>VWZO01004100.1:415834-532278 GCA_013396975.1 Bucco capensis
CCCCCCCCCCCCAATTTTGTTTACTTTGAATGACTTTGTGACTCTACTGTAGTTTTCCTGCAGTAACTGAGCTTTGTAAAAGCTAGGTTTTTATTTTGTTCTGAGTTTATACTTGAACTAAAGAGGATGAGAGATTATGCATGTATCCACACCAGTGCACAGCCCCTAGGAAGCTTGCATAAAAGTAAAGAAACTGGAACTTGGAGTAAATCAAAAATCAGAAAACCAGATTAACCTCCTGTGACTGCTAAGCCTCAGGGAACCAGGTCACTGAGAGGCAGAGCTGTTATAATTGAAGTAATGGTGTTACATACTGTAAACATAGACCAATAGGACCATAAAAATGGCTCTCTGCTGCAAATACCCCCTCTACTGCAATTCTGAAGAGGTTAGATGTAGCCATTCCTTTTGATGTGATTGCATGAATATATGTACAGTATGACTGGAGTTGATCCAGTTTAGTACAGAAGATCATTTGTAGTTCATTGTTCATGCATTTTGGAATTTTCATGTGTGAAACAGAAAGCTGGCACTTTCTAAATGTTAAGCATACAAGCAAAGGTGAAATGCAATGTTACTGTCTGCCTTTCTGGTAGTAGTGGAACATCTGCTTCGTGTCTCTTGGAATGAGGATGCCACGAGTCGGTCTTACACTGTCAGTGCTCAAACTCTCATGCTGTATAGAACTAAAAGAACATGTCATAGCAGGAAGGGTGATAGACACAAAAAAAAATCACATGTGCATTATCTTTTGAACTTACTGATTTCCTGTCAATGAACTCGCACTTCATGGATTTGGAACTGCATTTAGAATGAGTTCACGTGCTTATCAGAGTTGACAAAGTGACAGGGGAATGAAAAATAATTCCCTGCTGTTTCCTTGATTTGCTTTTCTATCCCTTGCATTAAGATTTCATGGGATCAACTTGGAAATAGGGCTTGCTTTGAGACTTCAAACAAATGAACAAAACATAGAATGAAAACTAATGCATTTAGTAAAGTATTTGATTTCTTCTAAAGAAGTAATAATTAACTACTTAATTTACTCTTAACACCAGTTAGTTTTAAGGTTGTTTATACTTGGTAGTTCTGCAGAAAATATTTCTAACCTGATAACTTATCAGGCATATCTTACTGAATTATTGACTATTCCTTTCTGCAAATATACTTGAGTGTTAGAAGAATATTGCAAGTTCATCATATCACCATGTGCTCAGCATCTGGGGCAGGGTGGATTGACTTCTAATTATTCCTCAAATCTTTCCTTTCTGGGCCATTTTTTTTTTTTTTTAAATAATTCAGTATAAACTTTCCTAAACTTAATCACTAGATATAGGAAATGTCTAGATGCTGTCGACAAAGTCTTTGAAGTACACATTGAAGAATAGCATGACATCATTTGCATTTACAGAGTGAGATCTGTCTTTCAAGGAGCAAAGGATTAGGTGGAAAACCAAAATATTTTGAAGTCTACTTAAAGTATTGATCTTAAGAATGGCCTTCTAATGATTGTATAGGTTTACTTGACTGTGAGGTTTTTTACTCTGTAACATAAAAGTGTTTTGCAACACTAGGTAAGTAGTGAATCAAGCTTTTCTTACCACATAAAAAGTCTTCTTCATTCCTGAAATTAGTGTTGAGAGTAAGTCATATAATCTGTTTCAGACAGCTATCTCAAAATTAAAGAATTGCCCTCTGCAAATACCTTACTTGATATAGAGTGAGTCTAAGGCAGTAGTGTATAGTAGATAAATAGCTTTTAGGTGAGTAAAGCTAAGGGAGATATATCTCACTGTTAGTTTTCTCATGCAAAATGTCATAACAACTGTCCTATGAACAATACCTAACCCCTTCTTTATGATATGCTGATAGCTCACAAACAGCAAATTTTACATACTCAGCTGATGAGTGTTAACTCAAATCAATTTATTTAGTAACATCTTGATTTTTCTCTTCTCTTTCCTACCTTTCCCTTCCATTCTTGGCACAGGTTGCTGTGCCTCTCACCCCTGCCTGATATTTTCACTATTAAAAAATAATAATAAAAAAAGCAAACAACAGAAACAACACAAAAAACCCCCATTATCCAGAATCTGCCTCTGCAGTGAACTCAGTGGTGTCTATCTATCAAACGTGTCTATCAAATAAGGTCCCTTAGGGATCTCAAGTACAAGTCCAGTTCTGACTTTCAAATGGGCCTGAAGTACGGAACAGATACTGAAATGCTCTGATTAAGTAAAGTAGCTCCTGGGTTAGCCCCTGGGTCTGAACAACAGCAGGATTTGAGGCAGCTATAAGCTTTCCTGGCAAAACCTGTCAATACCTGGATACGAATCAGATTTCTTTGCTCTTCCTGCTTTAAGTACATTCTGTTTCCACTGGACTCTGTGCACTATGTGTTTGGTCTGCCTTGGCCTAAATTTTCCATCTTTGAAAAACAAAGTTTTTGCACCTCATTCCTAAAACAGATACTGCAAGGCTAAAATTACTAAAAATTCTAAAGACATCTGGGTCGATGGTGACATAGGTCAGCTATTTATTAAATTTTTATACCTGATTAAAAGAAAGTATATTTTACTTTGATACATCTGTCTTAGCTACAGGAAAGGAATAGAAAAGTCTGTTTGTGACCCTTAGGTACATAACTGAGTGACATAACTGAAGGATACTGAAATGAGGGCTGCAGTTTTTGCATAAACAATTACAAATACAACAGTTCCATTGATTCAGTACCTTTCCAATAATAAAAATGTTATTTCTTGATTTTTTATGAGAAGTGAGGTCTTTGTGAACTACTTTGCAATTTATGCTGTTATTTTGGAAACGTAGTCCCATTGTTCATATTTATAAGCTAGTAGTTTTGGGAAAGACTGGAGTGCTAAACTATTTTTGCACTGATCTTGTCTGCTGGACATAGGAGTGTGTGTTCCTGTGAGCCAGCCTTCAGGAGGTATAAAGAAGAGAAATAATATGCATTATTAGGATGCAGAAGTGAAATAGAATGATGTATATAACACTGTATTACTAAGAACAAAAGAGTACAAATCACAGCATGCTGCAGATGCTATTTTTGAATGAAAGGGAGAGAAAGACAGAGAAAGGATAAGGGAAGGACAAGTGGAAAAGGACCTGATGATAGTGATCAGCATCCAGCTGAACTTGAACCAGCAATGTGCCTACGTGGCCAAGAAGGCAAACGGCATCCTGTCTTGCATCGGAAATAGCGTGGCCAGCAGGACTAGGGCCTGTATTGGGCCCTGGTAAGGCTGTACCTTGAATACTGTGTCCAAAAGAACGGCAGCAAAGTTGGTGAAGGGTCTAGAGCACAAGTCTTAATGAGGAGTGACTGAGGGAACTGGGATTTTTCAGCCTGGAGAGCAGGAGGCTCAGGGGAGACCTTGTTTTGTACAACTACCTGAAAGGAGGTAGCAGTGAGGTGGGGGACAATCTCTTCTTCTAGGTAACTAGCAATAAGACATGAGGAAATGGCCTCGGGTTGTTCCAGGAGAGGTTCAGGTTCAATATTAGGAAAAATTCTTCACTGAAAGAGTGGTTAGGCATTGAAACAGGCTCCCCAGGGAGGTGAGGAGGTGTTCAAAAAATGTGTAGATACCACATATCACAATATGGCTTAGTGGGCATAGTGGTCTTGGTTTAACGGTTGGACTTGATCATCTTAGAGATCTTTGCCAACCTTAATGATTCTAAAGTGTACCTGTCTATGATAGAGTTAATTTTCTTCCTAGCAGCTTGTAGGATGCTATGCTTTAGATTAACGCTTTTCTGTCTAGCTGCTTTCTCTCTAGCCAGCCCCCAGCCTGTAGTATTGCATGGGGTTATTCCCTTCCAGATGCAGGATTTTACACTTTGTTGAACTTCATGATGTTGCTGTCAGCCCATTCCTCACACCTGTCCAGGTCCCTCTGAATAGCAGCCCTGCCCTCAAGCGTATCATCTGTTCCTCTAAATTTTGTATCATCTGCAAGTATTCTGAAAGTGTCCTCTCTCCTGTCCTCCAGGTTGTTAATAAAGTCATTGAACAATATTTGCCCCAGTAATATTGCCAATTGGCTTTTTTTACTGCTTTTTTTACCACTTTTTAAGGCCGGCAGTCCAGCCAATTTTACTCCCATTTTATTGTCTACTTGTGCAGTCCATAGCTCATGGATTTGGCTATAATACGATCAGATACTATGACAGATGCCTTGCTAAAGTCAAACATGCCACATCCACCACTCCTCTCTCACACACAGCCAGTTCTCTCATGATAGAAGGCAGTCAGGTTGGTCTGGCACAATTTGCCCATAAGGGAAACTCAGTGGTTACCATTTTTCCTGTCACGATGCAAACAGCTGGTAGGAGGATGGCTTTGTTGTAGGTTGAGCTATGGAAAGGAGCATTCTTATGCACAAAGAGCAGAGAGGTGAAAGAGGCTTTTGGTTCCTGATCTGTTTGAATACAGTGACACAGAAGAATCGCTTGTCAGTTTTAGTCCATGTTATATGTCACACTAGTTATGACAGAGGCTCTTATTCCCACTCAGAGATCTTCAGTAGTGATAAGCTAACCCTAAGAAAGATTGGTGCTCCTACCTAAACTAGGGTGATGTACTTTACTTTGTTACCTAGATTTCCTCTTTAGTTAATGAAAAGAAGTAGGCTTTTCTAGGACATGATTCAACTAATCTATTACAAACACCTACCTGGTAGTGAAATGAGATCATACTCAAAAAATACCACTTCTTTTAACTCAGTACAAGGAACTCTGTCTTAGTTGTAGATTCAGTCAGATAAATCTCACAAAGAAACATTTCTTCAGAATTTCCCCAGGATATTTCTGTTACAATGCTGTTGTTATTAAGTGGATAAGAGAAAGTATAAATCTAGATTTTCCTCACTACTAAACTATTCCGATCCATAGGTCCTTGAAGATTTTGTATAGCTTAGAGTACATTGTATCTCACACTAATAAATATGATTGAGTTTCCTTCTGATGCTATTAGCTGTGTTCTGTTTGCAACAACTGAACAATCTTGTTTCTTTTTGCTGCAGCTACCCATTGTTCAGGTATTTTGGAAAAATGTCAGTTTTTTAAGAGATCCAATCTTGACTACGTAAAAAATAATGTTTTGCTGTTGCCTTCGATAAATGCAGAATCAGGTCTTCAGTCTTTTTACTCTAATATGATTCTAATTATGTTACACTTTTGTCCTTCTTCTGTGCTTTCCCTTGCAACATTAAACTTCATTTGTTAATTACCCAACATTTGCAAATTACGAGGCAAATCTGGAACTCATTTCCATTGCTATTTGCTGTGTCCTTCTTTTAAACAAATGGAGTAATAAGCATATGACTACTTTTTGCTAAACGTGTCCTTTTTTGGTGCACAGTGGTCCCCCTTACAGTCTTTACAGTTTATTTTATATAAATTACTATAGCTTTGCCCTGATTCAGAAAGATACTTAGGGTTACCACTATCCACAACCATGTTAGGAATAATAATTTAATGAGGGTGCTTATAATGAAGGTTAGGGTTGTCTGTAATTACTATTTGGTAGTAGAGGCTTCTTTCAGAATAATCTTTTACAATTATAAGAGCATTTATTAAATATTGTAAATATTGGAAAAGCCATTTGCAAAAATGACATGTCTAAAAAAGTAAGTTCTGAATAATGAAAGTGATTTAAATGCAGAGTTCCATCCTTTACATGTATTTCTTGACATGTTGTTGAGCAGCACATTTCTACTGAGTAAAAGATAGCTGTCAATCTGAGATTAGCTACAAAGAATATCTTCTGGAAGATTATTCAGAGGTCCTGTATTGGAAAAGCCAAACAAACAACCATTTTTCTACAAGAAATCAACATCTCTTTGCAAGGTTTCTCTACCTATGCTCTATTCATGACTGTCAACAACAATGTCAATTGTAATGCAGATATATGCACAACAGGACGTGGACTGAAACCATAGGATCAATTTTCAGAAGCGACTGAATAGCTATCAGTCAGTAATTATGACCCTTTTGGACACATCATGGAACTGGATCACATACAACCTAATGGTCTGACAGATTTTGAAAGATCATAGTCCCATGAGGACTCTGAAATGTTTTCTTTTGTTTTCCTACTGTTTTTTTCTCAACTTATTTTTTATAATATTTATTTTTAGCTGTCTTCTAAGCCTTGTCCTAAAGCCTTTTTTTTTTTCCACATGGTATTTTTTATTCCAGATTTTTATTGTGTCAGACACATTTAAATCCTCAGATTTGACTGGATCTCTTGGGCATTAAACTAATAACACTAATAGTAAATAATGACTTCATCTCCAGGCAAAATTAGACCTGAAGAATGGAAGTAACCATGCTTGCTTCTCCACAATCATCAGAATGATTCTGTAACTGGCCATAGCCTCTGGATGTACCATTCTGGACGTTTCAATCTTAGATCATATTTGGAAGATTTCCAGATTTGGAGTTTTGTGTTTGCAGCAGGAATTCCTAGTGCTCCAAGAATCCTTACTGTAGTTACAATGCTGAAGAGCATTGCTTAAGCCAAAGATTCTGTACTCCTTATTCCAAGAACACACAGCAGTGAGTATCTGGCAGCCCTGCAGCTACAAGTCTAGGACTGGAAGAATCTTGCTGCAGGGCCTTCACCTGCCAGCAGCTTCCTGCAGCCCCACAGCTTAAACCTCTGACCATCACGTGGGATCTCCTGGCTAGAGAGCATGTTCATAATGCACAATCATTGATCACTTACAGTCCATGAAATAGAATCATGTTTACATTTCCAGGAATTTGGGAAACAGACTTCTGACTATATTCTGGCCTGCTCCATTACTTCTGACATGGATTTTAGTAGTCTTACACTTTATATAACACCAAACTTGAAAAATCATAGATTTGCAGTATTTTGATGTCTTTCTTCTGTCCTTTCATGGTGACTTCCACAGTCATTACTAGAAGGAAATTATCACTACCATTATTATCGTTCCCTTTTGTAATTTCCTGTTATTGGCTACATGCCTTACTGTGAGGGTCACAGTTTCAAAGATAAGTCTCTGATTTTGAGTATGTGCAGCCATAGGTGTTTATGAAATAAAAATGCATACAGTCAGATGTGTACACAAGGTCTATAGGCTGAAAATATCAAGTTGGAGTCAAAGACACTAAATTTGTTACCCTTGAGTGTCATCAAATATACATTCTGTCTCTCCATTCAGCCTTAACCTATGTCTTTCTCACCTGCAAAATAAAATTCATATAATTAGCTCTTGGTTATTCCCTTCTTTTTCCCCCCTTCTTTCACTCCTATATCTATCTAGAGCTTCCAGGAATACTTAGTGTAAATGTACTGCCATCCTTCGAATTAAGCTGTGCTGTGGCAAATGTAAGCATATATAGTAATTTTCAGCTGCCTTCTTTTCAAGTTTAATTCATATTCTAAGCATGCATCAACCAACTCTTGAGTTTGCCACTAAAATAAGGATTATGTATTCATTTGGCATGCTTATCATATACTGACTACTGCTGTGCCAGGGGAACCAGCTGGACTGTGGAATAAAAAAACTCATATTGGATTTTCCCAAGGACTTTTTCTTTAAGGAAAGAAACAAGAATAATCAGCGAATAATAACAAAAAACCCCAAACAGAAATGTTTACAGCATGCATTGTAAAATCTGTTTGTCCTTGCTGCTGGAATCACCTGTCCTCACATTTAAACCTACTGTTTTTGAAGATAGATTATTTATCCTGACATGAAATTCTTGAGACTTGCAGCAGTCTGAGTTGCTCACATTAGCACATGAAACACTGACTAAAAGTTTCAGTGTATTGCAGCAGGTGCATCTTAACTGTAGTTCATTGTATTTCTTTCCTTTTATTAAAATCCTCTAATTCACAACACTCTTACCTGAATTAAAAACAACTAACCAAAAAAGACCTCCAAAAGCTCCTGCTATTAGAAGAAGGCATTTCTTTCATGGTGGAAGCTTTCCAACAGTTAAAACTGTGTTTTCATGCATTTGAGCTACAGTACGTAAAAGCCAGTCCTACTAAGATATAATTAGAAGTGTAGGATAATACTAATGCTGTTTTACAACTGATGAAATCTGCTTCAGCTCTGTCTACCACCTGATTACTATGGAAACCATTGCTGGCCAGCAGAGTAATTCTGATCAAATGGAATTACTATTAATCTTCCCAGTCAAGGGTGGATGGAGATTGGAGAGCTTACTTTAAAGGTTCTGGTACAGGCTGAAAGGTTCAGTAAGGCTAAATATTAATTCTTAGCGTATTAGAGAGCAAGAGTGTTTCGTTATGAGACAAATACAGCTGGCTGTCCAAAAATCAGATATTAGCAGATTGCAATATTAGCTATGCAGCATCCAGGAATTGAGCATAAATAAAGGTATTTTTCTGGATGGTAAGGAGCTACAAGAAAATTAATTGTCTGTTTCAGGGATACTCATGTTAAAATCAAACCTAGTGCTGTAAGGATAAAGTAGTAAGTAATGTTATACACAGGTTAGTATTTAGATAGGTAAATAGCTAGTTTGCCAAAATATACTAGGTTAGAAAAATGTTTTTGTTTTTCTTTTACTTGAAAAATTATATATGATACACAGAGAAAAAGCCATGTCTTGTAATAGACACTGAAATCTACATATCTTACAGAGATTTGGAAAAAAGGTTATAGAAGCCTGTATCAAACTTCCATTATTTGAACAAATAGCATTTCTTCTTTATAGTGAGACTGTCCAGGCAGAAGAGAGCCCACCATTTTCTAGGAATTCTCTGTCTCTTCAAATAGGTGCAAACTGATAATTATTTGGTGTTTCCAAACTTGAGAATTTTTTCAGTTGACAAATTGATGTTTATATCAGACACTAATGCCACCAAAACCATGATGTTGTATATTAATACTATACCATTCTGATTTTCCCATGATCCATAGTCCAACACAGCTAAAAAGAAAGGATCCAAAAAGCCAGTAAATATTATGAAGTTTATGTATACATAATATTATGGAGTGAGGAAATATGAGGACTCTATATGGAAAATAATTGGAATATGTAGAACAAAAAGACATTTTTACCTTTTTATCAGTAAATAACTGTTATTTCACCTCTTCCCTCTCTTATTTAATGGAGGAAAGACAATAGGACACTTTGTTCCCACTGAACTCAGTGGGAATGCAATACTTACTTAAATATTTACCAGTTAGTTGTCTCAGTCAAGCTATTCTTCCAGGCTGTTTCCATAGACAATGGAGATAGGTACCTTCAGACAATGGTTTGACTACATCTTAAAATTGTGTTATTAAGCTAAATTTCAGAGTGTTTTTTTTATTTTCTTCAATTATAAAGGCAGCATGGATTATATGTTCAACTTGTTTTTCACACACTAACCTAGATGAATGAATCTTTCACTTGAGAATCTTCACAAATGACCAAGTGACTTGGAGGTTAGCCACTTGCTCTCTTTGTCTGGTATTGTCCTATTAACACAGGCCACAGTGGTGTAAGTATGCAGTTCCTTCTAACAGATTGGAAGTTTAATATCAGGCTGGGATGGAAAGGTATTGGTAATGTCAGGGAATGGATCACTGTTAGTATAGCAACATACTATGATAACAGGAGGGTTGTTTTGGGATTTTCTTTCAGCCCTTGTGTGTGTGTGTGCGTTTGACTGCATTAATATTGACTCTATAAACAAAGTTATTTTCCCTGATTTTTTATAAATAAAAAATGAAGAAGGAAACATTTTGCCGAGTCTAATGATTTGGAAGATGAGAAGAAGTACTGATACATTGGAAGCCAAAGCCATGAAGAGACACTGGAACTCATTGTACTTTTTAATACCAGACTCTCAGTCTCCCAATGGGAAATAAAACAGGACTTCTTTCTTATTGCTTCACCCTTGGTGGCCAATTAAGAGCCTTTTTTTGTTCCAGCTAAAGATTTGGCAGGTCTAGGCTTCTGGCAAAAATGTGGTGAGGAGTGTAATGAAAGTTAAAGTTAAATTAGAGTTCAGCACCTGTGGCTGGCATGACTCTATGTTCACATTTGACACTAAGCCAAGGCAGAGCCAGAGTGAGAGTCTTCTAATGCTGTTTCTTAGTAGTCATAGTCACTTTAAGTATCAGTTAATACATCTATCTTTTCTTATTTATATTGTTAACTCCAGTGCTTTGACCATACTCAAAGGAACGAGCTAGAACCTTGACATGTTTCTATTACCACAGATTTCGCTGAAGGAGTTAAGCAGATTGAAAACAAATTTATTTTCTAAATGGGAAAGATGACCCCATAGAAGTCATTGAAGCTTCTTGTGCAGCACACTGTTGTTTTCTTAAAATATTTTTTAATCTCCTACTTCAATGGGAAATTAATTCTTTGAAGATATATTTTTGTTGTTTCCATTTCAAAATAAGACTTTTTGAACTTTTTAAGAAGAAAGTGACACCTATTTACCTCAGAGCAGGCGTTTTTCTAAGGACTGTTATACTTCCAGAGCATGAGTAGTACCTGTTCAAAATTTATGTGAATGAGGCCAAGCAGACACTCAGAGCTGTGTCTCTAGAGTAAGTAAAGCAAATATTCTTTGGGGTCTTCTGTTCCTTTGCTCAATATCCATTTATTGGCTCTTTTGGGTTGTGTTTCTCTTAGTCTCATTGTGGTTGTCTTGCTTTGAACTTTTTATTACATAGGCATTGGAACAGGATCTGTGTTCTCTGTCAGGAGTGAGTACTCTAAATCCTTCATTTTATGTAAATCAATATGCCAAAAAAATGAAGTAGCTATACTTGGAGAGCAAAAAGGGATGGTATTTATCTTACAGGCAGCATCTATGTCTGAGTTAGCTATGTAGACTCTGATTACAGGCAGTTCTAGGCATAATTCATCTTATCCTAAAGCAGATATCTAAGAGATCAAATAAATTTCATGCTAACAGCAACTATTCCTCTCCATTGATTATAAAGGGAACTGTACTAATTAGCTTTGTTGCCTCCATTGTGGTTTCATTTTAAGTAGATAATTATATTGGTGTTGTCTCTTTGGCCTAATTTTTTGTCAGTTCATGTGGATGGAGACAGACAGGGAGACTCAGCCTCCTCACAAAGTCTGTAACAGTACCACAAAATGATGTCGATACTTTACAGACAGATTGGGTTAGCAGTAGAAAATGGCTGAGTAGTCAAGTATACTAACTTGAACAAGGTGTGGTATGGAAGGCAAGTGATCAGACTACATGTTTAGGAAAAAACAGTACAGTTAATTTTCTCTTAGTGAAATACATGTTATTCTAGAAAAAGTTTGTAAAGCTAAGCCTATGCCATTTAATTACTTTAACTATTACTCATGTTTTATGATCCAATTTGCTTATGAACAAGGCCTATTAAAAATAGTTGGGGTTTTTTGTTGTTTCTGTACCTGTATTTCTTTCAATTTTAAAGATAATTACATTACAGAAACGGCATGTGAGCCTTAATAGCTCTATACAATACTGTCCTTTGACAGTATCTAAATAAACCACTGATATTGGTGGAATACATGCATTTAAGTATTTATGAATGTATCTGTTCAACCACATAATACATAGATAAATGTGTGTTTATCTAAGCATAGGTTTATGTTTGCGTATCTGTTATCCTTCTTTCTTAGACAGGACCTATAGTAGTAGTCAAGAGACACATTCTCATATCACAGTAAAACCACTACAGGTTACATGCTTATTTTTCATGGTTGTATGATTTAAATCATCTCAATCTCTTTCTAAATGCATCTTTACCAATTTATATTGTGAAGTTGCTTATTTTATTTTAGGGGGATTTTGGTGGAAGATTTTATATTCTATTTTTTAATCCATTGATTTCCAGGTTACTGCTAGGGAATAATATACAGTATCTGTTGTATCTTCTACTTTGAGGTATTTTTCTTAGAAAAATAAATGTTAAACCCAAAGTTAACAAATCTGATCTAACTGGAGGAAACAAAGGCATTATACACTCATTTAAATAGGAAATCTGGGGCACTATAATGTAAGTCATGCCTAAAATATGTGTTGAGACACAGTTCTGCTCTCATTCATATGCAAATTGTATGTATTTGAAAGGGAGAGAATCATAGGTGTTTATTACCTGTTAAGATTTATCTGTCCTACTGTAGTTATAGTCGAGAGGGTAGAATGCTACAGAGAAGATCTATTAACACAGCTGACTAAAAGCATAAATAAGTTTAGAACTGAAACTTCGGAGAATGGGTCTTTGTCACAGTTTTCGAGACTGTAGTTCGATCTGCAGTACTGTACCTCTATTACAGCTTCTACTGAAGAAATACTGCAGTGAAATTTTGCGTCCAGAAAAAGGAAGGGCAATTCTTGGTATTCAGGCGTAGAGATCTGAGACCAGATTGTGGTTCAGAAAACCATATCTGTCATCTTCTCTACCCTTGTGCCTAAAGGAAAGTAGACTATGCCAGTTGTGGGTATCTGACACATTGCTTCTTTGGGCACTACCTCAGCTGTGCTAGTCATTTCAGGGTGACAGCCAAGTAAAAGCCCTGACTGTGTCTCCATCCATTCATTCTTATCTAGCTCAAATGTTTAGAAAAATTTACAGCCCATAGAGATAACTCTTATAAATGCCTTTGGGTTCATTTTACCCTTTCCTGGCCTCCATACTAATGCAGATAAATGCAGGTATCAGTCTTGTGTGCAGATTGGCTTGGCTTGGATGGGCATGCGCTTCGCTGGGTTAAAAACTGGATAGATGGCCGAGTCCAAAGAGTTGTGATCAACGGAGTTCAATCCAGTTGGCAGCCAGTCATGAGTGGGGTCCCACAAGGCTCAGTACTGGGGCCACTCCTGTTTAATATCTTCATCAATGATTTGGACCAGGGGATAGAGTGCAGCCTGAGTAAGTTTGCAGACGACACCGAGCTGGGTGGCAGTGTCGATCTGCTTGAGGGAAGGGAGGTTATACAGAGAGATCTGGATAGGCTGGATGGCTGGGCCAAGGCCAGTGCCATGAAATTCAATAAGGCCAAATGCCAGGTCCTGCACCTCGGGCATAAGAACCCCCAGCAGCACTGCAGGCTTGGGGAGGAGTGGCTGGAGAGCTGCCAGGCACAGAGGCACCTAGGGGTGCTGATTGACAGCCAGCTGAACATGAGCNGTGATTCGTAAGATGAATACAGACCATTCCATGAATATAGTCATAGGTAGAGGGGTACCTGTGCTGAGATGATGCTTAGCTCAGGCATTCTATAGATTTTTTTTTTTTTGTGGACATGTGCTATCCCCTGTGATATTTGTGTTGACTAAGAAAATGGCTTTGTGGAGCATCAGGATTTTGCTGTTTGTTTAATCAGTATTTGAACTGCTAAGGCAAAATAAAACCAAAGTTGTTATTAGTCAAATTACAATGTGGCTAACACTTGCAGACAGTTTTATTAAAATTTCAGTAATAGTGAGACTGATGCATGCAAACTTTCTCATATTCATCTGCTTTTGCTGATGCTATGGTCACACTTCAAGTGCTCTGTTGGATACTGAGGTAAAAGACACCAGCTTCTCTCAGGGAGAGTGGGGAGGTTGTTTACATTCTGCACCATTTGCAGAATGACTTAATATATCCTATGTATTCAGTTATGAGAACTCCCTCTCCGACAACTTAGCTTCAGCTTTCTTAGTGAATAGAGATGTGTTTGTGTGAGGAAATTTGACAGCTTCTATCTTTTAAAAATTGCTGTTTCATTTTAATTTTTTGTAAATTCAACTTGGAATAGTTTTCTTATTCAAATGAATAAACCTCAACTGTAGAGTCATGTTTATATCCTTTATCCGTGATTGTATCACCTCCAGTGTATTGCTTAATCAAGATACCAGGCTATTATGGTAGTCAGTTATCAGAGAGCAACCAACTGGAAATACAGGAAAAAGACTGAGGACATCATCAGCCTCTGATGCAAGAGTTGTACATCAATGATTGTATATCAGGAAGTTATTACAGTGGCTGCACTGTGAAGAGAGGATGCTAAGACTGCCTTGCATTTGACTGTTGTATGAAATATAATCATCTATCATCATTTTAATGTTATGAAGGAAGTATTGGCAGTAGAAATGCTTTCTGTGATCTAGTGTAATAAAATATAAGCCTGTACACTTAGGAAGTTACTTAAAAAGTGAGACTTTCATATCATATCTTTTGCCTGCCTTTAGTCTTAATGATTTCATTTAAACTAAGATGATATGAAAGGTACTTGACAGTATATGATCTGAGTGCTTTACTGTGCTGGTGAAAAAGGAAGAAGTTAATCTCATAGAAGTTGTTAATAAGTCTTAAAGTATTATCAGAGTTTTAACATATTATTCACTTTTGTATGCTATTAGGGAGAGGGGAGTTGGCTAATGTGATAAGAAACCAATTAATATGATACAAGAGGCAAGTATATGATAAGACCTTTGTTCAGAATATTGCTGGCTTTGATAAAACCTCCCACACAGTCATTCACTAGTTTCTTCATTGCAACTGCAATAGTTTTTTTATTTATGTCTACCCTAGAAGAACATAGAGATTTGTTGTTGCTCTTTATAGAGCTTGTAACATTATCATCACTGAAGTAACAAGTTAGAAAACATCAGTTTTCCTCTTACTATGAGAACATTTCAATTATCAGCTCATAGCTAAAACTAAAGGACTAAAGGCATTTTTATTTGTATCTAAAATATTTAGCTCAAATGCTGTTCATTCCATTATTTGCAACATTACAATGAAATGAAATAAATATCTGATAGCATACTTTGCTTATAAACCTTGTGATAATCTTGGTTCTGAGAGATGTGGAGCTCAGGTGGTTCGAATATATGTGTATTTGTAGGCACTGAGTATGCTTCAGTAAATATGTGACCTTGAACATATACTTTAAATATCAATGCTAAAAAATCTTATGTAGTACTAGTTCTTATATTCATGTTCAGGAGTCTATACTTTGCCAAATACTCTATCAGTAAATAAGAACAAAAATAATCAAAGTGTTTTATTGATGCTGTTGTCCTGTGCAGTATGGTGTTTCAGTGATTCCTGAGTGCATCATTAATACTCCTGTTAGACATCAGCAGTGGTGATATCTAAAAGTCTAGGTTGGTAGATTTTTTTCTTTCTTTTTTAGTCTCTTCCATGTGCTGCTGCTTAACATTTTATTAAGTATAATGATTTATTTCTCTCTACTAGATCTACTGGTTTCCTTATATATTGTTAAGGCATATTGGGTTTCTATATCTTTAAAACATGCAATAAATCCTACTTTGAAGCAATGTTGAAACTCTCTTGACAGACATTTGTCATTGTGGATTGTGATTTGCCTGAGATTTCCAGAAGTTTGTCATGTTGTGTCACCATAGAACTATAGTATGTAAGACAACATATACTTCCATTTCTGCTTTTTTTCCCATGAAGGTAACTGTTAATGGCTGCATATTAAAAACCAACCAAACAAAAATCAATCAAATGAAGCAAACAAAACCCACCCACCTCCACCCCTGTGGAATATTTTAAAAATGAGATTGTTAAGGAGGAATACAATAAAAGGAAGAAAGAGGAAACAGGGCAGTGCAGAGCAGGTGAATAAGGAAGCTTGATTTTTTTGTACCTCATAACACAGATAGGCAAGACATTAAAGAGAGATAAACAGTGGAAAGTCTAAAGCTAATGAAAGAAACTGTGAATGACTTTTTCTATACACAAAGTGCATTTTCTTTAATTTATTTTTGATCATAAGTTTGACATGCTGTGCTGGAAGAGAGTAAGACTAACAGATGCTGTCTTCTAAGACAAGTTCAGATATGTTCTCAGCTTGAATTCAGATGACACAGATGATTTTAAAATTGGGGGGAAAAGATGAATGCAAGATTTAAAATTTGTGTGACAGCAGTTAAAGGAAGCTAATCATATTTTTAGTTAACAATTTTTTGAATTGGTTGCCAAAAGGAAGTTGTTAAATACTCATTTGCTTTTTCAAAGTAAAGAATTAAAGCCTCCAACGATGTGTTTCTTTTCTTACTTCCCCTCTCCCCACAAATGAGATGAAGTTGCCCTTTCTAAAATAGATGTTGAACTCAAGGAGCCTTGAGAGTAAAGCATTGGTATGTGTATTTTAATGCTACTTTAATTACACTACCTTAAATATTTTCTTTTAAATTGTTCTTTTGTGATTTGCATTTTCAGTTCACTAGGTTCTATTCTAAACATCACTGAGCTTGTAATTGTTTGAGGCACAAATAATAAAAGCTAATTTGTTGACATTCCCTGAAACACCAAGGAATCCAGCCGAGACTTAATGGATTTCTCTGTCTTTTGTTTAAGAGGCAGTTTCTGGTTTTAATTTCTTCTTTGGCAAAGTATGTTTCACTGATGCATAAATTCAGACATCTAAAGGTTATGAATATAGCTCATCACTGTACTGTTTGTTCATCCAAGGTCATGATCTCTTTTTAATCTTTCAGACAAAAATAGAGAATACAGTAAACAGAATTAATTTCTCTGTGTAAATGGAAACACGTTCAATAATGGTATTTACTGTATTTAAAAATTCGATAGATACTATGAGTGCGACCCCTCATATAATCAGAATACCTTGCTATTATCCTGTTAAATATGTGAAACGTGAAGGCTAAATGAACCTTTTCCTCTGGATCTTCCAAACAGCTATATTTTTCTGAGCTTGTTCTCTACATTTATTTTTTTTTTTAGTTTCCTTGGTAAATGCATACATTATTTAGCTCACAAGCTGCTTAATAGTATTATTCAAAAGGTAATTGCTAGCTCTGTTGGCTACAATGATATTTCCTCCCTTGGATCATCTCAAAGTCATTTACTTGTTGTAGTTGCTGCCTTTCATAATGCTCTAAATGTCTAAACATGAAGTTGATCTGTTTTTAAATATATATTTAAAATGTTACTAGTTTGGACTGATATAACTGTAAGACAAACCTTTAAGACAAAATGATAATATCTTAGTGACAGATCTTTAAATGCTTTCAATCAGTAACACTGATTTTGTAACTCCTACAAAATTTGTTTTATCAAAAATTGTGTTTTTTACTTGTGGGTAATGCTCCTCTGTCATGTCTTCATGTAAAAAGTGATAGTCAGAACACTCTAGATAGAAACAAGGAATTAAATGTCTATAAGGGAACAAGCTTAATTTTTATTTATTTTACATTATATTTTATACATGTAATGACAAAGAGCAGGAGGGCTGAAATTGAGCAAGGAGTGGGAATGTTCCATACAGATCTCCATCCCATGTTGATGTTGCCAGCTGAACTGAGGAAAAAAAATTGGGGGGCAAACCCAAAGATTACAATCCCTAGGAAATAGAAACCGTTAAAGGTATGTATACCTTCAGGAAGAACACTTAAGTACTTCAAATTTAGTGTCCACATCAGAGATAGTTGTGAAAGCTCCTATTCTAGTCAGTGGAGATCTAGCTACATTACGTAGGCACCTAAGGTTCAATTTAGCTGCTCAGAGAGATGCATGATACTATGTATGACAGAAACATGCATCTGTCAGTTGTGTAAGACAAATAGTTCTGCCAGCTTTCATGGAAACTTTATTGATTAATTCTACTAAAATAAAAACAAAATACAAAACACGTTTTGTTAGTTTGTTCATTGCTTAATACTCTTCTACTTAGCAATAATCAATTTCCACACTGGCATAAAGCCCTTGGCTTTTACTCCCCTAATTTATCCTCCTGGGAGCCACATAATTGCCCTGCAGAGCTAAAAGTTCATTTCATCCTTCTTTAATTGCACGTTAATTTCATGTAACTTTTACATGAACATCATTGAAAAGCAAGATAATTTGACCTGTTCTTTTATAATTAAATAACTACAAATACAAAAAAGCTGAAATTCTCCTTATATTAATGAATTAAGCTTTTAATCAATGATTATACATTTAACTTGCTATTTAAAACTGTGATAATTGTAGGTTAGCTTTTTAATGTAGTTGATAATCTGTTAATTTCGTTTAATAAATGTATTAATTAAAATATATAATGCTTTATCTTTCTGCATGACAGCTATCAACCTAAGTTGATAATTTATGCAGTACAATATCAGAGAACACTCACAGTAAGTATATCATTCCATATATAGTTTAGAGCCATCATAAAAGGAGGCTAGCAGGCATGGTTGCTAGATTAAAATACTAAACTGCAGTTCCTGCAGTGATTTACTAATCTGTAAAAATGTAACCTAAAAACTCATTCCAAATTGCTGAATGCTGTGAATAGTATTTTCAGTACTTCTTATCTCCAGTGGTAGTGGGGACTGTGTGCATATTGGAATAAGTATTAGGCAACATAAAGCAAGAAAGAGATGTTAGATGCTAATTTGAGCTCTTCATATTGAAAGCAAAAATCTTGCTTTAGAATATCTACTGTAGGCAATAGTGATTGTCTTCTGGGACCTGTATCTGAATAAAATCCACATACTAAATTAATCACTACCTAGAATCACCAATCCTAATTCACTTTGTAAGTACATATTCATTTTAAGGTAAGCCCTCCATAGAATGGAAACAAGAACACTCAGTAAAGTTACTTTTCAATAACATCTTTAATTTCACAGAATTATCAGTCTAAAGTAATGAGTTTACCATATCTGGTACACGTTACTTATTTGCAGTGTCTAGGTGCCACATAGTTTTGTTAACACTTATTTTCATTACATTTCTAAAACATATTTAGGAAAACTTAGGATTGTAACAAATTCTTCATGTGACACAGGTTAATGTTTTATGCCAGTAACAAAGTATCTGGATCACACAAACATTGAAATCAGATGCAAGATTTAAAAAGATTAGGACGTTTCTTTGCAACCTCTGTACAAAGAGTGTGAAGAACAAAATAAGTTTTCCTTTAGTACTGAGTATTGAACATAATGATTTTTAGAGCATAAAGTTCAGGGACAGTTATTTCCCAGGTCTTATAAAGTGACCTTGTTGTTAAGAAGTGATCATAATGTAATATTTGAGATGACTAAAAATTGGTTCTTGCAATATTTTGGACACTGCACAGTGAGAAAAGTAGTAAATATTGTTTTGAAGGCAGTATAGCTCCACATGTTTAGTAGAAAGAAAGTAAACCTCATCTATTATCTTTGCAAGAAATCCCCAAACATGGTCTTCAGTGATCCTAGCCATCCCAGTTGTATTGCAATATTGTGCTGTTAGTTATTAGCTGCCAGTATCAGACTTTGTCTCTCTTGAACCTGTAAATAAGCTTTGCTCTCATACTAACACAAAACAGTTACAGTGTAGGCAGATGTGTTAACTTTGCTGGTATGTGGTAATGGCTTGGCATATGGTCACAGTCATCTGATGCCTATCTCATGTCTTTCTTTAAATAAGGAATTCACAGAAGATGCTCAGGGTGTCAGTGGATTCAGATTCCCTCCTCTTTGTTTCGTTTTTAAAAAATACTGCTTAAATAATGGCTCATCTACAAATTGCCATTAATGAATGAAGACAATGCTGCTCCTTAACAGTTTATACTTCTATTGTCATTCTTTTCCACATCGCCCAAAAGCATTTGAAAAAATGCAAATGAAATTTTGCTAAAGAGAGTAACTTCTTAAGAAAGAAGATATGCTCCATGAAGTTACTTTTAAACAGTGAGATTTGTAGTTAGCATCACTTTAGCTGGTGTGGACAAATATTTCAACTCTTACGCATAAAAAATGGTGTAAAATTAAAATCTCAGTATCTAAATGAGGTGCTAAAAATATAACAGTTAGTTCTTCAGACATTCTAAACATAAAACAGCTGGACATTGAAAATAATTGTGCCTCTCCCAGCTTTGATCTTTTTTAGACCTGAGTTACAATGAAAATAGGAAACCTAGGGGAAAGTGAGCTGTATGTATGATTTTTTTTTCCTGCAATAATAATGCTAAAAAACCATCAGGCTGGGCAGATACTTAGCCCTTTGCAGAACCACATCATACCAACTAATGATTTATCTAGCCTTCACTGTGGCATCTGCAAGGATAGTACCTTGAACAAATGCCCTTAAAGAGGTCATTTCTGTAACCAATTGATCTTGAAGTTGAGACCTTCTTATTTACTGCCACCACTTTCTGTTCTTTGCTTTTGGCCAATGCCCCCCTGTCTTTATCATTTTCTATACCAAGTAAATCCCCTCTTTCCATTATATATTACTAACCTCAAGGTATTTGAAGAGACTGATCATGTCCTGAGACTTACCAGTTTGGTAGATGACACTAGATCATTTAGTGTGCCTTCATAGTGTTTATTTTCTAGTTGTTGTGTTTCACTTTTGCTATCGATCCTTTTATTCCTTTAGTTTGTTCTCTGCCTCTCATTAACTGTGAGAAAAAGC
Source organism: Bucco capensis (assembly GCA_013396975.1). NCBI lineage: Eukaryota > Metazoa > Chordata > Aves > Piciformes > Bucconidae > Bucco > Bucco capensis. The sequence goes on from VWZO01004100.1 coordinate 436,246, forward strand.
ATTTCAGATACTGGGCAACAGACTCATGGTCAGGACATGCTTCCCTGCCTAAAGCAGAGCTGTGAAAATGCTGCAGTTAGTGCTGGGGGTGCTGGTATGCTAGTCAGTTTTAGTTCGTAGTTTCAGACTGATATCAGACACTTACACTCTGTAAGCTTTCATCTTCTTTTCTAATTCTGTCCTGACACTCTCCCATTACAACACATTATTACATACCTAGTTGTACACATACCCTTACAGAAATTCAGGTTAATTTCTGTCTGGGTTGCTTCTGAAGGTATTAATCTGAGTCTTTTTGAAGCATATTGTGTTGTAGCATTCCTTCAGTGATGAGACTTTCACTGCTACTAAAAGTGAATGGGCCTCAAGAAACCAGGCCTGATATACTTCATGTCCCCCTCAGCTGATAGCTTTATAGGTGCCTTGAGGATGAGATAGGTAAAGTTTGCACTGTCTTTCTTGGTGTATGTATGTGCTTACAGATACTATTCTCACGCACCATTGGAATACAGACAGTGATGAAATTACCTCCAACACATCCTGCAAATCTCAGCTGCAGTGCAGTAAAGTTGACCTTGGTTTTTATATGCTTTTTGTTTTGGTTTGTTGTCTTTCTCTAAGTGCGTAGAGCTGAGGTGTTGACTGCAATGATGTTGAGTACAAGCATGAATATTTACATCTAAATAGAATTTCAAGGGAGATTTAAGACTTTTGTGGTAGTATCACAAAGAGAGCAGGTATACTTTCTAGTACTGCTTTCACCTTGGGTTCATTTCACCTGCACCCACTCCAAGGGGCTTATCTCATGCCAAGCAGTGCAGAATGGCTCATGTGCAGAGCATCAATCAGGACTACTGTCTCTCAGACCAGACTTGCTGCATCTATGCTACACAGCACACAATCCTGGCTCTCTGCAATGCCTATGGCAAAGCAGTCATTTCTTGTGTGCTTTCTCAGTTCAGGGTGTCAGAAATAATACAAAGGGTGTGCTGCAGTCATCAACATGGGGTTTTAAAGCACAAAAGGGAGTGCGAGTGTGGCCTCTCATTTGATTTGGCTTGAGGCAGAAATGGTTGCAGGTATACAACCTGTGAGAAGCATGTTACACTCTGTAGGACAAAGAAAATCTGATGTAGCCATATCTGAACAAATGACCCCTGGAGCAAGCTGTTCTCAGAACCATACACAGGTTTTCTAGAAAGTTATGAATGAAGGGAGATTTGTGGAGCAATGAAAATTAGGAAATGAGGACATGGGAATAAACTGGTCAACAGAGCTATTTAGATTAAATAAAAGTATTGGTTGAGTATGGGTTTAGATGTTAGTTCTTCAATCCTTATCTCTCATTAAATTAACTTGCATAGTTTTCTCATTTATAGATTGGGTTGCAGAGGTATGAATAGTTTCACAGGTATGGAACTATTTCACCTTGCAGATAAGGCAGCAATGCATTTTGCTGTGGATATTTCGGAGCAGTGGTGTTTAATGACTAGACAATCTTGATGAAGTTTTTGTTACCTTAACAGCAGATAAAACAGTCTAGAGAAAAAGAATATTTTAAAACAAAAAAATAGTTGATGTGTAGGTTGTGCTTCACTCAATGTTTGTTACTCTTGATGGAAGCTCAGACAGTTTAAGATGTGCTGCTTTCTACATCAGTGTCAGGCTGGTTCTTCTGAAGAATGTTCATTCTCTACAGAAAAAACATGTATCCTTAATCCCACCATAGTTCTTATATTTGTATATACTTTCCATATCATTCCTGTGCAGATTTAAAATCACTTTGGAAGGTTGGTATTAGTAAGAATTACTTAAATTCATCACTTTGGCATTGTCCCTTATAAAAACTTTAGCTGTTTATTTGTGTATGGTTTATCTTGAATTATTTGTTTGCTTCCTACTTGTAATCTTATTAACACAGAACTCTAGTGTGACAGTTGTAAGTGTTGTAGTGAACTGTATATATTATTTATTATTTATTAATTGCATTTTATTGCCTGCCAAAAGGAGTATATGCTGAGATTTTGGGGTTCTAGTTGAGATTGGCTGTGAAGAAAGCTGTCTTAAATACTAATTTTCTGTTTCATTGTAAGAATCGTAACAGGGGCAAAGTGAATCTTACATTCTTAGACTATTTCTAACTATGTTTACTTGCACAGTAAATACTCATCTCTGCTGCCTAATGTCTAAAGAAACTCTGTGTAGTAAAAATAGCCAAGCACAATGAAAAAGGTGAAAGTAACAAAACCAAAAGAATGACCATTGCCATTCCCATGGGGGCCAATTTTCCCATCTCCGTGAGTTCTTCTAGTTCACCAAACATACCTAAGGTAAAGGGGAAAGGTCCTGCATCAGTTGCTCTGTCCAGTCTCTCTGCAGTGTAGTAGGTCAGAAGAAAACTTCATGGATGAATGTGATGTCAGGCTAATTTCCAACTTGTGGTAAGCAGAACAGTGCTGCACTTTCTTGTATGGCTGTCTTTTGAAATTATGGTGAAAATTTCTTCTAATGATCAGGTGACGTTTTTATGTCTTCAGAGGCTATGTATCTAAGTGTTACAAATTTCATTCCCTACCTCATCGCTCAGTAGTACACATATCCATTTTACACACACATCAAGGTAATTTCAGGCATACTCTGTGAATTGACTATAAATACAGGATGATGTAGAGTTACATTCCTTAACAGAGAAAGGAGCAGTCAGTGATACCAGTTGAAGGCTTTCTTAAACAATAGAGAAAAAAACATGGCCCAAGATTTAATAAATTACTTATTTCAGTTTTAATATATGTAATGAATGGAAAATTACTGAAAAAATAAAATATTAGAGGAGTTGTATCAAATTCTGGGAAATTATTGGAAAAGAAATAATTGAAAAGTTGAATAATAAACTCTCTAGAGAACTAAATCGCTGGGATTTATTTTTCTTCTTCCACATTCTTCTTTTCCATTCTTTCTCTTCTCATTGAGAGTCATCTTTTCGTATTCCTCATAGCAACTTCTTGCTTTTGCTACCTGCTAGCTACACAAGCCAAAAGTAAGGGCCATTTTAAAGTTTTATAGATTTCTTTCGATATCAACAGGTACAATAAATTAATGAGTAGTATGGATCTCCTCTCTTTGACTTACTGCTTAAGGCCACCTTTAGACACAAAAAGAAAGGTTTTGCTTCCTAACTGGAAAGATTTTGTTAAAAACAAAAAGCAAGAAGATGGTAAGTAACTCAGAACCTTTTAAATAAATAGCAAAACTTTCAATTGACATCAGCAAAGGACAGGTTCACCCTTCTATGTGAGGTTTGAACAAAGCATGAAGATAACAAGCTACAGGAAACAGGCCAAGACTACCTCCTTAGTTGTATTTGTCACCCAAGCATTCCTATGATTCAGTTGGGACATTGCAACTATAATTGCTACATTTTTTTAGCCATAGAAATTCTGTAGTGGAAATACTGATTCAGCAGTGCTTTAACACTCGTGAGCGTCTCGTCTCGCTCCCTCTCCCATGGACTTGGAATTTTTATAGGTTCTTCATCGTGACTTGGAATTTGAACAGATGTGCAGAAATATGAAAACCTCATTACTGAATTTGGAGGGATTTGTCACCTCAGTGCATTCTAAGCTGCTTAACTAGATGGCTTTTATTTCTTAAGAAAAAAACAGAAGAACATGAAATGTAAGCATTGGAAGTTTGTCATATCTATACTGATATATCTGTACTTTCAGTCTGTAAAACAAGAATTTTATATGCACTTTCAAGGGAACTGTAGAGGTTCTATGCCCAAGAGATCAGACAGTAGTGTAAGATAAATAAACCAGGGTGAAAGTCATCTCTGGACTAAGTGTTCTATGAACTCAGGAGAGTTACATCTGTCATTATCACAATGCTTAAACACCAAAGGAAATGATAATTGCAGAACTGTAAATATACATAGTACTTTAGTCACAAATAGTAAGTCAAGGTTACCTTCTTCAGTCAATTTTTAATGTGTCAAGAGACCTAATTTAAAAAGTGCCTGTTTCCCCTTCAGCTAACTAAAGGCAGCACAAAAATATCCACTTCCACTGTTCATTCCTTGTCCTAAGATCCTTCATAATGAACTCATCGTAGTGGAAGGAGGAATTCTTCAGAAGTTTTCAGTTACAAGATAAAGAGTGACATTTGTGAGATAAAGGCAGATAACACTACATTTGTGTGTTTAGTATTACCTCCATTTTTCCATGCTTTATTAGATGCAGGAGGAAATGAAGTGACAAAGATGAGGAAAAGGCTGATGTACTTAATGTTTTCTTTGTGGATGAAGGAAAGGCTGTGGATGTTGTCTACCTAGACTTCAGTGAAGTCTTTGATGCCATTTCCCACAGCATTCTCCTGGAGAGACTTAGGGAAGTGATCATCGTCCTGCACTTGGCACTGGTGAGGCCACACCTCAAATACTGTATTAAGCTTTGGACTCGTCACTACAAGAAAGGCATTGAGATGTTTGAGTGTGTCAAAAGAAGGATGATTAAGTTGGTGAAAGGTCTAGAGCACAAGTCTTATGAGGAGCATCTGAGGGAACTGAGATTGTTTAGCCTGGAGAAAAGGAGGCTGAGGGGAGACCTTCTTGTTCTCTGAAGCAACCTGAAAGGAAGTTTTAGCAAGGTGGGTGTTGGTCTCATCTGTCAAGCAACAAGTAATAGGATGAGAGGAAACAGCCTCAAGTTGTGCCAGGGGAGGTTCAGGTTGGGTATGGGTATGGGTATGTCTTCACTGAAAGGAATTGTATGGCACTGGAACAGGCTGCCCAGGGAAGTGATTGTTACCATCCCTAGAGGTGTGTAAAAGACATGTAGATGTAGTACTGGAGGACATGGTTTAGTGGTGGATTTGGCAGCGTTAGGTTTGAAGTTGATCTTGATGATCTTAAAGGTCTTTTCCAAACTAAATGATGAAACTATCTTACTAGATGTTAATATGGGTTAGTATTGTTTTGATCTCCACATTTGTTTCTTCATGTTGATTGATTGTGGGTAGAAATTGAGATACGTACTCTCATGTCATATATTATTTATTATGCCATATAGACTTTGAATTGAATAATGCAGAAATTATGTGATATTAATGATAAGTAAACCTCTCTGAATTAAGTAAGACTGAACTAAGGCCTTTACTAACAGTGACACATGGAATTAACTTGTTTTGCAATTTAAATTCTGGAGTTTATTTTTTCTAACTTATTATTCATGTTGATCTACTTCACTTCGTAACATCATCTGTAAGGGGAATCATATTTGCCAAAATCATGTACTATATACATTCAAGAATCTGCTTTCATTAGATTACTGCTTATTTTATGGAAAGCTAAAACACATTTCACTGTGCCTTAATGAATCATGAAATTTTACTTTAGGAATGTTAGAATCTTAAAGTTCAGAGCAAATTTGGCTGGCTATATTTGAGAAGTGCAATAATAACAGCAATTGAACTGGGACTGAGTTGTGCCTGGAAAAAAAATATAAATTCGTTATATTAGGACTATAAAAATAGAATGTAAAATCTATTTGTCTATAACATATTCAACAAAGCCATGAAGTTAAAAGTGTATTTTAAAGTGGTGTAGACTAAAATGCCAAAACAGGATGCCGATTTATAAAATATGTTCAATGGTGTGTCAAGTTTATAAACATATTTTCAGTGATTAACAGTGCATATTCACTAATCTTTTATTGGCTATTTCAAGTGTGTAGTCTTTGTATGTAGCTATCTAAAAATGCATGCCACCTTTTCAACCTGTCTGAAAATTTAGCGTCGAGGGCCAATATCTTCCCTTAGACATAGCTGAGCAACTACCTTGAAGTCAGGAAGAGTTAAGTGTGAAAGGAGTTCAGAGCTAATCAAGCCTAAAGGCTCTTCCTTTAAATTCTCAAAGAAATCTAAGGTTAAAGTCATTCAACTCAATAAAGCTTATATAGTGCTTGAAAATTGTAAATATTCTTTTTAATTCATCAGAAACCCTATAGTCAGTATCTGATAAGATTTATACAGACCATACAGAAATTTAAGTAGTTTGTTTTTATCCCTTATACAGTAACTGTTAGCCAGCTGTGAGTTTAAAAATTGGCTTTCTTGGAGGTATTTGCCTTTTCTATCAACAATAGGATAAACATGAAAATCTAATCCCATGTGTACTGAAATACATGTCTTTGTGCACATAATGACTAATTCAGAAGAAAATTTACTGTATGTTTTTTATTTGATATCAAATCAACTGTGATTGGAACTAAGGATGGGGATATAGCTATTTTTACTCCTGTTTTCCACAAATGTGCTTACTGCAGTTGTCGTTCACCCCCTCATCACACCCACAACACACACTCATTGTATAATGCTTTGTTGCTTAATCATTCATTTCACACAGGTTTTAATTTATCAGTTGTGTAGGATTCTCCTCCTCCTCCTTTCTTCTTCTCTAAAGGAGGGTTTGGCACTTCTTGTGCAGTGATGTGAAGGTAAAAACTGAAGTGTTGTCTTATGTATTTCCTTAGGCCCTCCTTTTACAACAAGATTTTTTATTTAAAAAAGAAGGAACAATCCTTTAAAATGCTCTACAGTGGAATACTGTTATCTCTTTTCCTGTGGAAGCAAGCCAAATTGTGGTGCATAATGATTAATTTCAGTTTCATTGCTCTTAGAAGTATCTAAATGACTATCTTCAGATTAATATAAAACATGTAAAATAGGTAAAAAATAGAAAGATATACAATCTAAACATTATCTGAAAAATCAAAATCTTGCATATATATATGCTCTGAATTTTCTGGATGTTTTTGCTTGCTGTGTTTTTGGAGGTTTTAGGTTGCAGGAAAAAGTCGTAATGTGCCAATACAGGGGACTGAGAATAAAAACTGCTGGTCTTGAAGTTTCTCATAGGTTTCCAGCAGAAATGAGAAGAGCAGGTTTATTGGAAAAGTGTATAGAACAAAAACTGTTTAAAATTTCCTACAGCATTTCATGACCTCTGTGCTGATGCTCTTGCTTTCAATTTATCATCTAAACATACATTTTTTCTCATAGCTACCTGTTGAGAAAAAAAGATCACAGTAGTTCACTTAACAGGTTTGTAAGGGTATTTTTTCTTTCTACAGACTATCAACACCTCACTGCATTGTTCAGCATTTAAGACATAAATTTTGTCTTCCTCTGCTGTTCTGTTACACTTCTAACACATTCACACTCACTTGCTCTCAAGCTCTCAGTTCTGCAAGATTCAGAAGTGTCTTAACTAAGTCTAGACAGTTAACTATGCAGACCTTATTTTGGCTGCAGATAAATGGGACTACGTCAAGCCCTTTCTACTGCTTAGGAGGGGTAACTGAGGGCCTCCTAATCTATTTGTCTGAAATAAGAAACTAAAATACAGTAGTGATCCAGGTTCAGTTGCCCCAAATTTTGTGTGTTTTACTCCATATTTTGGGGGGTTTATTGTGGTTTTTCCGTGGCTTTGTTTTTGGTTTTGTTTGTTGGTTTTTGGTTGGGGTTTTTTTTGTAGTATATATAGTAAGTCTAAATAGAGTAGTACTTTCACTAATGCTTGTGAACACTGGTTTCTCTATCACTTGTCCAAATATGAACTAAGATGTTATTTGCATATTAAATATGCTGCAGCATGGTTCATACTTGCATTATTAGTAGGTCTAGGGAGGTGATTCTGCCTCTCTACTCTGCCCTCGTGAGGCCCCACCTGGAGTACTGCATCCAGTTCTGGGCTCCTTAGCATAAAAAAGATGTGGACCTGTTGGAACGAGTCCAGCGGAGGGCCACAAAGATGATTAAAGGATTAGAGAACCTCCCCTATGAGGATAAGCTGAGAGAGTTGGGGTTATGATCTTACAGAAGCTTTCCAATACCTAAAGGGGGATTATAAGATAGAAGGGAAGAGACTTTTTAGGTGGTCAGATTGTAATAAGACAAGGGGGAATGGTTATAAACTGAAGGAGGGGAAATTTAGATTGGAGATTAAAAGGAAGTTCTTTACNNNCATGCTGTGTCTCACCTAAAAAAAAATCCATTGTGCAGGCTCTAGGGTGCTATCCACTATCCTCTTTTTATCAGCGCGCTTGGAAAAGGCGCTGATGAGGAGCGTGGATGGAGCCTTCCCTGGATCTTCGTTCGCGAAGCCTAGCCATACATACATATACATACAGACATAGGACTGTGTCCCTCTGGAGCAGACTAGCTATGTCTATTCCACACAGCATTGAGCTGTGGGTTTCCTTAGAGCCCCAGCTGTATGCTCCTACATGAGGCATTAGTACCAGTTCAGAATATTTTGAACTGATGTGAAGGTTGTGTTGCGAACCCATCAAAGCAGCATCTTTATATCATGAATCAGAGAATACCTGTTGTGTTTCAGGTGTAAGTATATGAGGTCCTAAGGGATGCTAAGGCTTTTTTAGGCTATCAGTGTTAGCCTGCTGGGACAGGGCTGATAGAGAGCAGCACAGGGTGAAGGGATCCAAAATTGCTATGGTTACAACCATGCTGAATTTTAGCAAGGGTCTCTGACGTGAATGACCCTGTGAGCTGTGCTGAGATTGAGTCCTGGCAAGAGCTGGTTAGAACGCTGCAAATGCTTCAGTTATTTCAATGGCTAGTGCTCCAGTTTGCTCCCTAGTCTCATTTATTTAACAGTACAGATACTCTCTGTCTTTGCTGCTGCTTATCTCTGTATTCTGATAGCACAACTGAACAGTTGCATCACTGTTTTTAAGGCTGATTCAATCTTTAGCATTTAACTGACTTTATTTCTGCTTTCTATACAAAGATATATCTATATATATACATACATACAAACATAGATAAAGCTCTGGTTTCAGTGCTTTCAGATATCTTTCAGTGAACTGAAAAAAATAACCTCATACTTAGCATTTAGAACTATATCAGCATTTCTCTGATGTAGTTACTTTTCTTCCCCCCTATCTTTTAACATTTCTCCTATGAACTCTGGAAACTTTTGAAGTATTTGCCTAACCCTGGAATATCTGTTTGCACTGTTTCCTGACTTAGTTCTTCAGATTTTATAAACCATAAAGCAGGTATTTTATAAACCATAAACCAAACTGCAGTACTGGGTTTATCTTGGCAAAAAGAGCCTTAATGCTCTAACAATTTTCCCTTTATAAGCAATGTCCCTATTGTACTGTGAGTGCCAAAAGCATCACATGCTTCTTAATCTCTTTAGTAGGGCCTAAATTTTAGTTGTGATTTATAGCTTCCCAGTAGCTAGTTTCTAGTTTCAAACTCAGCAGTATCACAGTCCTCAAGTTGCTGACCTGCTCAGCAAGCAGTTTAGGGGAAAATTGTGACACCTGGCTGGTTTCCAAATGTGCCCAGACCTCCATTATTCTGGAAATCCAAGGCTCAGTTATTTCAAATCAAAGCAACTTTCCAGAAAAGAGAAATAATAATCAAAAAGAAGAAGAAAGAAAAGAATGAGAAAATAAGTTGGAAGAAACAAACAAAAAAGACCCTAGTGAACTCTTAAGTACATTGACCAGTATTTGGAATACTAACAGGTCATCACTGTTATATTTATGCCTTCTATCCTTGTATTTTGTTTTTCATGTCAAAGCTAACTCAAATAAAAATGCAGTATGAAGATTCTCTTTTTCAAAAGCTGACTGCCATTCAAGGTTTTGTCCTGTTTTTTAGAAGTATTAATGTAATTTAGAAATAAAGCTACGATTTTCAGATAGTAGCTTACAAAATCTAAAGAAAAACGCCAGGTTTTTTTATTACTGCTGTTGGTTATTCTTCCCTTGATTTTGGGCTACTGTTGAAATCTGAAACTGCCTGCATGTGCTGAGTTTAGACTCCTTTATCTTGAAAGAGAGGGTATGTATACAAGTACCTGCTCTCTGCTGATATTACTTCATTTTTGAACATCTCTACCTAGCTAGCTTTAGGAAAACCCCTGTGCAAAGTATTAACACTGCACAGGTTTTTGTAAAAAATGTTTGTACTGAGATGTGTGAGACATATGACAGCTTTGTTCAAGGTATTGTGGAATCTCAGACTCTTTTAATGCCATAGAAATGTTGGGTAGGTTCAGTGTTCACTGCTGACTCCTTTTGTGGTAGTTCTTCACTTGCTATAAAACATCTGGAATGAGTTTCTTCTGAACTGGAGGTGTCTACCTCCAGTCACTCTATATAGTCAGTGCAGATAAATACACATTTGAACAATTCATGTAACTTGGTTTAGGTATCCCTTTCAGTATAAGATGAATCACATCCAGGAATTTTTTGTGTCTCTGAAATGACTGTAAAGGAGTCTAACTTGTCTTCAGATACAGATACCTGTGTAGCTCAGATATGTGAAGTTATCTGATAGAAATCCTACCTCTTCAGTCTGCTAAAGCCTCAAATTTATCAATGAAAATGATATTTAATCTGGGCAGCAACAATGGCATGGATTTAGCATTCAAATGGCATTAAAAATCTCATCAGTGTGACTGAAAGTGTCAAAAAATTATCCAGAGTTTTAACGTTAAAGATTTTTTTCATGCAGCTTACTTTATTTGATAGTAACCAACCCATGATTAATATTTACTGCCAACAGTCGCAGCAACCTCAAAGAAACTGTATTTTTTACTAGCAAATCTAGAAGTCTTAGTCACCTCATATCAGGAAACATTAAATAGTTTTTACTTTGCGAGTCTTTACACCTCAAAAGCTACAGTAGCAGACGTTGCCTGTTTCTTACGCTCTAGTTACTCTTTACTGCAAGACACCATCTTTCTCATAGGTGAACAAACTGCACCAGTCTCGCCATTAAGGAAAATGCTCAGGTTGTGAATTCTTCTTGCTAGTGTCTCAATCTATTATTATCAACATTAATATTATTGTCCACATCCTTTTAATCACTTAATCTCTCCATAACACAAAGGAAAAGTAAATACAATAAAAAAAAATACAATAAAAAGCTATTCATGTTGGTATGNTATCACTTAATTTCTCTCCATAACACAAAGGAAGAGTAAATACAATAAAAAGCTATTCATGTTGGTATGTTGGCATTTTTAATAATAGAGGCATGTCCGTAGTTTAGGGATCTTCTGTGAACTTGCAGCTCAGGATTTTTATATGGAGAAAAATTGCTACTTAAGAATCCGTTCCTTGTAACTTTGTCTTTACTCTGTGTATACCTGAAAGCATTTTTTTAATTGGAGGTTTGTGGAGGTGACGATAGTGTTTGTTTGTTTGTTTGGGGTTTTTAGTTTAGTTGGTTTTGGTGGGGGGGTGTGTTTGGTTTTGGGGGGTTTTGTTGTTGTTGTGTTTCTTGAAACATTGCTTACTGTCCTGCAAAACCATTATTGAAAATGTTATACAAGCTGCAGTAGATGGTCAGTAGATTCAGGTAAGTAAATTTCTGCTCCGAGAGCTAATAAGTGCAAAGAGTTTAAATGTCTGGTTTATTTCTAAATATCAGTTTAATCTTGTTAGAGATTTGGCCAAAACTGCCTGAAATGAGTCAAGCTAAAACTTTCATGTAGGAGACCAGCTGGGACTGTAGACAGCTTACTTGATTACTTTGGAACCAGGTACATTGACAATAAACCTTTTTTTTTGTTTTTTTCATGAGATCAGTAAGTTATAATTAAATGGTTAAAGATGTAATGTGTGGCAAAATCCTGAACTATATTTTCCCTAGATTTGGATCACATGTGAGGCAGCAGCAGATTTCTCTATGGCTGTTTGCATTAGAGGAACGATGCTCAAGGGCATGGCTGTGGAATTGGCTTCCTTTGCTTACACAGTTACATAATGTACTTGGAGGGGAGAAAGGATGCTTCTCCATTAGAGTCCAAAAAGCTGTGTCCCTTACTGAACCCAGTGTTTAATATTCAGGGAGAGCATTGAGAGGGGGAAGGCAGGGGGAGAAAGTGAGCTGTGCCATAGTGCCCTTACATAGCTTCATAGCAGTTGGTGTTTGGTTTTTTTGTGGTTTGGGTTTGTGTTGGTTTTTGGTTTGTTGTTGGGTTTTTTTTCCCCTTCTACTGTGCCTGAGCATAATGATTTCTTCTTTTCCTCTTCTTTTTAGTTCTGTAAGTGCTTCAAACACTGTACTGTGCATAATGCTTTACACTGGAGGTGAAAGCGTAAAGGTCACTTGGTAGTATGACATCGCTTTAGCAGCAAGGTTTTACCCTCTAGTATTGTTTACACATGGTCTTTTCACTTCCAGCAGTACTGTCGATTTCATTTTTTAGATGAATAGTTGGTCTCTTTCCAAGGGACATTGTCCCTTTTCATGCCTTTTTCGGGCAATCTTTTTTTTCCTAACTGGTGTGTGTAGGTCGTGTGAACTGTGAGCAGAAGTTTTCCTTGGAAGCCTTGGCTTGAATTGATCTGAATGAGGGGCCTACACTGTTCTTTAAGAGTGCCTTCATGAAAAGCCCATTATTGAATTTTTTAACAGTGGAGAATATATTAGTGTAGACCTGAGATACAAAGTGACTGTCATAATAATAGTATGGCACTATGTATTTGTGTTTGCTTTACTGTTTCTCAGATGGGCTCAACTCAGAGTCAGGAAAAAAAAAATCTAATTTGAATGCCATGTCAACAAAACCAGCCTAAAATCAGACAGCCAAGCTAACATGTGTTTCCTGTTTACTTTGTGCTTGTAACCTAATTAAATTCTTTGTTGCTGTTTGAATTTGAAAAGATATCATGCTCATTTTCTTGTATGTGAGCTGTGAGAATGGTAAACTCGCTTTTCTACAGAAAAAAATGAATGTGGAAAATAGAAACAGTAGTCATTAACAAGATCCAGATTTACCTTTGTCATTGGTTTGACCTTCTATCCATTTAGAGCTGATGTTCCTGGTGTGCCTTGTAAAAGAAATTTAATTCATGAGACACATATAAAACCTGATGACTGTTAGGTATTGAAGAGGATCAAGCATTTGCACTTATTATTCTGATCTATTACCTGTCAGTGATATACAGGTGTCTTGAATAGATACAGGTACATTTTGTAATACTAGTTATAAAGAATACCCATAAGTGGTCTGCCTATAAATCACCAGCTGTATCATGGCTGCATCAAACCAGCATGCTCTTGAGGATATATAATTGTGAAGACTTTGAATGTGAATACAAATAATATACTTTACAAAGTAAATTTGTACTTAGTTTGTTATAATTTGTTTTGGTGATAGGATATTAATATTGATAAGTCTGAGATACAGTGTCTTGTAAGTTTTGCTGTTGTAATGCTTTAAATACATTTTTTATGATTAACTACAAACATGATATTGATTTAAACTGCTAGGAATTAAGCATTTCAGTGTAGATGAGTTTAATATATTACAATTTTCACAGCACTATCCATTAAGAAGATGTCGTTTGACCACAGCTGGCAACTAAGCACCACACAGCCACTTACTCATTCCCCTCTGCTGGGATGAGGAAGAGAATCAGGAAGGTAAAAGGGAGAAAACTTATGGGTTGAGATAAAGACAGTTCAATAGGTAAAGCAACAGCTGCTCACACAAGCAAAGCAAAACAAGAAATTCATTCAGCACTTCCTATCGGCAGACAGGTGTTCAGCCATCACCAGGAGAGCAGAGCTCTGTAACGGCTACTGGGAAAGACAAACATGGTCATTCCAAACATCCTCCCCTTCCTTCTTCCCTCAGGATTTTTGGGAGGTTTTTTTTGCTGATCATTACATCATATGATATGGGATTTCTCTTTGGTTAGTTGAGGTCAGCAGTCCCAGCTGCATCTGCTCCCAACTTCTTGTTCACCCTTAGCCTACTTGCTGGTGGGGTAGGGAGGGCTGAAAATCAGAAAAAGCCTTGACTCTGTAATCAAGGCTCAGCTGCAACAAAAACATCTCTCTGTTACCAACACTGTTTTCAGCACAAATCCATAACATAGCCCTATACTTGCTACTGCGAAGAAAATTAACTCTATCCCAGCCAAAATCAGCACAGAAGATTCAATAAATCAAAAATGCAGATCAATCAACAACAATATAGCAGATAATGATAACTTTTAAATACTTAAATTATGAGAATGAATATTAATGGTTAAATCAAATTACACTGGCATATAGAGTTAATCAGTACAAAGTACAACAAAAAATGTACATAATTTATAAAGATGAAAATACTAGATTATTTTAACCTCAAAGTTTTGACATACTTGGTATGAAGTGGCTGGACTGCTGACTAACTATTCTAGCTTTATTTGCCCTGAATTTTCAGTTTAGATTGCTTCTCAGATGGCGCAGTTCTCACTTATATAGTAAGCAAGAATACAATTAGTTTATTGTGTGTATCTGTTGCTGAACAGCTAAACAGCTGCTAATTGGATATTAGAAATAGATTGTCACAGACAGTGTCCTTTATCTGCAGTATGTTAGTTATCTTTTTATTTTCACCTACCTATCCATGTGTTTACTTTTTCCCCCCTTTGCTTGCAACATTTGGACTTATAACATAGCTTGTTTTGGCAATAGCTGGCCTATGTAACAATTACTATGAACAGGTGCATAAACATTAATATTTATGCTTTTTTTTTAATGCAGGAATACTTGTGTGTTAAAATTATTCAAACCTATTTACTGGTTTTATATCAGCATAATAATAATTAAATGATTCATATGCACATTTCTCAACACTAGTTTTATACTAATATACTACCCTCTGTACCTCCATCTGGCATTAATTAGTAGTAGGTAAATTTCTGTAATTCTAGCACAAAAGAAATAAACATATCCACTATCGATGGCACAGTATTAACTGTATCCACTTACTTTTCACCACAGGTTTCACAAACAGGGCTATGTTAGATGTAAGAAACTTTAACTTTACTGATAGTCAGTTTTATTAGAACAGATCTAATATCCGCTTTGATTGAGCTAAACATTCATACATATATAAATTCATAGACACATATATGTATGAATTGGCCAAAGATCATTCTTTGCATGCATGTAGATATACACACACATACATAGAAAGCAGTGTTTATATCAGTAACTCTGAGAATAATCCTCATATCATCCTAGAAACAGATTTTTTTTTTGTTCTGAAAAGCCTCTATTATTAAAAATGCCAACATACCAACAAAAGGTAAAAAGAGTATGTTAAAGCAAAGGAGTGAAAATTGGGAAGGAGGGAGATGAAATAAGTTGCTAGTGATTAGAGAAGAAGCCTTTGGCAATTGGGAAACTGGACTCACATCTCTGCAGTTTCAGTAAAACACCTTAACCCTTCATTTGCTGTATTCATTTTCTTCCCATACAAAAAGGGTTCACCAAAATTAACTCCGTTCAGTATGGTTTAAATGCTAAACAAATAGATTGAGTTGCCACTGAATTGGATTATATTAAATTGTGAAATCTGAGCTTTTTTTCTGGAAGCTCATTCATGTACTCTTCAGCAGTAAACAGTTTTCAGCCAAAAAAGTGTATTCCCATTTGTAAACGTCCCTTGTCCAGGAATTGAGAACATGTGTCAGTAACACATACAGACTGACACTGATGGGTAGTACATATTGCTCGTTGAGATCACAGTGAGTCAGGAGACAATTGGCTTTTAAGCAGAGATGCACAGCCAAGACAATGACCATACAAGCAAAAGGAAAGTAATAATTTGTCTAAATCAGGCCTTTATTTAGCCAGTGGTGACAGCCAGGACCAGCTGCAGTGGGATGGATTGACTGGATCATCTGACAGCTCTGCCTAAGGTCACAGGGGAACATAGGAACAGTTGGAGAACAAAAAGCTACTCCAAGTGGAAGCAGAGAAGGATCTTGAAATAAAGTTCTATCTCAGGCCACGTTTTCTGTAGCAATAGGTTGGATTTGCATGTTAGAAAACAGAAACAAAATTGCATGTTCACTTTCTAGTATGACTCTGCTTTTCTGTGGGGCTCTTAACCATTTAATTATTGTTGAAGTTGTTGCAAATAAAATATACAGGCCTTCATGGTTGAGACCAACCTATGGCCAATTATTAGTGCTAAAGACTATTTATTCTTGCCCCTATAGCTTTAGATCAAGCACATGCACCTGTTTCTCATCTGGCAGAACAGTAATCCACTAGGGAATATACAGAAAATATTTCCTTCTTTCAGTTACAGATTTATCTTTACTATTCTATTCCTTCTTCACTTTACCTGGAGTACTGCATTGAACTCTATAGTCCTCAGCATAAGAAAGACATGAATCTGTTGGATTGAATCCAGAGGAGGGCCACAAAAATGATTAGAGAGATAGAACACCTCTCCTATGAAGAAAGGTTGAGAGAGTTGGGGTTGTTCAGCCTGGAGAGAAGGTTTCAAGGGAACCTTAGAGTGACCTTCCAGTACTTAGAGGGAGCCTAAAAGAAATATTTTAGCAGAGCCTGTTGCGAAAGGACAAGGGTTAATGGTTTTAAATTAAAGGAGGGGAGATTTGGATTAGATACTAGGGTGAAATTTTTCACAATCAGGGTGGTGAAGCACTGGAATATGTTTCACAGAAAGGTAGTGGATGCCTCATCCCTGGAAACATTTAAGGTCAGCTTGGACAGGGCTCTGAGCAACCTGATCTAGTTATAGGTGTCCCTGCTCGAAGCATGGGGGTTGGACTAGATGACCTCTAAAGGTCCCTTCCAGCTCTAACCACACTAGGTTCTAGAGCACAAGGAGCAGTTGAGGGAACTGAGATTGTTTAGTCTAGAGAAGGTGAGGCTCAGGAGGGACCTTATCACATTCTACAACTATCTGAAAGGAGGTGGTAGTAAGGTGAGGCTCAGTCTGTTCTCCCAGGTAACAAGTGATAGGACCGGGGAAATGGCCTCAAGTTGTGCCAGGGGAGGTTCAGATTAGATATTAGGAAGAATTTCTTCAACGGGAGGTTTATCAGGCACTGGAACAGGCTACCCAGGGAGNAAAGGTAAAAAGAGTATGTTAAAGCAAAGGAGTGAAAATTGGGAAGGAGGGAGATGAAATAAGTTGCTAGTGATTAGAGAAGAAGCCTTTGGCAATTGGGAAACTGGACTCACATCTCTGCAGTTTCAGTAAAACACCTTAACCCTTCATTTGCTGTATTCATTTTCTTCCCATACAAAAAGGGTTCACCAAAATTAACTCCGTTCAGTATGGTTTAAATGCTAAACAAATAGATTGAGTTGCCACTGAATTGGATTATATTAAATTGTGAAATCTGAGCTTTTTTTCTGGAAGCTCATTCATGTACTCTTCAGCAGTAAACAGTTTTCAGCCAAAAAAGCGTATTCCCATTTGTAAATGTCCCTTGTCCAGGAATTGAGAACATGTGTCAGTAACACATACAGACTGACACTGATGGGTAGTACATATTGCTCGTTGAGATCACAGTGAGTCAGGAGACAATTGGCTTTTAAGCAGAGATGCACAGCCAAGACAATGACCATACAAGCAAAAGGAAAGTAATAATTTGTCTAAATCAGGCCTTTATTTAGCCAGTGGTGACAGCCAGGACCAGCTGCAGTGGGATGGATTGACTGGATCATCTGACAGCTCTGCCTAAGGTCACAGGGGAACATAGGAACAGTTGGAGAACAAAAAGCTACTCCAAGTGGAAGCAGAGAAGGATCTTGAAATAAAGTTCTATCTCAGGCCACGTTTTCTGTAGCAATAGGTTGGATTTGCATGTTAGAAAACAGAAACAAAATTGCATGTTCACTTTCTAGTATGACTCTGCTTTTCTGTGGGGCTCTTAACCATTTAATTATTGTTGAAGTTGTTGCAAATAAAATATACAGGCCTTCATGGTTGAGACCAACCTATGGCCAATTATTAGTGCTAAAGACTATTTATTCTTGCCCCTATAGCTTTAGATCAAGCACATGCACCTGTTTCTCATCTGGCAGAACAGTAATCCACTAGGGAATATACAGAAAATATTTCCTTCTTTCAGTTACAGATTTATCTTTACTATTCTATTCCTTCTTCACTTTACCTGGAGTACTGCATTGAACTCTATAGTCCTCAGCATAAGAAAGACATGAATCTGTTGGATTGAATCCAGAGGAGGGCCAAAAAAATGATTAGAGAGATAGAACACCTCTCCTATGAAGAAAGGCTGAGAGAGTTGGGGTTGTTCAGCCTGGAGAGGAGAAGGTTTCAAGGGAACCTTAGAGTGACCTTCCAGTACTTAGAGGGAGCCTAAAAGAAATATTTTAGCAGAGCCTGTTGCGAAAGGACAAGGGTTAATGGTTTTAAATTAAAGGAGGGGAGATTTGGATTAGATACTAGGGTGAAATTTTTCACAATCAGGGTGGTGAAGCACTGGAATATGTTTCACAGAAAGGTAGTGGATGCCTCATCCCTGGAAACATTTAAGGTCAGCTTGGACAGGGCTCTGAGCAACCTGATCTAGTTATAGGTGTCCCTGCTCGAAGCATGGGGGTTGGACTAGATGACCTCTAAAGGTCCCTTCCAGCTCTAACCACACTAGGTTCTAGAGCACAAGGAGCAGTTGAGGGAACTGAGATTGTTTAGTCTAGAGAAGGTGAGGCTCAGGAGGGACCTTATCACATTCTACAACTACCTGAAAGGAGGTGGTAGTAAGGTGAGGCTCAGTCTGTTCTCCCAGGTAACAAGTGATAGGACCGGGGAAATGGCCTCAAGTTGTGCCAGGGGAGGTTCAGATTAGATATTAGGAAGAATTTCTTCAACGGGAGGTTTATCAGGCACTGGAACAGGCTACCCAGGGAGGTGGTGGATTTACCATCCCTGGAAGTATTCAAAAAATGTGGTGCTTGGGGACGTGGTTTAGTGGTGAGCATGGTAGTGTTGGGTGGACAGTTGGACTCGATGATCTCTTGGACTCAATGGTGGTGTTTTCCAACCATGATGATTCTATGATTCTATTTTGTTATCAGTCATTGTGTTTCTGAGTGAATATTGAGTGGGTAGTGTCAGAATGACAAGAAAGTATAAAATCATAGGATCCAACACCAAGTTCTTTGTACAAGACGAGTAGAATTTTTGGCTAATAAGGAACTTAGTTGGCCAGTGGCTAGTCAATTGAAAAATACCTATATTTATGCAGAAACAGAATCAAGAATCTATGTGATTCATGGAAATGAAGTGTGCAAAGTGCTTTGTTCACACTTCGTGAGAGGATATACTTGACAAAATTTATTAAATGTTAGTAACCAGTAAACATTTACATAAATGGATTATCACATCACAGAAAAAGACAGTATGCATATGACTTTTCACATGTGTAATGATTAAAATAAATAAACCTACGAAGTGCGAAAAATAAAAGATGTTTCACTCAAATATTAAGAAGTATGAGGCAGTTTTTGGATTCCATGCTGCTTATGGAGAGGTATCTAATCTTGCTTCAGTGCTGTAGTTATAGCATGGCTTTGGTGATGTAGTTCAGTTACCATTTTCCTAACTTACTTCATCCAATCTATTTTCATAATTTCCAAGTCCAGTTTAAGTTCTGATTTTGTGCTGGAAATATAATTTTGTCTTCAGATCTCTTAAAAAATATTTTTCTTTAGGATTACATTTTTCATTAGCAATCTGATTTTTTTTTGAGGCAGGATTTTGTTGTTGTTAGAGTTTTTTTGTTTTGGTTCTTGTGTTTTTTTTCCAAAAAATACAATATGACAGCTTTTAAAGTAAATATTAACACAGTGTAACATGTTTCATGATAGTTTACTTCTGCAGTAAATCATAGATGTGCTATTGTAAGTTATTTTACTGTATCCTTTAAATTGAAGGAGCTTTGTCCAGTTTCTAGCTTCAGTGCTAAAAGAACTTAAAATTTTCTGTTATAGTGGATATTGTTAACTTCTTAATTAACTTTTTTCATCAACATTATTATAAATTAATGAGTTCTTACTACTTTCTCTAAAACAAAACAATAAAAACATGAAACAATTTGATCAGTTCACATGTTTAAAAGATCAGACAAGTGGAAAAAGTGTTCTATATATACATATAGATTTAATTATCTAATTACTTAACTACAAAATATTTATTTAAGATTATTTAATAATAAACCACTTCTTGAATATTCAATAAGCAATATATTACTGTTATTTTTTCATGCTATATGCTTATTTAGTCTTCATCCTCACATTATCTAATCACTTAATTTAGCTCTCATTTATTTCCCACATATGGTTTCACCAGGGTAAAGCAACGTAATCATATTTATTTAATGTTATAATTCATGGGTTTGATTCCCTCCTACTAAGCCTGTATTATATGTATGTGATGACAGTGAATTACTGATTTTCTAGGTTGTTGTTTCATTCACCTGCTTCTTTACCTGCTTCTGAGAGCAAGAGTAGAATTGTAAAATATTTCAATGTTAGAGTATTTTTTTACTGTCATTCCTATTCCTTTTTGTCCATACGTCACATTAGCATTGTCTTTAGGTCATCTGTAAGCAACTTTTTTACATGAATTCTCCATATTTTCATTTTAGAAGAATCTGATCTCTGTCCAAGTAGCTACCACAGGCTATCCTTACAGAATTTGTTTTAGCATTCATAGATAATCCTTGTCAGTGAGCTCCTGGCAAAAAATGGAAATCTCATGACCTTAGTGGGAATAGAAGCACCAGAGCATACTTTTGCAGTTGTATGTCCTCAGGTGCATAACCATTGTTCGTTGCTACTCTGGATGCTCCAAGTCAAAATAACCCAATATAGAAAGGAAGAGAATGAAGAGAGATGGATGCTATGAAAGAAAGTGAAATACTGTGATTAAAAGAGGGTCTGTTGGCTATCAATATTACTTGTATCTAGAAAGCTTAAGAGGCTCTCTAGTTCCTAGCTAATAGAACAAATAAGTTTTCTAAGCCTCCAGACTAGCTGTGTCCTCTCACAAACACTTATGCAAATACCATGAGACTTGAAGCAAGAATATTTGTATGCATGCTAGTATCTTGTTAGGAAGGCTAGACTTTAAAACTGCATTTCTACACAGTAGAATGAATTATTCTGCAGATTAATTTTGTTATTTATAGGTTGCTGTAGGCCACTCGTGAAGTCATGAGTATGGTCATTCAGATACAGAACACTTATAAATTCTGGCTTCAAACAATACACATAAACTTCTTGCCATGCAACAGTAACTTGACACACTCAACCTGAATATTAATGTATGTGCCAGGTGTTGTGAAATAAGTTGTTTTTTCTTATGAAAGCAATGAAACATGTGACTGTAACTGACAATTCTTGACATTAATGTGCTTGAAACATTTTCTTGTTCACATAATAAAAGAGAGATGACAGCAATTTCTGGATCCAGGAGAATTATTAAAATAGACTGTAGTGGTAGTTAAATCACACGTGGTGAAAATGTAGGTTCTTGTTGAGGAAGATGATAAAATTTTGAACTGATCATATCTCCCTTTCTTTAGTGTGCTTGGATGTCAAAAGTTCTTTTCTTTTAATTTTAAATGCTATAAATATAGTCTCCTCAGTTCTATGACAGTAAGTGCTATGTTTAGCTCAGAGTGACTCTTTGTAAGTACTAACACCCTGACAAGAATGGAAGTGCTGGCAAACTCCTTCACCATTAAAATATAGTGATGATCATGGTTGTTATACAGGACTTTGCCTTTGACTGTGATCCTGCCAAGAGCAGTGAGACTCTGGAGTGTCTTGTGCCTGGGCAGGAGGAGGGGTCTGAGAATTTAAAAAGGACGTGCTTCATGTAAGCGCAACAATTCAGTATAGAGTTTGAAGCATGTTTATCAAAACCTCTATTAGTAGGCTTGTATTTAGGCTAGAGCTGTAAAAGAATTGTGAATTAATGAGGATAAAATGCTTTGTTGTCTGATGCAGAGTGCAGTTTTAATTTCAAATCTGGTATTGGCAAACCTTTCCAGCTCATTATTTCTAGCCACCTTGTGAGTAGTCACATATTTTCTACAGAGCAAGGAGTACTTGCACAGTAAGAATAGAGAGGGAAGCAAACAAACACGCCGTCCAGAAAGTACCTATGCTGCTCTCCCAGCAGGATCTCAGTAATGGTGTTTGAATTCAGTGATTGAAGCAGTGAGATCGCCTAGCAAGGAACTCACATGCACTTAGTGACTCCTTTTTAAAAATCCATTTGTAATAAATTATTTCATGGCATTCCTTTAATTATTTACAATGCCAAATGGTCATTCAACATTCTGACTCATGGCTTGATCCACTTAGGTAAGTACAGCTATGCACTGTATAGCTGTTTCAAATGTGCTAAACATTTTTACTTTACTCAAACCTGGTTTAAAATGCCATATAGACTGCAAGCAGAGGCCAAAACCGATTATCTGGTTTAAAATCTAAGCCATAGCTTAAGACTATAACATTGAAAGTATGCTTGTATTTTATGTATATATGTATATAAAAGTTGCTATACTGTTTTCAGAATAGGTAAGTTTGCTTTAAATAAATACATAAATATTTTTTATACTCTTTCAAGGTATTTTGTTTACTCTATCTCTTTAAACGTACTTACTTGATTAAAATTCTGTGCTATGATTTAAACATAAAATAATACATTCATGATAAACTCAATACTGCTAGCATAACCAGTGATGTTTCAGATCTTCATCTTTCTCTGTGGAGAGCTACTAGGATAATCTGCAGCAGTTAATAAACCCTCTAGTAAGCTGTGATCTGTCTTGAAGAAATAGTGCATTCAAAATGGAGATGGACCTGCTTGCAAAATTGGATTGTATCCTGGGATTAGCAGTTTTGCAGTGAAGAAACCCTATTTTTTTTGTTTTGTGGAAAGCTACCTTGGATTGTTGTTTTCACATATGACATTGTCAACGGAGATGAGCATCTGGTAGCATTTGATAATGGTCTACTGCTGGAAATAAGGTAATATATTTCTCCATAATGGTTCTTCGCCAACAGTGCTCATTTATGAGTGAAACAAGATGACCATTTCTTTTCCCAGTTGAGTAATGTCACGGATATGTGTTCTGTTCATTTTGGTGAAGAACTTAAATGACTATTAAAGATACATCATTGCAAGCTAACTGTATTACTTTCAAATACTTTTTGTGACAGTTCCTTGTTGTAATTATGCTTTAATGTCAAATGCTTTGCAGATATATTCACATAGGAATATATCGGAACGTGCAGAATCCAGCTTTCCTTCTGACTACAAATACATGCTTTCTGCATTCAAAGGGCAAAAGCATAAATTTTCTGTTGTATGCAGGAGGAAAGCTGTGAATTATTCTCTTTTAACAATGTAAAAATCAGCTTAAAGCTGATTCATATGCAATTAAAACAGAGCCTTTGTTTCTGCCTCTACCGATGCTGAAAATGCTCTAGGGCCTGCATTCACCAGCGAACTTTTCTGAGTGAATGTTGCTGAGGTATACACATTTAGGAACTGCTCTTAATTATGAACCAAATACTCCTTTTTTTCATTTTCATTAGTCAGTGGTGGTGTGCTTCTGAGTCTAGTGGAAATTGATGACATTTTGGGTGAACATCTAATGTTGATCTAGGTCAGGATCTCATGCCTCTATTCTTCTTGTGCAGTGCGTGTTTACACGGCAAGAGTAGCTGGGTTAGCTCTTGGCCTCCTTGTGCTGTCACAGGATTATGACAGCTTTGTTAAAAGCTTTCTCCTCCTGCCTTATTTCTAGTGTGTTGAGAGCAGAAGCTAGGTAATTCCAGTTCTCTGTAAGAACATCTGTGATGAACTGCCATCTAGGACCAAGACAATGTGTCAGGAAAAACTAGCAAGTAGTGACCGTTTGTCATTGCAGTAGTCTGGATTTGGTGATTTAGAAGATCACTTCTGCTGTGCTTTTGCTAGCTTTTGTGCAGAAGTCTGGGGACTTTATATTGATCACTAAGAGTGTAACGTACTTTGCTATACTAAATAATGCTGTATGCTACTCCTGCTTTTCCAGTTAAAAAGATCTTTTTCTTTTATATAAGCATGTGTGTATATGTGGGGAGGGTGAAGGCTGAAGAAGAGTAAGCTTATTCACAATAAATGAGTTGCTGCAGCAAAAGGCATTGTATTGCTTACTATGTCTACTTGTCATTAAGGAGAAATACAGTTGTAACAGCATTTCAGTTTCTGCATTACATGCATTTAAGTGCCTGTCCACTAAGGATGCCTGCTTCCACTGATTCAAGGCAGGGAAGTTGGCATATTATTCCCCAGTGCGCTAAACTCAATGTTCGCTTCTATTAAACGCTGCCAAACAGGCAGAACAATATTTGAAACAAAACTGTTTGAACTAAAATGTAATTGGACTCATTTAAAGTCTTACTACAATGAAATCTGACTTCCTCCTTGTAATTTGACTTGTAGAAACCTCTCAAAAACCATTACCTTTTGCCACAGGCTGTAAATTTAAATTCTGTGCTAGGTAAGCATAATGAGAAAAGAAAGTTCTGACATGGCTGGAGATCATATCAGCTCTGGCTTGATTAATTATTTCCACATGATCAATCAGCACCTTATTTAGATAACTGGAGGCACTCACTAGTTAATTTGTGAGAGTAGAACAATGAGGGCAAGCATTTAGATGGTCAGTCAATACTCCAATTAGTGTTAGAAAGTCAAATGCAGGTTTGAAAGAAGAAAAGGGACTGAAACAACACAGCAGTTTCTCTAATCTTAGATATATTCCTTTCTATGATGACACTGCAGTGACTCTACTCATGCTTGCCAAAAGTGTTTACCTGGTCTTTCTAGTCATCTACTTCATTAAAAAAATTGATAAAAGTTTCTGTATATTTTAAAATTAGTTAAAATGTATACCAACACTGCATTCTCAGAACAACCCTCAAATATGCAGCTCTATATCTAATTACTCAGATCCCACCTGAACAGGACTCTCACCTGCAAGACAGACACTAGTTCTAGGAGGTAAAATCTAGGAGTAAAAATGGTGCACTTACTTTAAAACTGCAAAACACTGCAAGACGTAAGTTGTAGAAAGGATCAGATCACTTACTGCTCTATGTAGTGCCTGGTGCAGGGATTAACTTGCCTGAAATACATGATGGCCAAATCTGTAGACTAACTGCTGCATTCAGAATAAACTCTCTGGTCACAATGAGAGATAATAGGGGAAAAACTGGCAGAGGTTTAGGACAAACATTGTCCAAAATGACAATGCTGTTGTTCCCCATGGCATCTAAGCGCTGGCAAATAACATCCTATTTCTTCATCTTCTGCTTGAGATAGGAAAGAAGCCAAATTTACAGTCTGATATTTCAGCTCAATCATTTTTATCAAATCAGATTTTTTTTGACAGAATTGTCTGTGGGGGAAAATAGATTAGAAAATTAACAAAAAGAAAAATGTTGAAGCTTTGAAATATTTAAGCACGCATAATATTAATTTATTATTGATGCTACTTTTGTTTCTTTTTCTATGTAATCTAATGTCATTTGAGCCAACTCGTTAGGGCATAAATTGTCATATATGAAGCAACATTATTTAAGACAAAGTTTGGAAGGAGGATTTTGGTTTTGAGACACATGGAAGAAAAACGCAGTCTTTTTGCATGCACGTTTCTTAGGTGACAGCAGTGTAATTTCTACTCTTAAATATTGACAGAATAGTAACATATTCTATTATATTTGATATATTTATCTTTAAAATCATAGTGTCCCCATAACATCAAGTAGAGGTTAATTTATATGAGAAACCACCATAAAAATCACCATTGAAGTTGCAATTCATAAATACTTTTGCAAAAGTGTAAGTAGAAGAATGATGGAGGGAAAAAGAAAGGGGGGGAATAGGGTTGCCTCAAAAGCTCTCAGTTAAAAATAAAGCTGAGAAGCCTCATTGCATTGGCTTCCACATCCATGTCTTTCACTGTCATGTGTTCCTGGTATTGACAACCTTTGAGGAAGAGCAGTGATTCACTGTAACATAAATGAAAGTATTTATTTTAATGTGTACATGTAAGCATGCAAATAAAAAATATTTGCATACTTTAGTTCTGTGAAAATTTAGTTGGTTTATTACTTGTTGAGTACTGCTGTCCGGTAGAAGTTCTCTCAGTTTCTTTTCAGGCTTTTGAATAATTTGCTAAATAAAATTTTCAGCAGGCTCCATGCTGATGATCTAAAAGAAGCAAATCCTTAGTCTTGTGCGACCTTATTGGGCAAAAGTTAGGTGATAGGTGGGAATTAATTAGAGGTTTTTATCAGAGCTGCAATTATTCTAAATTATAAATGCTACAAATGTGGCAGGAAGATTTATTCAGCTCATTTGGGTCAAGCCAAATCAGCATCAACGTGGTTTATCGATTTTTGAATTATATGTAATTAATGGGCCGATTGGTGAACTATACATTTGGGATCAATATCAGCAATACAATGGCTAAAGCATAATACTAGACACCTACAAAGTGTGAGTGTAATCCTACAGGTTTCTATTTGCCCTTCAATAATCACAGGAAGCTCTTAACTGCATACACACAACCACCTGGTTATGTGCACTCACCATCTCATTTATGAGTGTGGATTCCCTTCTTGATACGCATCTCCCAGTGGGATTGCAAGTATTCTGGCTTTATGTGTGTCCGGTACCCATAGTGACTCCTACAATCTACTGCTGCTGCTAGGGGACCACCGGGCTCACACAGGTACTCTGAGGTGTGGCTCCTAGCATATAGCATCCTTGCAGCATCATTCTTCTAGCTGGAGTACAGCTATGGAGACAGCCTATGCTGTCACATGGGAAGGAGACCCCATTAGGCTCAGAAGGAGATCAGTATGTTGGTGGGATGAACTCTGACACTGTCATGTTGAACTACTGTTCTGTTACCACTTTTCTGTTCCGAGAGGTCTCCCTCATCACAAAATGCTTTTTTATTCTTCTGGTAAAACTGACTCCTTTTCTCAAAAGTCCCTTTGAAAATATCTGATCATTGCTCAGTCTAAGTGATGGTAATTTCATGCAAAGTTTGTCACTGATAGTTTCCTCTGGTGGTCTCTGGTTTGGGGTAACATCCCAGAACAGGATATTTTATTCACACACACTGTTAAAACTTACTTTCCTACCTGTTGTTATCATCTGTTTTTAACCTGGGCATGTTAACAAGAGGATGCTTTCTAGATTCCTTGACAACAACTAATCTAGCAAAGGTTAAGGATAAGAACTTAAAATAAAAGTAGAGGAATCTCAGGGAATGTGTTACTACCTGGATTTGGACACACACTTTAATAGTGATTACCTTTGATTTATTAGCACAGCTATACCTTGCTTGAGAATGAAGCATATAAAGTAGAATTTGGTTAAGCTTCCTCTGACGAAGCAAGAATCTGTTTACAAGATAAAAAATAATGGTAGGGCTACGGAGAGCCAGAATAAGAAAAGGTGTATGTATCTTTTAATGTGTGTCATCTGTACTCTCTCCAGACCGATTCTCTTCCAGCAACCCCTGCAGAATCTCTTGAAGTGCTAATGTATGCCCTTTATGCATGGCTGTATGCCAAGCCATAGGATTTTGTTATAATTCTCCTCTCTTACACCTTTTACCATATTGAATTTGTCCTTGGAATGGACGGCATCATTAGGAGTGAAGATTTAATTATAGCCACTTAGAGACAACTTAAGAACTGTTGTTTAATTTACTGCAACTTTAAAGGGGAAGCTAGATGGTAGTTTGGAACTTCAGCAGTTTTGAAACACTGACAGGTAAGACATTTAGTCAAAGGTTTATGTAGCACAAATTCTTTCTCAAGGAGAAGTGAAAGAAGTAAGGACTCTCAGACTAATTGTATTTATTTGTTTACTTGTTTATTTTAAAAGCACCAGTGGATAAACCTAAGCATAATCTGACCAAATCTTTTCAATCTACTGGCTTTTATAACTGACCTACTGGTTTCTTAATTACTCATTTTGACTGGGATTCCTCTTGCCTAACTTACTTAGACATCTATATTATATACATTTACATCAGAGATGGTGAATAGTTAACTTCTATATTTAAACAAAATATGTACTTGTTAGGACATAATTCATTTGACCTATTATAGATGGTTCGTTTAGGTAGAATTGAACCAGATGCTAGATAAACTTATTTTTCATTTTGTTCTAGTTTGGGTCAGAACAAGCTATTCCTTTGCATATATGCCATATTCAGTATAAAACTGAGAGCCAGTCCCTGAAACTTTCACACCAATCTTCGGCCTAGAGGTCTCTTACATAAAGCCTAAGACCCAAGCAAGGCAGATGCATGATTAAGCTATTTAGCTCCTAATTAACAGCAGGGCGAGGGGAAAGAGAGATGTATGTCTCCACTTTCCTTGAGGGTTGAGCACCTGAAGTGGTGGATTGGTAACACTCCTTGGGAGGAGCAGAAACCCAGCTCTGCTGTTATAGGACTCTGTCTGGTTTTCCTTTGATTTCAATCCAAGAGTTCCTGAATCCAGTTCCAGGATCCAGCCCCTGAGACTGAGTCCTTCTGCTACAGCATCTGTGGTGACCGTGAGGTAGTTGCCATCAAGGGGTGTTTGGGTGTGGTATTGTTTTATCATATATTTGTATATTTTTTTATTTTATTGTCATTACTTTTATTAAAGTAGTTTAAGCTTTCATTTCCAATCCACAAGTCTCTCTCTCTGCTAATTCCCTTTTTCATTCCTGGAGTAGGGGAAAAGGGGGTAGTGGTCAATCCAGCACTAACCCTTGACACATTCACTATGAAAGGCGCCTGGGGACATTAGTGCAGATGTGGATATTTAGCTTTGTTATAATGAATTCCATTCCAGTTGTCTTATAAGCTACAGAGTATTTGCATCTATTTAGAATGTGTCTGTGGGAGTTTTGCTGGATTTATTTTTTATATCTGACAGTATACAATTGAATCTTTCTACTTTAGTGTCTGTGTTTCTGGGCTCTCTTTTCCAGTCTCTATACATGCAAATTTGAAAAAACATGTTATCTGTCATACTATTGAAACTATGACAAACTCCTGGTAACTATGTCAGCCTATGCCAGTTATCTATTCAGATTGAAGTGGATTATTTCAGAGTGGTTATTGTTAAAGTTTTTGTTACTGGTGTCATTATAGTTGTCATTTTTCTCTGTGTAAGGAGATCCTACTGGGCAGCTGGATATCTCCAGGTATTTTGACTAGTTGTTCAGTAACTTGACTGAAATACAAGGTCTCTGTTTTCCTTTGCATGCAAAGAACAGGGCAACATAACATAACACAATACACTTGTACCTTAATACAGAGTAAGATTTATAGACTACTGTTGGGTGAGTATGTGTTTCTTCATTTGAAATCAGTGAATAATCATCTCCTTAGGAACACTGTCAACTGTAACTAGATAATTTTCAACTCTAAGGAAGAAAAGAAAATAAAATATCACTGTGTCTTGGAAATGAAGAGTTGCTTTTTAGTTGGCATATGCCATGTTTTCTGTATGGCTGGTTAAATGTTCTACATTTTGCCTTATTTAAAATTATTTACCATTCAGTCATTTATTTATACATAAAAGAAATACACTTTTCTTCAGAAGAATGAATTTCTACAGCTGATTTTGCATTACATTGTTGGTTTCTCTCAGTGAAGGATACTGATTGTTTTGACACCAGTACAAATTCTGAATTCCAGTTTCCCCTAGTAGCAGGCTGGCACAGAACTGGCCTTGCCAGCATTCATCACAGCTAGAAGCTTCTAAATGTTACACTGTGGATTACAGAGGTTTTTCAGTTTGTTTCAGTGTATTTTATAAAACAAGACACTGAACTATCTCTGGGTTGCAAAGCTAGATTCAGCCTAGGACTGAGTAAGATGTGGGAATATGGGCCTCTTTTCATGCTTCACCTCAGATCAGTGGAGAGCCTAGTGCAGTTCCGAAGGAGAGCAAAGTGCATTTCATGGTCTTACACTGCACTTTACCTTTTCTGTGTTCTGCAACTGGTGTACTGATGTCTGAAACAAGGATACCTGCTGGAGCTGCGGAAGGGCTTTTATGTCAGAAGATCAGAGGAAAGAGTTTTTGTGTTATGAACACATGATAACTCTGTAGCTGGGGAGATGGGCATGAATGGGAAACTAATTTTCCTTATCCTTCTTCAGTCTCTTGCTGCTGCCACTGTTCTGCTTAACATATTGGTGATAAAGAACATTCCTAGTCAGACTATTACATAGTTTAATAAAAGTTGGTAGCTCCTTCAAAAAAGCTGTGTGTTTAGTTTGGGGTTTTGTTTGTTTGTTTAGAAGAAATCTACCCTTCATATTTGGCTGGTGATAGTGCTCACAGAAACTTTGCAAATATTCTTTAATGATGCCTACAATATCTTCAATGATGATAATCTTTAATGATACCTGATGTGATGAAAAATGAAATAGTCCCTAACCTTACCTCTTTCTCCCTTTTTTAAAATGTTTTATTATAATCAATCAATCCTCATTTTGGGTCCCTTTGTATGGAAGTGCTGTGCTGGATAACCGTCTTTCAACAACAATAATAACTATGGAAAATGTTTTATTCTAAGGGATACTGAAGGAAAGCACATTTCCCTTAACATTAAATGTATTTATTTTTCTCTTGCATATGCATTTCCATAGCTCTCACAATTCTTACTACCTTCAATTAGTTTTATATTTCACTTATTAATTGGTGCATATTATCAGGTTTAATGTATTTCGGTACATCTTTGCTTCTTGAACTTCATAACTCTTTATGCATGTAATTGTAATTAACTTAAATCTCAGCCTTAGCAGAAATTATATTTTAAAGGGCTTCTACAATCTGCCCAAGTCTCATTACACAAGAAAAATATTTTTTCCATTTGATGTAGAAGTGGACTAGGTAAATTCAACAAGTTTTAAAGAAATTTAAAATATCTGGGATTTTAAGATAAAACATTAGACTATTCCTACTGTTTCTTCTTAACAAGGTTTCAGAAGCATGGAGGAACACTATCCAGTATTTTTGAACTACATGGTATTCCTCAGACAATGAAACCATTTTCTTTTTCCCAGACTTTACTATTCCTGCAGAATCTACAAGTCTTTGTTTCTTTTTTCTTTTGTTTGTTTGGTTTTTTTCAGAGAAAAGTAACAAATTAGGATTTAATGATTTTGTTTTCTGAAAGCACGACTTGAAGTCAGTTAATTGAGCGTGATTGTGTCTTCACCATTCTTTTTTCATTTTTCTTGTGTTTTGCCCTGGGGTGTTTTTAGATAAAGGTTATGCTAATAACCAAATTGTCATTGGTTCCTTGCTGTCAGGTAGTTTTTCAGTGATGCCGGAAATCTGAGCACGTACATGATCAAATTTCTCTAATTTAGAAGCTGTGTCATAAAAAGTTTTATTACATACTAAAATACTTGAAAGTAGTATTTAGTTGCTGACAAGGTTTTTTTGTCATCTATAAAGAACTTAAAAATTACAACTGAGCTGCCAACCTCTCTTTACAAGAGTAACTTTTAATAGCTAGAAAATTTACAAACTTCTTTTTAAATGTAAGTTACAAAGAAAACTGAGATCCTGCCTTGACATTCCTGTGTATTCACATCTGACAAGGTGAAATGTCTCCTCTTGTTCTTAAGCCAGTTTGGTAGATCAGAATAAGAAAATGTTATTTTCATCTCATTCATTTCAGGACATATCATGATATCTCCTGAAAGTAATACATGTTAACAGTTGCAGATAATAGTATATTGGATCACCGAATGAAGTGTATTTATGCATTTTCAAAGACTGTTTTCAACAAGGTACTGTTTCTTCCACATCTAAGATCTCATCTCAAGACATGAGTCCACGGAGCCTAGACAGCTATTGTCCAGCTGCAAGTAATGTCATACCACGTATGCAGTTCACACGATAACGCAGTTGGCCTTCAGCACTTATGAGACTAGATTTACAAAGCAAATGGTGTAGAATTATCTCTGCATACTTGGCAGAGAGTATGTATGGATAGGAAGAGAAACTGGCAGAGAGTATGTATGGATAGGAAGAGAAACTTTTTTCACTGTGAAGACAGTCAAGCACAGGAATAGGCTGCCGGGGGGGGGTCTCTGCAGTCTCTTATCCCTAGAGGTTCTCCTGACTGGGTGAAGTCCTGAGCAATACTTGTTAATCTTATGGTTAATGCTGCTTTGAGCACAACGGTGGACTAGACACCTCTAGAGATCCTGCCCAACTTGAATTCTTTGACTACTAGAGGTTTTTTGTGCAGCAGATGTGCTGTGCACAGGGCATACTTTCTAACATGACTTAAATGTCCAGAGTAGATCTGTTTAATAACAGGCAAAACAAATTTTATCTGCTGATATTAAAATATCAGGTCAAAAGGAGATACTTGCCTGCTCAAGGACTTTGTCAGTGGGGGAACATCCAGGAGTGCTTCTATAGCTCTGGATGTCATTGTGTTCATCCTTATGACCTCATTTCACTGTTTTCTAGCTAGCAGCTGCAGATTTGAGGGGGAAGCCTCAGGTAATACAATCACTTTGATTGAACATGTGCTGTCCCATTTATTTTCTGGAAGTTAAAAGAGGTCAAACCAGAATTTCTGCATGTTCTATAGCACAGTTACAAGAGAAAAATTTGGATAAGGACTTTTTAATTTCCTTTATTCTGTAAACAGAAAGGAAGGTTGCATTCACATTTTTTAATGTGAAATTAGCAAAATTTTTTCAAAGAGTAAGTAAATATTTGTATAGAAATAGATTTAGATAAAGTTACTTTTATTTTGCTTTCGGGAATGCGAATGAGGTAAGGGGGAGTCTCTGGATTTGGACTCATTTGTTCAGAGTTAAGAAGGCAAACTGATCTTTTTAAATGTTTTACATTAAAATTTCTGGTTATAATGCCATTCCACTATGTTGAGTATGTTACTTCTATCAGATTCTTGGTCTTGATTTTTCATCAACTTGGAAGTCTTCTTAAAATTAAGTGTTCACAGTGGGATATACTGTAGTAATTTTTTTTATTTGGTGTATAAATTCTCTTTTAAATAGAAGTTTAAGAGATCTTTTTAATTATTTGATGAAATTTGTACTTTGTGTTTTACTTCGGATATGTCTGACAAGCCTATAGGCTAGCCTATAAACACAGACATGTTGGTTTATTTGCTATGTTTGCTGTCAGTGTGCCACTTTCTAGCTTAAAGTAATTGTCTTTAAAGCTAGAGGGCTTTTTGTTACTAAAAACATACAGCTTAGGATATTTTGATTTCAAATTGTTGATGTAAATGCATATTTCTAAATGAAAGTTGATTATTTGAATGATACAGTCAATACAGTAAATAATTATTTGTTTTAAATAGGATATCTTTTTCACTGTACAATTTAATGAAGTTGGAAAGGCTTATTTTGTGCATTTTATATTAGTAGAGATTTTAATTGCCTTTTCCTAATTCTGTATTTTAAAGTGCTATTGCTTTCATAAGAAGTGAAACCTGTTCAATACTTCCCTAAGTGAGCTGTCTTTTATATTAGGGCCTTATACTGTCATTCATAAACATGTCATTGAAATACATTCCATGTAATTTGACTATCAATAGCAAATCTGTAGTGACAACTTAGGCTGTATTTATACTAAATAAAACAGCTCCAAGGAGTGTTTCCAGCCACTGGAACCGAGTTGTATACATTGCTAAATTGATGTATTTGTCCCTTGCATGGATTTAGCCCACGCCAAAAAAGACTCTTCCAAGCAGCTCCTAAGCACAGTCCTGTAGTCAGAGCAGATCAGAAACCATTCTCAGTAGGCACTTCAGATGTGCCTTGTCCTGACCTGACTGGAGAGCAAAAGAGCTAACAGCAACAGCAGTCACTTTTCCATGCTCTCAATCTCAGCACCAAAGCACACTCCCAGGATATTTAAGTCATAGCTTTAGAGGCTTATTCTGCTGTCTTTTCTGTATCAAAAATATCTCAGTGAAGATCTTTTTTATCCTTTTATTCTTGTTTGTTTGTAATATGATTTACTCATTGTTCTAGAGGTCTTCTGGGATTTTGGTCACTTAATTTCACTCTTTTGAGCTACTTGTACCTAGCAACGTCAGACAGATGGACGTATTGATATGTTGCTGACAAAGTATTCTGCAGAAAGGTCTTTCCCAAAACTAGATATGTTGCACAAGCATATGCTAGTTTTCTGCCTTTCCTCAGTCTCTTCTGGATCAAGGCTTTTCTAAATATAAACCCCTCAATTATGCCTCACCAGTGTTTGTTCTATCTTGAGCTTTGTGGACCATTTTGTTCTAGGAAAATTACTGTCTGTGTATTTCGCATGAAAAGAAGTTGAACCAGTCATCACTATGTAAATTTATGTCCTTAATTGAGTAGTAGGAGACTGGCACATGAGTGAAATATTGGTGTATAATGGTTGTAAAGCCACGTGGTAAACTATGTCAGTAAAGTGCATGCACAGCAGGAATTAATGTTTTATTTTATTACCACACTATAAAGTGAGTAAGTGCCAGAGAAGGTGGTTTATTCTTAATGTGCAAGTTCTGTTTTCTTTTACTCTATTTATTAGAATATATTTAGATTAATTGCAGCAGAACATGGATACTTGAGTTGTAACAAAGTTATTACTTCAAGGAAAACCAGAGGTGCACGCTGATAAGATCTTAAAGCTGAGTATAATTATATTGTTTCCTGGTGCCAGAAATAAGAGAGGCAGGGAGCATAGTCTGCTTACATCTGAACACTGTGAGTTAACAACCAATATACGAGTCAGAGCTGGATTATTCCTTTATTAGAGGGTTTGAAAAGCCTTTATAAAATATTATTATATTGCCCAAGTGTTGAATGACAACAATTCCAATATTTCATGTTTAAATGCATTTTAATTTAAACATACAGTTCTGCACTCTACTTTCTCCTTGGGGCTTTTCAGTAAAATTATTTTCATAATCATTCCTATAAAGAGGAGTTAAAAATATAGCCCAGAAACACATTTTGAATGAGTGCAATTCATCTTTCTTGGGAAGTATATTTTTACTATCTAAGCCCTTCTGCTTATACAGAGAGAAAGATTGTAACATGACTTCACTTAGTTTTGTTCCCAAGGAGGTCCATTTTCAGTCTCCCTCTAGCAGCAGTTACTCATAGAACTATTAATACTGCTTTGAAACAACATCAGAAACACTTGGAAGTGTCTTGGAGAAGAGGGAGTTTGATATGTTTTAACTCTTCTGAAAAACTGTGAGGTCCTGTTGCCACCAATTACTCTCTTTTTTGCTAGAAGTTTGCCATAGATTAGTCCTACATAAGACTCAAGGAATTTAGTTTTGGATTAATGCAGACTATTTTCTAGATTTTTTTTTTTCCTGGGCTTTGAGAGAAATAACCAATTCTTTACTAAGGATCTGTTAATAATTCTTTGTAATCTTCTAATTCCATGCATTGACTTTAGGGCAAACACTAATTACAGTTTTCATACACTGGTTTCCAAATCCTGTTCTGAAATGTGATTTGAGGTTTACCTTGTCACCTCATTGCACCTTACGAACACAAAGTAACCCCTACTTCTCAGACCTCTGAGGGAGTCTACCTTTTTTTCACTAAATGATTGTTTTTGTTAGCTGCTGTTTGAGTAGTGTATGGTCTGTGATGATGGATGGTAACTATTTGCATACTGATTACACTATATCTGTTGGAACGTGTAAGAAAGTAACATAAAAATTGAATACGTTCATATAAATATCCGCATTTAATGTACAACCCTTAGAAACCTAGTCATGGTTACTGTTTACTTTAGACATTTATTTAGACATATTAGCCTTAGGTACACTCTGGGAAATGTGGGGGGTTTGTTTTTATATTTCCATACTATATTGGTACTGTTGTCTTTTGGTTGTATTTGATTTTTTTAAGTGTGATTCAGTAGAAAAATACCAAGCAGTGGAGAACACATGTGGTTATGTGCCATATTTTAAAGAAGCACTTCCATGAATAGTCAAAAGACATCACTAGAAGTAGAAGTGCTTAGAGGTTTTCTTATAATGAACATTCAGACACACATGGTTTCTGCCCAAAAGTTCTGTCTAATTTAAGACCAGGTAAAACGATTGAATGTGATGAACAAAGGGCATGGTGAGGAAGGATTGTAATGCCAATGCAAACAACAAATGGATGCTAATTGCAGTGACTCGAGCTTCACTGGATATGCTTGTATATGATAGGGAAAAGCAAATAATACAAGAATGTACCCAGAATAGCCAGCAGCAATAACTGATTTGGAAAGAAGCTGGAAAAACAATTCAATGGGGAATTCTTCAAAATCTATGCTACTGAATCCAGTCTTCTGTTCTCACTAATCTTATATAACAATAGATGTTACAATTTATCTATTATTGCAAGTAATTGTATGTTATATGAACTTGACAGTAGTATGTTGCAAACAGACTTTTACCTCATTTTTCTTTTTGAAGTTGTGCAAAAAGTTCTGAAAGGTTTCAGGCAGATATTTTTATTATTTAATAGTGTTTTGAATTTTAAGTTCCTGTGAATCAGTGAATATCGAAGTAATTTCATGAATACCCAAAAGCCTAAGAAGTGGAAACCAGTGTATCCAAAATTTTGTAAAAGAAAAAAAAATGCCTGCTGGACTCAAAGGTATGGGTTGCTTCTAAATACACTTTTAGATATCAGTAAAAATACTTTGTACAGCTTCAGTGACATTCACCAGCAGGGAGAAACGGAAGTTCCTTTTCATTCTTTGAGTTGTGTTTTAAGCATCAGATACAAGATTTCTACTTTCAAGTGAAATTCTGATGTTAAAGCAAATTAGCTACTGGAGGACAGCTTCTCCAGTAGGTCACATTGTTTTAGTGTTCTATGTAAAGTGCCAGAGGAGATTCTAGGAGAAGAAATGGGGAAAAGAGCAAAAGGGTAAAAATAATTAGGAGATGTAGATTAGAGAGCAGTACAATTAGGAATATATGATGATTGGTACTTCCTTGTGAATATTTCAAAGTGAAAGCATTTGGTGATGGACAAAAAGTTCCTATCCTCTCTCTGTTAGTCTTACTAGATCTTTATAATTTAAGAGGGATTCCTTCTTCAAGCCACAGTTCACTTTGTCTCGAAGTATGTCAATTTATGCACTTCATTTGTGTTTGAGCACAAGTGTGTCTCTGAGTAGGCAAGATAGTAGCCAGGCTTCTATGTCACATAGCAGATTTCAGACTTTTCATGACTAGAATTTGCCAATAATATGTTGCAGAGAGATATTTACCTCGTTTGATAGCTAAGAGTTTGTTATTTAACCAAGTTATTAGGCTGAAAGCTAACAACTGAATTCACAACTAAACTAATAAAGACTACTTTAATCTGTGTGATGCTTTAGGCCATGTCTATATTGTGTGTAGGAAGAGTTTAAAAAAGCCTGTAAAACCTTGTTTTTCATTATGATTTTTTTTTCTGTGGAAGAAAACAAATGAATGTTCATGATCCTTTCATTATGAGGAAATGATGTGAATAGTAATAAAGCACAATGGGGGTAATTTTTGGATGCTTGCAGTAAATTACACTAGTTCCAAATGAAGTCTTTGAGCAGATTTGAAATACCACAAGCCTTTCTTTAAATATTGATATTCAGCCCTCACATTACTTGAAGTTAGGAGGAGCTATTTTTAATTAAATGCTCCACATAAACTCTTTTGGATTAGCTGCTGTTTTTACCCTGTTTCTACTTTAACAAAATTCTTCTGTTAATATAGGGAAGTATCTAATCTGAAGTCTTTGCACATAATTCATCCACAGAATCATAGCAAATGGGTGTGAACCAGATGACCTAGGATCAGTGTTCTACCCTAATTTAGTCAAGTTATTCTGTTTCTGATTTTTTCACTGTGGGCTTATTTCAGATGAGAAAACATTTGTAAATATAAGATCTAGAGTATACTATGGGTAGAAGAACAAAAAAAACCCCTAATCCTAGTTTTAAACCAATCCATTTCTAAGGACACTATAAGGCTTTTATAAGATTATACTGAACAATTGCTCCTTCCTTACAAAAAACATTTATAGAAAGTTTTGAAGTAGTAATTTTTGCAAGACAATACAAACAAAGCACATCCTCATTTAATCAGTGGATGAGGTGTTGAAGAACTAACATTTTGAGAGAAGGAAAAATTAAGTTTGTCGTTAGCCTATTTTCAGCAAAGCTTTTTCAGTGGATTAGGGGTTGTCTACAGATAGGATTGTCCATATAATTAGGCTTAGATTCATCCTATTATTTGATACCTTGTCAGGTGCCTCAGTGGAATTCTATTAACTGCTAGCTTGCTGTTTTCTAACAGAAATAGAACCTACAGAGATTGATTCAGATTTAAGGTGTGCAGAACTACCTAAGGTTGTGCTCACCTTTAACTATATTTGTCCTTAGATGTGTCACTTGCCTGAAGTGTTGATGTTAAGAGTCTGGTCACCAGATTCTAGACAGGGGAACAATAGAAATTTCTTCAGTCATAATTACCACTTCTGCAAGTAAATTAGATTTCTAAGCTATTTTGATTCTGAAAAGCATTTCTAGACAGACCAGGTTTTGCTGAGATGTTTTAATCTGTCTTCCTTCAAAAAGTTGCCATGTCTCCGAGCCCTAGTTCTAATTTAGCTATGATCTGGCCTAAATCACTCAACTAAATAGCTGTCTATGATGGAAAAGATTCCAGAAGTTAGGTTTTCTAAGGTCATTAAACTACAACAGTGTAAGATTCATCTCATTTATGTCTGGCCATATAGATGTTTCTCATCTAAGTTTAACCTGGTTAGGATTCTTCTATCATCATAAAGTAATGGACATCTTCAGGGAAAACTGATGCTGCTTGTCTTTGAAAATCATTTTGGAGAGGAAGAACCTGCCATTTGAAGGTAGCAGTTGCTCTGCAGTGACTATCCACTACCTGATGTTGCTGTTACACACGTAACATTAGGTGAGATGAATCTCACTGATATCTAAAAATTCTGACTTACTCTATTACTGTATTCCTCTGCTGCTAGTCATACCCTCATGACCAGATGATTACACTTTAAAGCTTGTGTTTAAGTTTAATAAAGTCAATGGTTCTTAAAGCACATGCTTAAAGACAAGCATGTGCTAAAGTACTTCTCTAAATGGAGATAAATTTAAACATGTTTTAGTGCTCTGCTGACTAAGAGACCAAATTATAGCTTGGGCTAAACTCAGGTAGCTGTAGTGAGATTAATCTAGCACACACAGCTTTTAATGTTAATTCATTCTTTATATTTTAGCTTCTGTTTCCTCTAGTGTTTCCTATTTGATTATTTGATATTATTTATGCTCTTCTGAAATTAAGACTATATAATTTGCAATCCTTTTTTTGAAATTAATCACACTACTGAAATTGTGTCTCAGCACATCATCTGACTCTGATTTCTCATAACAATGTCACGTCAAGCTGTCTTTCATTCCTAGCCTACACAGTGTAAGATGTCCTAATGCAAACCACTCTAGAGCTTCATACATTATTACAAAACAAGTAAGTCAAGTAACTGTTATCCATATCCCTTAAAGTGTGTTTGGCTGTAGAAATAAGTGGAGAGAGGAATGGAGAGGGTGAAAAGGAAAAAAAAAAAGTGCTTTAGTTGAAACTTGTGTTGGGTGTTTCAAAGAAAAGGAAAATATGAAAGAATGTTCGAGGGTCTAGACACAAATATAATCTCTTTGTCTAGGTGAAACATGAACTAACTTCACTAGTTTCTGGTAGAATGCTACTCTAATGTGCACAGCTAAGACTAGCATTATGATCGGAGTATTTTGGAATGCTGTATGTGTTATTAAAAATAATTCATCACATAGCCTTCTCTCTTGACTCTGTATACTTAACTCTGCTCCCACCAATCCAGGTAATTCACAAAACAGACATTCTGCTAATGATACCTTTTTAAAAAATCTGGTTGCTGGCCAGCATTTTATAGGTTTCTGCCAGGACTGCCTTGTATATATGCCCAGTCTATAGAACTGCACAGTTAAAATCATGTTGGAAAAAGCTTTTGGGATTTTGTTTATTTTAGTGGTGTAAGTGAAGCTACTCATCTATTTAGAAAGTATATTTGAAAATTCAAAGCTTAGCACTACACATGAGACTGTTCACTCATACTCAGTGCCTCTGGCTTACAAGCAAGTGTCATATGGTTGCAATTAAAAGGATGTCAAAAAAACTTCATTGTAAGTAGGGTAACATATGCTCTTAAGGGGTTTGTTTCGCTTTGAGTCTTGCTGGGATTGGGAGTCACATCTTTCACAGCTAGTCAGCCTTTCCCTCTTTAGATTTGTCAGCTGACAGGGTGTGAGTTAAAACATCTTCCGGAAATGTTGACAAGTATCTGAAGGGAGAAAGCCAACTGCTCCAAATAAACAGAGATGACTGAGGAATAGGAGTGGTGAGTTTTGCTCCAGAGGTGGCACATCTATCAATCAAGCAGACTGTGGGTGGCATTTGACAAACGTTTCTTGTGGAGGAATAGAGGTGGGAAGGATTTTCAGTAATTCTACCTTCTACTGTGGGAAAAGCCATAGGCTTGCCAAGCATGAACCAGAAACAGGGTCAGTGAGTACTTAAAAAAAAAACAACAAACAAACAAACCAAAACAACACAACCCCCAAACAAAAAACAAACCAACAAAACAGCACTGACAGCACAGAGATGAGAGAAATATAAGGAGATGTGCAACATTGCTGCCTACCACAGAAGGATAAAGCTGCACAAATTCAGTTGTGTTGCAAGAACAAGCTGAATTAGTAAGGGAAACTCCCCCTGCATGCCTACACTCTAAAATGCATAACTGCAAAATTGGTTGGATGTGTTTACAAAGAAATGCCTTGCAGAGAGCTATTTTCTCATTATGAATTTGTTAGAACAGGGGCAGGCATTTGACTCAAGTTCTCAATTCACTTTGGCACATGTACAATCAAATTTTCCTAGATTTCAGCATAATCTTTACATCTACTGTGCAAAGAGCAGGAAAATCAATCTGCAAATTATGCATTTGAAGGCTATAACAACATATTGCCATTTGGTCTTCCTTCATGCAAATTTTATTCCCTGACAGATTTCCCCCCCAACACACACACTTTCATTTTAATCCTTTATTTGGCAAATGTGCTTTCCTTCCCATACGGCTCATGTCTCAGTGTACACTAGTAATTCAGCTCCAGCTGCCAGAAAATTCAGCAATTTAGTGTGCTGGGCAGAAAGTAGCTATTCTTAATTATTTTCCCATATAGCCCTAATATATGCTTTAATTTATGAACCTTAGGAAAAAAAAATTCTGCTGCAAATAAGATT
The DNA here is from genome assembly GCA_013396975.1 of Bucco capensis. NCBI lineage: Eukaryota > Metazoa > Chordata > Aves > Piciformes > Bucconidae > Bucco > Bucco capensis. The sequence goes on from VWZO01004100.1 coordinate 477,527, forward strand.
CTATTTCAGTCTGACTGAACTCATCATTACTTCCATAAAAGCTTTAAACATATTCCCTTTACCATCTGTGTTAAAGTTCTTACAAGGAAGGAGGTGCTATGATTTCAGCTGATGTTGATATCAACTAATATTTTAGCTTTGCTTCAAAAACTTTTAGTTACTTGGTTGATGAAGATCTTTATTAGGTAGGTTTTATTACTTGGATGAAGATCTTTATTAGGTTACATTTATGACAATAGTATCTCCACAACTTGTAGTAATGTGAAATAAAAGTAAAATAAATATCATTAGCAATTTGTAGCAATGAGAAGAAAATATTTTTCTGGCATTAATAATTTCTTTTTTCTCCCAGTAAATTCTGCTTTTATACGGGTTAAATCTGTTTAGAATGGCAAAGGTTAGCAAGACATCTGTTTTAAAGAAATCTGTCTTAAAGGTGGTAAGGGTCATAATGCTCTAAGTATACAAACAGTACCGTGGGTATTTACAATTTCTGGGTCATGTACTTTATTTTTGTGAGTCTAGCTGAAAATTTTACAACTTCATTTTGTCCTGTTAGTTGTTGTCAGCACAAGTCATGTGAGGAGTGGCTGAGGGAACTGGGTTTGGTTTAGCCTAGATAAAAGGAGGCTGAGGGAAGACTTTCTCTGTACAACTGCCTGAAAGGAGATTGTAGCAAGGTGGGGGTTGATCTCCCAAGTAACAAACAATAAGACAAGAGGAAACAGCCTCAAGTTGCACCTTGGGAGGTTTAGGTTGGATATTAGGAAGAAATTTTTCCCAAGAATGTTTGTTAAGCATTGGAACAGGCTGCCCAGGGAAATGGAGTCACCATCTCTGGAGATATTAAGAAGATGTGTAGATGTGGTGCTAAGGGACATGATTTAGTGGTATGTTTGGCAGTGTTAGTTTAACAGTTGGACTCGATGATCTTAAAGTCTTTTCTAGCTTAAATGATTTTATGATTAAGATGTCCTGATAAATCATTTCAGAATAGTTGTTCAGAAGTACTGTGAAATTTTTAATGCTACCACACAAGACCTTCAGCTTAGAAGTGGCTTACAATTAATGCTCTGCAGGATCATTATTAATTAATTTTTTTCTGCAAGGATGAAGAAAAAAAATCTGCTGATACTTCAGTGGATATATCTGCATTAGTAGTTTGGTTTGGATAACTTGTACTATTTTAAAGCAAATCCTCTGATTTTCATTGTTTGGGGTTTTTTTCCTTCTGCATTGTCTTGATCTGCAGAGCAGCTTTGGTGCACCAATACTGTTTTAAGGTAGACTTCTTTCAGAGAGAGCTAAGCTTTGGCAAGTATGCACCAAATGCTTTCTTACCCCTAACAGGACTAGGCATCTGAACCAAACACTGGACCTTTGGGTGACTTCAGGGGACACAAATGGTAGTAATGTTCAGTCCAGAATATAGCTGTCAAAATAACTGTCTTCCTCCTTCCAGCAGCTTTTGTAAGGGCCTTAGTACAAACTGGTGTGATTTACTAAACCATTTGTGTTGCTCCAAACTGCTTGCTACTGTGGACATTGGTGGCAACAGACTGCACTATGGAAGCTGGAAGGGATTTATCTCACCCATTATGACAAAGGAAGTATCAATCCTTTCATAGCTAGGATTAAGTTTACTTCAGTGAAGATTGAGTGTAAAAGGCATTAAAATATCTACTACAAATTTACAGCTTTCTTCAAGAAGCTTTAAGTTTTATGGAGGAGGTAACTGAATTATCAAAACACTGGAATCTGTTTTGAATACTGTCTGAGTACTGAGGTACCATGCAACAAGCAGTAGCACAGCCACAAAATCCGTATAAATACTATTTTCAAGTTCTAAGTGGATATCTTCTCAAATCTGGTATTGTGAGTTGTTATGTTTAGTAATTATTGTGGAAAAAAATCATCTGCACCGTTCTCCTGTTAAATTGAAACCATTGTATTCCTATGCAGTATATTTCAATTTGTGAAGACGAAAGACTGCTTTGAATTATATACATTTACTAGGAACAAATTTTACTCTAGGAGTAAAATTAGGAGATCAGGACACAACTGTTCACATCAGTTGAAAAACTCATTGTGAGAGTGCAGGTCCCACATGCTTAGTATATGCTGGTGATGCTGTTGTGTAGGTTGAGATTTGCATTGATTTAGCAGAAGCACAGAGTAGAGGTGTGTTGTTAAGTAGATTATCCCATCAGCTAGCCCATACAGGAATATAGAAGATCTTGAGTATTTGGCAAGGCAGAATAGTACCCCATTTGAATGAATTGCCTTCAACTTGCTGTCAAAGAATCTTTCTGATCAGAGATTCTATCAAAGGATTGCCTTATCTTTTGTGTGTGTTACAAGTAAAGATTTTTCAGTTGAAAGCTAAAAAATCCCCAAAACCACAAGAAAAACAAAAGAGAACTTTGATAGGGCTTAGATAATTGTTTGAGGTGTCTTCAAGATCAAGCTGTCTGAGAATACAAATAAAACATAAATGTTTGTATAATAACTAGAGAGTATATCAGATTCTACGATTCATATTAGTCACTTTTACCTTATATTTTTCCTATGTAAATTCAAGTACTGTTCAAGTACATGGGTTAAGGCTGTTTTCAGTGTATTTTCAAATCACCCAACAATGTTAGTTTGAAACAGATACTTTAAATTTTTGAAATACTGGATTTGTCTCCTTTCTAGTACAGATTTGTGAGTACTCTGGAAACCACTACTTTGAAATATGTCGAAAGTATTCTCTGTCAAGTATAATGAAAATGCACCTGCTTTTGTGATGAACATTTGCTCAACATAGAGATCTGTGAGATCTACTCTATGGCATTCATGAAGGTGATAACCCCTTATAAACACCACATCTTGAGATTAATAAACACTCTCCTGCTTTCAGCATCTGGAGTGCGAGTTCTATTTTGCATAGGATGACCTTGGTTGTAGCACCAAAACAGAAATGTGTGTTACTGAATTTGTAACTTGCCTTTAATACCAGCTAATGCCAGCTACAAGGAAATAACATGCCTAACTGTTTTCTGCTTTCTTACCTTATATCAGTATTACTTTACAGCTTTATTAATCTAGATACACAAAAGAGGCTCTTTACCCCTGCTGTTCTCAGTGCTGTTTCTCTAAAGATAATAAAAGAAACTCTCTGAAATATGCCCTCATACAATCCTTTTTGTTCTAGGGCCAAATACGATAGCTGCTGATGTCAGCTGAACAATTCATACTGAATCCATTGAGTGCCCAGCCTTCATTAACCTTTATCCAACATAAGATAGATAGTCACCACAGGTAACCTACTGCAATAGACAGCTGGCAAAAGGGAGTGTGCTAGTAACTTCTCATTATTTTGCATGTTGGGTTTCTGAGTTCATATGCTTCCATGCTGGGTCTTCTGGATGTTTCCTTTTGAATGCAATTCATCTTCATCAGTTCTATACTGAGAGAAGAGAACCTCCTCACCAATTTTATAGCCAGCAATATTTCTACTCTTGTTTAGAAAGGACTCCTAGGGGCGTGACTATTTTATTTTTTTAGGGACCTACTGTGCTTTCACTATTATGAATGATGACTTTGCTAAACAAGTTGAAAAAAATCTGTCATATATTTTTTATGGATTGCCTAAGTATTTTGATTTATTGTGGTAGTACCTTTCAAACTGTCCTGGAGAAGGACAGGGCTGACATGCATTCCATGTGTACTGTGTTTCTTAACAGCTATTCATAAAATCTTTGGAGTAGATATAACAGATCTGTGGTCCTCCAAAACTAGCTGACCTACAGGAAGCAATATTAAGGAAATAATAAGCTTTAAGCAGCAGCATATTTTCTTTTGCTTTAGGATTTCAGTTTTCTTTTTGATTTTTCTGAAGCAATAAACAGCATTGGAAATTCTATGAGGCAACGTGTTGCCTGTGAGCCAAAGATGAGGGAGCTTTAGAATTTATATCTTAATGGTACAAAAAAACCCACAAAAACCCAAACCTCTGAAGAGCCAAAATCAGCCTTGCTTCAGATCACATGATGGAGTTGCACACACACTCACACACTAATCAGTGTATTCTCAATGAAATAATGAGAGGAAAAGAGCAGCATGAGATGGATAGATGTTCTGAGGTACAGGGTCTGACAATTCCTCAGTGAAGTTTTTCTTCAAATAGTTTGTACCCATTGAGTGCTTTCTGATTCATAACATGACTTAGAGATTCCCATCTGTTGAATTGAAGTATTCCACATGGTAAGTTTAATAAAATAGCCAAGTAGCATACTTCAGGAACCTAGTCACATAATAAAGCTATGTTGCTGTGGATTTTGAGACCATCTGTATTGTGAATATAGCAACAAGTCATTCACATCATTTACCATACAATAACAGTCAGGGAGCTATTTTAGGAGCAATGGCCCTTACATTGCAGACATCTAGCAAGAAACCACAAAATACAATTTATTTACTTCAGTGCTTCGCAAAAATTAACTTTATCCTTGGGAGACTAATAACCCTCGGCTTCCTTAATAGTCCATGGAAAGAAATAAGCTTTTTTTAGTTCATTCTGTGCAGAACTCTAACTTTAAGAATGCAGACCATTTGGAAAGAGTACAGGAGAGATCAAGAAGAGATTTCAAAACAATGATTTGCTTCTAGAGCCTGTAGAAATTAGACTTGTCATGAAGGGGATATGACAGAGGAATATGAACATTTTAAAATACAAAACAGGCTGCTGTGAAGTCTGTACTCCATGTAGATAGTTAAAAGAGAAAGCCTAACACAGCAAAGATGTTTTATGTTGCATAATAGAAAAAAAGTTCCAGTAGCATAGATAGGAAAGCATGGTGAAAGAATTTGAGTAGATTACAAAGTCTCTGTCATTGACAGGCTGTAAGAGCAGGTGAGGCAGACATCTGTCAGGAAAGCCATAAATAAAGCTGATTCTACCTGCAGAAAGTAGTAGATTAGATGACATCTGGAGATGCTGTGATTCTGTTTCTTAAAGTCCTATGACTTTATGGCTTTCTCAAGAAAGGGCCTATTTTATGGGATTAATTAGGGAGATTTGTCTCTTTAAACAAAGTTTAACTCTTATAACCATTCCTTGATTAGTTAGTGTGCAAGAATACGTACTGAAAGTTTGTCAGGATGCTATGTTCCTGCCTATGGCCTTTGTGCTTGAATTCTTGTCTGTGAGCAGCACTTCATACATAATACACTTGCCACTACGTCATTTTCTTACAATACACATACATATTAAAGCATTTGATGCTATTACCTTAGGTATTGTCTTATTTCTCTTCTCCTGAGAGATTTGATTTCATGGTGATTCTATTTTTACTATGATAATTCAGTTTACAATAAAGTATTCTGAACTGTGAATCAAGTTTTATACCCAGTTCTCATTCTCATAATTAAACCCTTTTCAATCATCTCTTCATTCACTACTCTACTGAAAAAGTACAGGCTTCAATGACATCTTTTCAATGCAATGAGTTTATTGTTGTTACTGATATACATATGTAGCAGGTGACATACTGGATTTATTTCTTTCTTCATTTTTACCAGTGAAGTAGAAAATAGTATTTAGGATCACTTATTGCAGTTGTGTATTTAAACACTATTTGACTGCATATGTTGGCTTATGAACACGTTAGATGCAAATTATAATGAATATTTAAAAAGTGAGGGAATAAGATTTCAAAGGAAAAGATAGGTGACTATTGCCACATTTAAAATAGAGAGAAACAGCATTATTTTCTTTAATAATCAATTCCTTGAAATTAAGTAAATCCCTCAACTTGAAATTGAAGTGCTTAGAATTGAGATCTTACCTTGTAATTTCTTAATGTTTGAATTAAACCTCTGTTTTTTGCAAGCAGTTTATTTACAGTGTATACATAAGATTGAATTTTTGTTTTAATTAGACTTCTAATAATGAGAACACTCAGTAAGTACAAATGAAATGAATGTCTGTCCACCTTTTGTCTTTTGGTTATGACATTCATTAAACTCTCCCAGGCATTTTAAGTATCTCACTAAATTTATATGCCTTTTTTTTCCTTTTAAAAAAGGTACATAAGCATTGCCAGGTGTGCTGTTGTACTAGAGAAGTATTAAATACTGAAATTTTCCAGTGGTCACATACTTGCCTTCTGTTTGTGGATCTGACTCTACAATGAAATTCAAATGACATGTAATTCACTCAATATTACATATAAAAGAAAGCTCATGAATTTACTAAAAGTACACAAATGTAAACACAAGTGAAGGCATTTTAAATTGTGTTAGCTTCCTACAATAATAGTTAAAGATCATCATAACCTTGTTTCATTATACTTTAAATCATACTTGGTATGATGGCCAATGTCCAATGGCACAGAAGACAAAAATAGGCAACAGTACAGGCAAGAGAATATAAAACTCAGTAACGTGTGAAGGAGCTGCAGGCCACCTTCATGATCATTCTGCAGATGAATGTCATGTTGCAGACATTTATATATTTTTTTATAATCTTTAGTCTGTTGAAAATTTTCCTTAAATACATTATTTCTGGGCATTTTCTATAGGACAAGAGCGGTGCTAGTTCTTTAGAGTTACATGTTCGTATGATTGGAAGCATTTTTCCCTTGTAAATCCAGAATGATGGGAATATGAATTAACATATACTCTTTTATTACAAAAAGAAATAAATGCCTAGTACTTGTGATCTGAAGAAGAAACCTGGAAATGAAAAGTTACGTTAAGAACTGAAAGAAAGTAAAAGGCATATCTAAACAATCAAAAATGTAGGGGAGTGGGGGTGGTTTGGTTGGTTGCTTTTTTTTTTTGTAAGCTAGCATGAATTTTGATCCTGAACTCAGGATTTTGGCAGAGCTTCATGCACATAGTCTTCTTGGGAGAAATTTTCTTTCAGCTAGTACATGAACCATGAAATTGCTGAAATCAAATGGAGTTTCAGGATTGTACAGAGAGCACAGGCAGTTTTTCTTTGTTTATAACAGTGGATAAAACAATGTGCCTGATGAGCTAAGCCAAGGAGAAACATTTCTACAGAGATATGTTGTGGTTTTTTTTCCTCTTGGATTGAATCAGTGAACCAAATTCTCTGCTGCTATAAATTGTTGCAGATTACAGTTTTGTTAAAGAATTGCTAGTGTGCAGTCTGTGTGTCTCCCATTTACTTTCCTCTACTTACTGTCCTATAATTCTAGCCAGAGTTCTCAGAATTAAGTTTACTGCTGATACATCTGATTCCCTTGACAAAGCCAATTTTAGGTCACTGAGGACTTCAGAATTGGCATTGGACTACAGAAAAAAAAATATTTTGTATGCATTCCTACATAGGAAATAATTAAAGGGGGGAGGGGGGTGAAAAGTGGTTGGAATTGCTTTGGGATAAGTATCTGATGGAAAAGCTAAGTTGTTGTCCATGATAGAAAGACAAGGACAGTCTTTCTGAAAAATTAACTGATATTAAACTATGTCTCTAGTAGGAATAATTATACCTTGTAAATTACAATCTTCCTAATCCCTCTAAACAATAACAAACCACAGTAGGTGCTACAACACTAATGATAATTATGTAAAAAGTATGTTGAAATTGCAATTATGAGGATTTTTTTTTTTCCTTAAGATGCTCTATCTATTGTGGAAATTCAGTCTTATTAAATCTTCACAGATTAGAAGGTGGTTTATTTTTTAAGCAACTTCATTAAGTGACTGTGGTACTTCAAGAAATAACAACTATCAGGGTCATACTTCTCCATTTCTTTTGGTCGTCATATTCAGTAGAATGAGTCAGTTCTCTAAAGTCTCTAGTTACTTAGAGGAGAGACAATTGGTAATATACTTAGAAAATATAAGAGGATTTTTTCTTTGGGGGAATTTGCAGAAGGAAATTATAGCATTTTAGTTTGGGGGTTTCATTTGTTCTTTACATATGAACTCACTGGAATTTTCATGGCAATCAGGAAATGTTTTGATAAGTGTAGGGAGATATCCTCTTAAAAAGTAGAAAGGCTATTAAATTTGGGAAACTAGTGGCATACATTCAGGAGATGCAAAAGGAGGTAGTTTCATGATCTAGAGTATATTCACTTAAACTTTTTAAATTTATTTATAATTTTAATTAATGTTTCCACATGTGCTAAATTATATTTTATTTCACACCTAGTAAGTAATTTCATTAAGTTCAAAAAAATGTGTTTAATTCCATGTGTAAGTCTTTTCAGAGTTCTCACTAGAAGTGAGTTCTCACTAGAAGTGAGTTCTCACTAGAAGTGCTATAGGATAGTCTTAGATATCCATGCAGGAATGAACATAACATGATGAAGAAAAAGAACATGATTTTTTCAGTTTGCTTTCCTTTAAAGGGAAAAAAAAAATAAAACAAAAAAAGCATATGTTTGACAAGTGTTCAGAGATTTGAAACACTCTCAAAATAGTTGCAGTAGAACAGAATTTGTGGGCCAGGCATATGTGAGATGATACACAGTAAATGCAATCTACTTTTATGCCTGTGGAGTTTATTGCAAGTGTTTTATAGTACCAAATTTTGCTGGAGTACCTACTCGTTTGACTTTCTACTTGATATCCTATTTCTTGTAAGCCATCCTTCATTGTCATCTTTAAGGTTGCCAAGGTAGGACTATCCTACTACATTGTCTTGAGCTTGAAGGAAGCATGGTGACAAGGTATCAGAGAGTGAAGGACTTCAGCAGAAACTTTCATATATGATGCTGTTCAGTGTCACTCACTGCAAAACTTCTAACATAAGACTATAGCTCTGTGAAGACTGTAAGTCATGCAAAATTTGTTGATCCTAATTTCGCTTTCCTCCTTTGTATTCTTTGCTGTTAAGCAGGAGAAAAATGGTAAATAATAAAAGTCAGTCAAGTTTTACACTCAGTTAAAATTAGTTCTCAGAATCACGTGAAAAGAGATGTCTGGAAGAATAAATTCATGTTTGAGGGAATAAAAATTTCCAACCAGATATTTTTTAGGGAAGGATCAAGTATTTTAATTCAGAAATATGTGCTGGTACCTCAAAAGATCTGCAATGCAGATTCCTGATGCTCCTTTCTGTAGCTTGGCCTTCCTAACTGGATTTTCATCTGCAGTAACCTTTCTTCCCTTTTAGAAATGGCAGTTCCATCATGAAAAGTTTTATTTTCTGTCGGGGAAAAAACCCTCACATTTTAATGGAAATTTTTCAATTAAACCTAGCACATCTGTTATAAAATTTTTATGCTTTGTTCAAGATAGCTCAGGTAATTGGTTTCTCACTTCTGTTTCTGTTTGACCTATAGAAAAGTCTGGCTCAAGTACATGGGATGGTAGGGTGTGTATGCCATAGGAACAGATGACATTAAAGGATGCCAACGTATTGGAGAAGCTATGATAGTTTCCATTTTACATTGAGCTTTAAGTAAAATTAACAAGTATTTTAGAAAGGGTTTGTCTGTGGCAGTGTATGTAATCCCATAAAAAAGTACCAATGCCTTGTTTAATAAAATCAGGATGTAACTTCTCTAATTCTTCTTTTGCTAACAGTTGGGAAAACAAAACAAACCACGGAGAAGTAAAACTTCATCAGGCAAATTATAACATATTACATTAGTGAGACATGGAAAATGAGGGAGAAAACATTACACAACATCAAAGCTATTAACTAAGACAAATATTTTGTTTCAGTTTTAAATGTGAAAGTCAGATGCACTGCTGGATTTTAAGAAGTGGATTTTCTGTTTAGCCAGTTGTTTCTCTTCACCGTATTCAGCTACCTAGTGACAGATTTGTGCCAGGTGGCATTTCTCCAAATATGTGATATTTCCATGTCTCTATTCTCAGCTTTCTGGACACGGATAGATAAAAGTACACCAGAATATCATTCTACCTGTGGACAGATGAAACTGTGTATGAGACTGAGACTAATTTAATAGCATCCTAAAAATGCAGTAGAAAGCAAGAGTTTATTAATGATACTAGGATAAAAGAAACTAGTATTAGCAAGCTAGAGAAAAGCTACAACATGTTAAATGTGTTTGAAGAAGGAAAACATGCAAAACAAAAGGATGGATCATACCAGATATGATGAATCACTATATTGTAAAAGCATAGAATAAATAATACTGTTGACCTCTCTCATTATCAATGTTCGTAGCAGCTCATGGTGATCTACAAGCAAGTGCTTGAAGTAAGAAAAGACACTAGATGACTGTCAGATTGACAGAGCTCTATTGCTTTTTTTGAATCGGAGTACCCTAGAAGTTTGCTGTAGTATACATTTAGTCCCTACCAGTTTGGAGCTTCAAAGGTGTGTCTCCCACATAGAACTGCAGAAAGGCAAAGAAAGCAAGGTTTCCCATTTCCTTCCATGTTCTGATGTCTCCCATTCAGGAACTCGATGTAGGGCATATCTGGTTACTGCGAAACATAATCAAAAGAACTTTCTGCTCAGGAGAAAGTGTCTTACAAGAAAAAAGCTTGGAGGTGATCTCCTTACCAACTGGGAAGGAATGTCCAACCCAAACCATTCTATGATTCTATTTTCCTTCCTTTTTCAGTGAGTCTAAAATAGGATCTATGTGTTGGTGATACTGTAAGGTTTCTTAAAGGGAAGACTAAAGATCTTAACTACTTCATAGACAAGATGTCCCAGAGGAGTGTGTAAGAAAAATGATCAAGTGTATTTTGCCAAGAATAAAAGGATTATAAAAATGATGAATAGTAAATATGTTTTTTGCTGCAAATATTTTTGCGTCTGAATGATTTTTGTAATACTTAGTATTTCTACTTTCCAAACTGGAAGATACCTATTCTCAGTGAAGACTTTAAAGCATACTTAACCTGTAGTTGATATCTTGGACTTTTGTGTTTATGTTAAAAGAACAGGACCTAGACTGTAGCCAGGTATTACCTTGTTCAAGGCACAGAAAGGTACTCATTATAGAGCACCTTACTCTTGGTGCTTATATAGTTTTAGACTTGCTCTCCACTGTCTGTGGAGGGAGTCTGAAATTAGCTTTTGTTAGTATTGCCCAATTACTAAAATATAGTTATCTGGTATTTTCTAGAAAAGTTCATAGGACTGTCAAACCCTGCTGTTTAAAAGCTGTGGGAGTTAGGCCATTAGTGAATTCTGAAAAATATGTTTTCCTCTCTATTTCTATCTCCAAGGTTTTGTAGCAGTATTGATCTTCAAGTCAATGCATCGTTATGTTGTTTTGTGAGACCACTCGTATTCTATTGTTATATAAGTGCAGCCATAGACAAAAACCCATGTATTTTTAAGGAAGTAATACTTGGATTACAAGCAAAATCAAAAGAAGGAAAAGCAACAAAAGAAATTTCACTTGAATCTATGATCAATAATACTTGACCTTATCTGGTGTTTAACTGGTTGGTTCTTCAAGTCTTTAAAATAGTAGATTATTAGCCTGGTTAGTAGAGCTGTTCTGCAGCAACTATGTACCTTGGTATTGATCAGGATTGTGCACTTGGCCATGATTACACTGTAATGGATACGGGGCTTTTTTGGAAGAATTTGCTTGAGCTCTGTGGCCTTCTAATAAGTTGCCACATGTTCAGAGCGGTGCAAATACTTGGTACAGTTCCAAAACTGAGAGATGCTGAAGCGATAATATTAAGAGAGAATTTTCAAGGCAGTGTTTGCAAACTCAAAAGATTAAAGTTGATGTAACTTGCAACCTGTAAAGTTTGATAAAGTTCAACAAAGAACTGTCAATAGTTTCACTTAGTTTTGTTTTTCTCTTAAGATTTATTTCACTACCATACCACTATATAGAAGTGTACATGTGTAGAAAAACAGACTTATCCATACATGTGTACCTGCAGAAGTTTGAACGTGTCTTGTAAGTACAATTGTGATCAAGCAATTCTATATATACATGTCCTTGGGCTTTATGTGGTTTGCAGTTAAAGAGCGTTTTTTTCTTTCCTTATTCTAATTCTAATTTTATTTCTCATTCTAGTTTTAATCATATCCTTGCTAAAATTTAGGACTTCGGTTAAAGGTGGATGATTACCAGCTATTGACAGCAGACATTTAGCAGTAGGACACACTTTTTATTACCTATAATTTTGTTCATTTTCTTTCTTGAATTTAAGTATATTACTTCAGCTTCTGTGAAATGTAATAATTTTAAATGAAAAGTTCTTTGGAAATCTTCTCTTAAGTCAGTGTTACCTACACTGTATGTCTTGTAATCGTTGTCATTAACAGGAATTCCTCTACTTACTAAACCTTCAGCTTCAGGAGCATTCCAGTTAACATCACAGCCAAGTATAGAAATCCCAAAAAGAACCCATTATCTAAATTCTGTGTCCTTGTATTATACAAATCATTCAGTAAAACATTTCTGTTATAATTAAAGAGCTGGTTGTTTCCTGTATGCTGATATGTAACCATGATAACTTCAGCTGAGGGGATATTTAGTGTTGCAGTGCATAAATAAACACAGAACTGTTGACATGACATATTTAGGACAAAAGCAGCATACACACAATATTTAAAAGAAAAATCATTTGCTGAATATTTCTGATTTTGAGACACTGTACAATTTGTTCATATAAATCCTTTGTGGAATTTTTTTTCAGTTATGAATTCAGAACATACCCTACAGCACATTCTCATACAGGAGCTACTAATTGAGGGAATTCTTTCTATTATTTATAGACTGTACATTAGCTTAAAATTCCTTATATTTCACAAACCATTTCTTGAGGAGGAAAAACCTTGATCTAGATTCTGCAGTTAGATTTAGTTATTCATGTAACCTTAATATTTCCCAGCCTCTGTAACAACACTGGTTTTAGCTGAAGAAAATATTCTGAGCTGAGAGTTCATGCTGCATCTTTTAATGGAATTATTTTTCACTGGAAACATGGCAGGACAGCAATTACATCAAAGAATGGGTATAATGGAGTATGGATTGTGAAGCATATGAGACAAGACTAGAGAAAGCTGTAAAGATAGCTGATTACTCATGACTGTTTTGCAGATTGTAGACTCATATCATAATGTGTTCAGAGTGCAGTTGAGTAGATCTGGCCAGAAAGAAATCTGCTGTCTTAAGTAAAAAAATTTTAAGAAGGAAGAGCCTGATTATCTCTCTACGTGTATGTAAAGGAAGTAAATAAGATATTTAGATGTGTATTTTTTCTTTTTTCACTGGAATGACAGTGTATCTTAACAGTGATATCTGAGTATTTGAACAGTGAAAAACTTATTTTCTTAAAGTAATAAATATAGAAGTTTTTTGTCCTACAAGTGTAATTTTCTTTACCAGACATACCTTTTCAGTTTGGAGGACATACTTCTTCTTGGTGACCTTTCAAACCATCATCTGTAAGAAGACAAGTGTAATGAATCATCTGTTTTCAATTTTCAGTTCCACTAGGTATTTGTGACAGGGTAGTTCATTACAGTCTTTTCTTCTGGAAGTTGCCTTAAACGTGTTTTCTAATGAAAGATATTTTTATTCCTTCCTTTAAAAATAAAATCAAGAGTTTGTGGGAAAGTCTTGACAGAAGAGTGAAATATAAGCAATAATTCCAGTGACTAGATAGAACATCACATAGGCCAGGATGCTCTTTGTGCCAATAATGTTTAATTGTTGCTGTCCTGAAGAATTCTCCTGAGACAGTCCTGAAGGACAAAGGGGTCCAGGAAGACTGGACATTCTTCAAGAAGGAAATCTTACAGGCACAGCAATAGGCTGTCCCCCATGTGCCAAAGGACACGCCAGTGGGGAAGAACACTGGCTTGGCTGAACAGAGGGCTTTGCATGGATTCTTCAAGGGGAGCAAACAAAGAAGGGGACCAGCTGCAGCTTTCTTCAGATAGCAGAGAAACCCTTATACTTTCTTTGTTGCATTTTCAGAAGTTCTGTATCATCAGTTACTTTGGAAATTTCCAGTATTTCAAACCTTTAGATTATAGATTGCAGGGAGTATAGTTATCCACGTGTCTATTTTACATATCTAATTTGGCTTTAAAGAATATAAAGGAGCACCTCACAGGTTTTTATTTTATTAGTGTTTACAGTATGTGAAAATGTTGCATTTTTTCTCTTCTGCTTTGAACACCAAAAGCTCATCTGGATAAAAGAGACTTCTGTAAACTTGCTTGGGGACTGTGGCAATCCTCCAAGGAACTCCTGTGATACAACAGAAATTCTGTCCATACAAGAGCTATATAAACCTGACCCTTATTGCTGCACTACCAATAATTCATATCAAATCATATATAAACTGGCATTGTGTCACAGTTAAAAGATAGAGCTGTTATTGCTGCACAGTGATGGATGGACTTATATCCTAATTTTAAAAACTGATACTGAGTCACAAAGCTTCTCCTACTTTCAAAATAAACAACCTTCACCTTGCCTTCAAAATTTGGTGGGGGTAGAACTATTTCCCTTTCTTGGTCTAGACAGATATTTCAAAAGCTCGTTCCCTGATACTTATTACATTTACAAACTATTTGTTCTAGCTTTTTGCATGATTTACAGCAGAAGGGACTCAGTCTACATCAGAAATCATGGTCTGGAATAAATAGTACAGTGGTGGTATGCACAGCATAGAAGATAATCTGAGGTGAGTGTTGGTCAAGAGGATGTAATGCAAGTTAAGTTCTGTATGGTTTATGTACAACTACTTTACATCCTTTGTGATGTGCAGATAACATGATGCACACTGTGAATCTTAAACATTTGCATTTCTATTCCAGCTTTGAGGAAGGAATACTCTGTTCTGTATTAATTGGATATCTTTGGCTCAAGCTTTTAAGTGTGACAAATGGAGATGTGCCAAACTGCCTGAAAGTAATTCGTGCTGTCAGTGAACCACAGTGGCTGCCAGTTTGCAGACAATTTCTGGTCTTCTTGGGTCTGTCACATCTCTTTCACACTACCTATTTACCATCTGAATAGAGGCAGCACTCTGTGACATAAATAAATGTATTTGTCTTTAATAGGAGAATGTTTCTGTGAAGGACTTGTGTTACACTGTGCCACACGTTATAAACCAATCTGAACTTCTGCAATGATACAAATTGCAGTCAGATCTCCTCAAGTAAGCAACAATTAAAATGCCGCTGGAGGCCAAAGAACATAATTAATAAGCAAGCGACTTGGAGGTTGCCACGTAATTTTCTCATGTTGGAATGATTTTTGTTAGATTAGCTCATTCTCTCCAGGACACCTGAAAGTATATTTGTGATAGAACAAACAACCTACCCCTGCAGATGCAACAGCAGAAGGCTTTGTTGCTTTATGAGTCTGGTCCAAAGCTGCCTTATGCTCCTTAGTTTACAGGAAATCCAGGGTAAACCTTTTATTTACAAATAGGGAACACTTGCCAGAACAGAATAAAAAAGCAGCTGATTAATCAGCATGCAGCTTTCATCTTGAAGGGCCTAGTTGCTTGGACCTTTTTAACATTTGGAAGATTAGCCTTCGTGAGAGAAATGTTGTGTGGAAATGCCTTTGATAGCTCTGTGATTAAGTCTATCATGCTTTGGAAAGGGGATAGTACTGGGTTTGAACAAGTCTGCATGATAGAACAGAGAATGTTCGTGGCTGGGGAAAGAAATTACCTTGTTATAGTTCTGTACTGCTGCCCTTTGAAGCAAAATGAGAGGAAAGCTTGCTCTGGTACTTCAGCTGATAAAATCTGCTTTCTGGAATGTGACCAAGTTTCAACATATATCATCATAGGGACGTAGATAGACAAAGGACTGTATTACTAAATATGCTTGGAATATCTTGGCAACTGCTAAGAAAACACAAATAAGGAACAGTGCCCTGCTAGTTCGACCCTTAAATTATGCAGCTGTTCATTACCAGAATTATATATCTCATGCTGCCCTTTGGAAGGAAGGCATGGTGCACAGAGCTGGAACAATTACTGAATTATAGTACAATAAGAAAGACCTCCTAAAGTGTCACATGCGTGTAGAGGAAGATAAGAAAGGCCAGCTTAAGTTCTTGGCATTTTAAAGAAGGCAATCAAGAAACCCTTTGAATTCTTTGCTTTTCTTTCCCTGCAGTTCATCTACATTTTTATGCAAGTCTGACAAAGCATCCCATTCATGTGTCAGCACTCTCCTCTGTGGATGCATTAGTGTTTATTACAGGCTGAATTTGCAGATGCTACCATTTGAAAACAGTAGCAGAGCCAGTTGTGTGGCCTTAATATTTATATAATTACTAATGATTTCATGCTTCCCTCCCCAGTGCTTCTGAAATAAAAACAGCTACATTAGCATGGTCAAGCATAACAGTGCTCAATACAATCCTGTAAGCCTAAATTGTTTTTCCATAACAGGCTTTGCGTTTCACTCTGAAATAAAATACATTGTGTTAATCAGCTTACCATTAATGAATGATTTGAGTGACACATTTGGCACATTTTTGCACATTTAGCTATGATCTGATTTTTTTCATATTAATTAAACATAAAATGTGTACTCTGAAGAGTGTGCTGGAATGCCTTGAATCTTTTGTATTTGCTGATTTGAAAATAATATGCTGTATTTTTCATGTTCCAAAAGTTTATCTGGGACCAAGGTCTGGAAATTAGCCTAATAAAACATTTTTTTGTTTCCTTATATTTTTAGACTCTGATTCTCTTCATGCATTTGGATTGTACTGAGAATACCCATAATCAAGCCCATTTTTTTGTTGAAGCAAAAGTAACACAATATTTCTAGTTAAGATATTATCATCCAGAAATAAAGCCTGTTGATAAAGAGTAAGAATTGCACTCTCCCAATATATTTATTACATTAATGTTCAATATGGCTGTGTGCTAAGTGATTACTCATATATACAAGACTAAAGAACAGTAATTTAAAGACATGCCAGGTTCCTTATTTCATTTGCTGGGAGTAGGACATTTCAGTTATTTGTGTCTTGAAATTTAAAAAAGAATTAGTTGATGTTGGTAGACAAGGACAGCATTTAAGGATATGTTCTGCTGTTCATCTGTTGGGTTTATTACCTTATTGTTTTCAGAGTTTTGAAGGTGATGGGTTCAGTAAATTTTCTGGAAATTAGAATCAAATTCTAAGTAAACACTGTAAAAATATACAAAGGAATTATTAAAGAAGATGAATGCTTTAGAAGCTGTCCCTCTCTTTTGTAAATATTACGTGGCTTAAGGAAAGGTAAAAACAAAGCAAATCTTTTTGATTGTAAAGATGAAAAAAGGAATGGCTTGCCCCTTAGAGGATCCAGCTAACAAAGTCTATATGTCTAGAGTGTGGGAATGATGTGTTAACACAGAGAGCGCTCTTGATAGGCTTACAGCACAACTATTCCCAAGAAACAACATCCCCATTATCAGAGCTGAAAGACACTTTTATTGCTTTTATCACAGATGCTCTGTAACTTTGTTCACAGAGTGACTTTACCAAAACATTTAAGATTGTGTGAGGGTTCTTCTTTCTTTTGTCTTACTTTTTGTCTGTTTACTTTGCTCTGCTGTAAGGTAGTCATTAAAAGCTTGTATCTCTGCTAATTTCAATAAAACCTCTGTTGTGTAGACTGGACAGGAGTCACTTCTCCCTTTGCTGCTTTCTCACTGACCCAAGAATAGGACACTTGAGAGGGGAAGTAATTAACAAAGTCATTAATGCTTGTCTGGCTACTTGAACAAGCACCTAAGCACTGCTTCAGTAGTAAAGTGCTTACATTACAAGGGAAGTTGTAAATGTCCTTGTGCAATAACAGCTCAAAAGTATTTTAATGATAAAAGTCTTTCATTTAAAAGTCTTCAAGACACATGTCCATCTTCTGCTCAATTTCTGAAACTTAAGCAGACCTTAATCAGAAGCAAACAAATCCATATGAAAATTCACTATCTAGAGAGTAACTGTAGTTCTCTTTTCATCAAAACCATGCTGTGGTGGAGGAGCTGTAGGAAGCTCATGTGCAGGCATCTGGTCTCAGGGCCACAGGTGTGCAATATAAGTTACAGGTGGATGCCAGTGCACCTCCACAGCTCCTGTTCTGAGTGGTGCTGCGTTGAGAGTGGACTTGCTGTTTATTATTTGTACATACTATTTGTTTGTGGTCAATAGATAAAGTCAACAGCAGGGGAACATCAGGAAAAGCAAGTGGGTTTTGAAAATTTAGTGGGAAATGAGAGAGTTCCTGAGAGGAAGCAAGAGGTGAAGGGTTATGGTTATGGTTCCCTGATGAATCTGCAAATAGCATAGGAATTCTTTTAAAAGTAGAAATGATGTATTACTCAAATCTTACCAATACAGATTGGAATGATTTTTGCAGTTGTAAATGGAAACCATTCTGACAACACTCTCTTAGGGGGTTTGCTGAAAATTAAACTGGGAAAGCTTGCCATTGCACTGGGAGTTTAAAAGTTTCTGCTGGGTGCTTTTTGTTTTTTGGTGGTTTTTTTTTTTGAATCTGTATGTATCATTGTTTCTAGTTATGTTTTTAGGTGGTTTAGGAATATGCTTGCTCTGATGGAAATACTGATAAATATAAATAAGAAAATTGCCAGATAGTTCTGGATTGGTAATGCTATTAGCTTTCAAGATTCAGAGCTCTGGTTTTGGTCTTTCAGGATATGTTTTGAATAATGTGATTTGACATGTTTTGTTATATTTTGTTTAGGGTCATAATTTATTACAAGAAGTAAAATCCAGTATAAATGCTATGAGAGAAAGACAACTATTCTGTTAAAGTACAACAGCTGATTAAGTTATAGGTTTTTGTTTGTTGTCCTAGCAGTTGCCTGGTTAGCAATAATGTATGTTGCAAATGTATAGTTACAGAAAATCTGACCTAATTTAATTGGGGTTTATGTGACTGAGATTGAATAGTATTGCTTTATTCTTACGTGCTTCTTACGCAGATCCTGGGGGGAGACACTCTATAACTAGTGGTGCTATAATATTTGTTATATCTGAGGATCTGATATACAACTTCTGTAAGCTGTTCTGTCTTGAGAAGGCCAAAAAAAAGAGAGGATTTACATTCATTTTATGATTCTTCCTTCTTATGGAAATTGAAGGACCTTTTTTCTATGCTGTGAATTTCAACTTTTCCTATCTCTTGAGAAGGAATTTCAGGCACTGTGGGAGAACAAAAGAGAACATTTCTAAGTAGGAAGAGTGCTTTCAGCCCAGACACAGAAAACATGATACCGCCCCCCATACACACAGGTCTGGCTTGCTGGAGGGGTTACTAGCCTGTCATCTCCAGCACAGTTATCTCAGTACTTCTTTTGAGTAACATAAGAAGACTCAAATTCAAGGCTGTGAGCTGCAGATAACTTTTCCTGAGATTAGAGAAAAGAACATCTATTTTGGCTTTAAACAGTGGATTGTAAATACAGTGCTGCTGTTCTTATTATTGACAAGTACTTTCTACCTATTTCTCTACACTCTCCAAATTCTGTCATCAGCCGTTATCTCTAGACAACCTAACAGGAGACTTCCTTATTTGCAGCAACTTTGAATTCTTGCCTTCTCTTTATGGCTGCTGCTGCTCTTAAAATATTTATATCCTTTATTTTAAACAAATAAAGCCTCTGTGTTTCTCTAAATCAATGTGGTTAAAACCTCCTTTCTTCCAGAGAATTCTGGATGAATGCCAGTTCAGCCTTACAATAAAAAGGCACTTTCTGCTGGAGATTTGTAAGCTGTGGCTGAAATATGAGCATAATTCTGACAGCAATTCTGGGGTAAAATAGGAGTAATTGAGCTGAAGTCAATTGGTATTGGTGTAAATGATATCAAAGCAGCCTTTGCATATATGAAACAAGCACATATCATGAGAGTTACGGTATAACGCTAGAAGTGTGTTGCAATGAATTTTTCACTAAAGATTTCAGTGCTGGTAAACATTTCTCTGATAGCTGTCTTGAAAGAGGACAAAGAAGATTTAAAGCGATGTATCACGTATCAGTGGGCAATAAACATAAAAGATCCTTTTGTTGATGCAGCGGTTGTTTACTTGAATCATAAGACAAATGGAACAGCTTCTTACAAAAGAGAAAAACATACCCTGTGTGAATTCTCTTACTCAGGAGGGAAGGATACCCCCTTTTTGAAAAACATCACTGTTTTTTTTATGATTAATCATAGCATGCGTTACACTAACTCCATCCTTCAGTGGCACTTTGCTTCAGGGAGATGTCAAATGGCCCTCTCTGAAAGAAATCAGTTTGTGAGTTTTACTGTCTGTTCTTTTTGGTTTCCTCATTTAACAGTCCAGAAGAGGCTTGCAGTACTTGTAGGGCATTCATTGCCATGGTATCAGAGAGACATGTAATCGGCAACCCACTGCATTTCCCTGTAAGGTATGGAAATTCTATTATCCTCATTTTATAGATGAGCACTAAAGACACAGAGGAACTAAATGGCGTAGCTAAGGTCACACACATTGTCTTTGATTTAGTAGATTATTTTGAAAGATCTGTCTTCTGTTGCTTCAGCTGTAGAAGATAAGGATCCCACATATACATCTGATCTCAGCACTTTGGGTAATTTAGTAGTCTGCAGGGGGAAGTAGACACTTTCAGGGCACAATTCATCTCTTCATAAAGTAAAACCTAAAGGAATTCACATGAATCACATTGTAAAAGAGCCAGTTTGAAGAATCTAGATGATTAGCTGAAAGATACTCCTCAATTACCAATGCCAGTATTTCATTGGATCATTGCTACTTCTGGTACCTTCTTTTACTAGATCAGTTTTTTGAAAGTATGTGAATGTTGGACATTAAGTATGTGAATGTTGGACAGCATTCATACTGAAAATTCCCACCTTCTTGCTAAGAATTCATGTCCTTAATGCTGCATATTGTCTCTATTAGGAATTCTAAATCCTTTTATCTGTCTTGTATTAGAAACAGTACATTGTGACTAGTGTCTTATTACTTCTGTTGTATATCAGCTGTTACAACTGCAGTCAGATATGAAATGAAATTTAAGAGTATAAATTTTCAAAAATACTCAACATAAAAGTAAGTCTACTAAGTTTTCTTTCAGAATTTTTGCTAATATAAGAAATCTAAATGCTAGAGAGGGGTCTAATAGTCTGTTATCATAGACACCATGTCATCAGACAACACTATTTTATTCTCATGACAACACTATCTCTTAATTTACAAAGTCATTTTACATCTGTTTGTTTACCCCTGCTCTTCACCTCTTTCTTTCCCTGGTTTCATTGTCCTGAATGAAAGAAGCTAAAATGTAGTCTTCCCTAATATGAAAGATTCCTATCTTTTTTTCTTTCTTTGGCTCTTTCAATAAGATAACTGATAGTATTTCCCAGTTTTGTGTTAGGAGTAGATTGTATCAGCACTTTGCATATATTTATGTCAAGGTTATTATTGAAAGTATTATTCAGGATTAGTTCTGATACCAAACTGTGTGGAACATCTTTCCAGCTCCATACTTCCCTTTTCAGCACCATATTTTCATTCCTTGAATCAACCATAGGTTCTATTAGCATATTTTCTAGCTAAACTAAAATAATTTCCTATATGGCACTTCATCACTTACTTTACTGAAGTCCAAAGAGATGAGATTTACTCAATTTCCTTTACTCCTAAAAATGAAGTAATTTCCCATGGTAATCTCACATTATATACCATTCTTAAAATATATGTGACACATCTTCCCATTTATTAGTTGTCATGGTATTATATTTCCCTTTTTAATTCTGTTTAATTCCTTCAGATCAATTCTTATAGATTTGTGGTAACTTGTGCTCACTGTTCTCTCTTCTAAGACTTGCTGTGTATTTAGGATATCCCAATTGGGTAGCACTCATCTCACACTTTAGATATTTATATAGTTGTTGTTATTGAATGTGTATTTCTCATGCCTCTTTGTTTGTAGTAAATGCCTCCCCAGTAAACAGCAGGTATCAGACAAAAGCACATCAAGTATAGACTGGGAACCTTAGGTGATACGCAACAGTTAGCATGAAATCTAAGCAAGTATTTCTAGTTGATGCTGTGATTGCTGCAGGCCATGCTGAGGTGGGCATTTGTGCTGACAAGTGTTGCAGTCTTACTTAATCAGCCTTGTCAACAAGGAGATCTTTTCTACCTCCATCTTTTAGCTGTAAAATAGTAGGACCTTGAAGGTTGACTTAGTAAATTAACACAGACCAAGAGAATACGCTGTCAGTGCACAACCGGTAGGGCAAAGAATGTTTTTAATGTTACTGCCTTCTGGAAAAAGAGCACTGAGGAAGGAATATGCAAACCAGCAGTGAACAAATTACCAAGATGTTGGTGTCATTCCCATACTCTTTGACTACACAGATATAGAAACTGACAGAGCATAAATTTACTTTGAAAGTCAGACTACAGAGAAGTTGCAAAGTGATTAACTGAGACTGTGAAATAGATTAATTAACAAAGAAAAAAATGCAAGGCTTAATAAAAAGTTTCATATTCAAGGTGTCTGCCAGGTGTTTTCTGCTTTCAGTGCTATTTTTCTCCCCACAGCAGGGAACAACATTTTCCATTTTAATCAGGAATACTGCTAGCAATTAATGTCTGAATGGGGGACCAAATGTAACTTATGATGTAATCCATCTTTTCAGGCTTTTCTGAAGGATTTGTCATCTCACCTTGCACTCAACAAGGCCATTAGCATTAGTGGAATTTTCAGTTGTTTACTGTTTTTCAGTTTTGATGGCTTGGCCCACTAGCCTACTGCTAAGCTCTGGTCCCTTAATACTGCAGAAATCCATCCTGCTCTGGTGACAGAGATCTGCAATACTGTGAAAGTGAATGCTGTCTCTGGTATTTCTTTGAAATTCCATTCTATTTTTTTGTCACAATGCAGAAAAATATTGACATTTTTCTCTGGAGAAATTGTCCTGAAACTCTTCAGTATGTGCTTTGAGACCATCTGAAAGCCTTGCTGGAGTAGGGGCTCTGTTCTGTCCAGATGAAATCAACTCCAAAGTAACTGAGCTCAGGAAAGACTACCAACAGTTAGATATGACAATTAGTTTTAAAAAAATAATAATGTAGGAGAAGATTTCCTAATCTGTGTGTGACTATTAAGAGATCAAAGTGATGAAATGTTAGTGCAAAACCAAGGGTAGGACATGGTTCCAGATTCACATGCTGAATTTAGCTATCTACAGTGAAGATGTGTACATACAAGTTAGGTGCCTTAACTTCTCCTTATGTTTTATGGAGATCTAGTCAAACCAGTATAATATAGAAAGGTGTTCAGATTCACTTCTGTATATTTGGTTTGATGAATTACTAATTTGTGTTGAGTAGACCAACAGGATCTCTGTTACTGAAAGTGAGAGATTAGAAAATACCTGTATTTATAATTTCCTTGTAGATATATACAGATTTTGGATTTGAATCTCAGTCCTATACTTGTCTTCTTTGTAGCACTTCATCACCTTAATCTTTTAAGTTTCAAATACACAAGATGAAACCTTCTCTTCACATAATCAGTTTAGATGTCTGTCTCTAGAGCTGGATCCTAGGGTAGAATGAATCTTACCTTACTTAAGACTCTGTATTTAGGTAACCTTAATTTAATGCCTAAATGAAGTCCAAAAAGAAACCCCTCATTCATTTTAAGTGAAATCTGGTAATTAAATTCAGTGATATAAACATGTAAGAGAAGGACTTGCTGTCCAGGCAGCTGAGAACATGGTGGGAGGATATAGATTTTTGGAGAAAAAAACAAGAATACTGATGAGACCTGAGTTGAAAACATGTCAAAAAGAAAGTAAACAGAACTAAATACAGAGAACTTAGAAAAACTAGAGTCTTGAGCTGAAGAACTTGTAAAGAAAGAATTGGTGTGGTATGTAGGGAAGCTAAATGGTAAAGGAATAGGTTGGAGTTCACAAGGGAATTGATCAGTTTTGTTCAGTGCATGCCTTCCTAAATCAGGCTTGCCAATAAATTAATTTGGTGTTCTATAGAGACAAAAGACCCAGTTTTACACCCAGGGAAGCACTAGCAAAACTCCAACCTATTCTAAAGGAGAAGAGGTATGTGTCCAATAAATGTGTGGAGAAACAGTTGTGTATCTCTGTTATCGCACTGAACAAATAGGCCTGGGGTACTTCTGTTTCTTTGCCAATAACGTTTTCTGGCATCTCAGATAGGTTGTTGTGCTCTTAAGTGTTTGACATTGTTTCTACATTACTTGCTGCATCTGAAGTAACCGTTTAATAAATTAACTCACTTGATACAAGGGCAATAATCTTTTTAAATGTGACTGTTAATTCCCTTGTGACTGCAATTTTATGATAGTTCATCTTCTAAAGCTAAATTGTTGCCACAAAGCCATGCATTTACTAGCTGAGGTTTGCAGGGAAAGACTGGGTGTCCTAATGAAGTGTCAGTGATCCTTTTCAGTGTTCTTCAGCTTGAATCAGTCATTGAACCCAAGCACAGGACAAACTCATTAACGGAACAGTAATTCTTAGGTGTTTTGACAAGACATTCTATAAATGCTAATTAACATCTGCACCTCTGTTGCTGTCAGGGAGGTGAAAGATTGGAAATGTTAAGTGAACTAAATCCAGCAACTGGAATTCTTCATTTATTTTTCGTATTTTGGTAAATCAGCCTTTTGTTTTAATGCAAAAATAAAAATATATGATGTCATTCAGGTTGTAATATGAGTTGCTTCATAGTTTTTCAAGCCTACAGGTTGAGTAAGCACACAGTGGTTCATATTGTCTATTATTTTAAGAAGCTTGAATGTGGTAAGCCTATTAACACCTCATAAAGTATGTGCCCCCAATTTTTTTTAATTTTTTTTATTTTTATTATTATTACAAGATGGAAAATAAAAGCAGTAAATTCAAATATGTTGAAGTACTGTTTACCTTTATGCTCCAAACTGGAACAAAAACAAATTTGCAGTAAGCTTCCAAGTATTCATAACTCTTGTGTTATAGGAATTGTCAGATATTTACATAATTGGGCAAAGAATATAAATTTTTAGCCACATTTTATAACAATGTAATGAGTTACAAGGAGGTAAGCAGGTCTTAAATCATGTCTTTTAGTATTATACAAAAACCAATGGTTTAAAAACAGCGTAACAGCAGTATTTCCTGGTATGCTCCTGCCCCAAAAATTCTTTACACATGAACCAAACTTTGCAGACTTCCAATGGTTTGGTTTTTTTTCTTGAAAGAGCAAGCTGTGTACAATCATAAAGAGGATGTAAAGAGCCTGTCCGTGTTCACGAGCTGTGCTCATAGTAACAATTCTTCAGCCTCTCTCTCAATCCATTTTAATCCATTTAAAAATCAATAGTATTTGTTTGCTTAAAAAAGTTCAGGCACCTGGAGGTGCCATCCAGTATATTCCTCTAAATGTGTTAGTGGAGACCTACAATATGTGCACTTCGTGCACTGCTTTCAGGCAGTCTTTTTACTTAGAATTGGATGCAACTTAAAGTGGCCTACTTTCTAGCTTCTCATGCGTGAATAAATATAATACAGTAAAAAAACAAGTGTAAGGGGTTTGGAGAGCTTTGTTTGCTGAGATTTTTCATTCAATAGAAAGAAGGCAAAATAAAATTTTCACCCTCCATTAAATGTGGATTCTCTAGTCACATGAAATATGGTTTGATTTCCTCTTTAGAATCACAAAGATTTTTTTTCTTCAGTCTCCCAGATAAGATTTGAAAGCCTGAAAGTATAACTTCTGCCAAGGATTGCAATACAACTGTGTGACTAACCAAAATTATTTGGGAAATACTGTGTACAAACATTGCTTCCCTATTAATTTTCCATATATTGAATGTAATGACTAAATGCAGCACAGATTAATTTTCAAACATGGTTTAATAAAATGTAAGTGTTTTGATTCAGGAACATTTGTTTAATGGGAGTTTTAGTGTAAACTGTGTAAGCTCATTAAGAGACATGGATATCTCCTGAAAAAATGATGTAAATGAACATAGGTTTTAAAGAAAATGAGGAAACTGTGACATGGGTATAACTCAGACATAATGAAGGAAAGTACTTTATAGTGTTCTCTGTGTAATATGCCTGCAGTTCTGACAACTCAACTGGCACTGAACTGAATTTTGCAAAATGAACTGAATGAGATGCTATTATACAAGCAGAATTAGGAAATGATTCTTTTGTCTCTGGATTAGTTTAATGGCCTCTCTGACATCTGCATCCTGTGAGATTTATCAAGCATACATTTTTCTGTAGAATGGAAGGCAAAATCAACAATATAATCAAGATTACTAGGCATCTATTTTAAGCACTTTCTTCTGTTACATCCTTCAGTTATTCAAATTCATGTACTTTAAGTTAGGAGAATGAGTTCCCAGATTTAGGTCTAAATTCTTCTGCAAAAGGAAATATACTTCAAAAGGTCTTTTCAAGTCAGTTAAACTACTTATTTACATAATAGCATTTACACATAAGGCATCTGCCACAAATTTGCAACAAATTCAGTTTAACCTGAATTTGATTTTGGTCTGAACTGTGCTGAAGGAAAATAGGAAAACATGAAAGTGACAAGAAACATATATTAGAAATAGTGCTTCATAAAAATATTTCAACTTAAATTTATCTTAGTTTTAGATAGCTCTAACATAATTACAGAATGAATTTCATATTTCTGTGCAAAAAACAGTCTTAATTATATTTCTTCATTAACATTGTGTTTTTAAACACTTATATGTCTGCATTTTCATTTTTACTTAGATGAATTGCTGCCTGGAGTATAAGATTTGTAGCTCTTTGATTATTTTTTCTTCCCATTTTTCATTTATTCCTTAAAGTAGGTGATTGACTTTTTTTTTTTCTCTTTTTTTATTCAAAAAATGTTTACTTTGACACTTGCTGCTGTACAGAGGTTAATCTAATGCTAAGGAAATAATACTTAGGAAGTAAGGCTGAGTGTTTAAAAATAGAACTAAGTGATAGAATTTGCAATGAAGCTGCACTGATACTTTCCTTAACTGGTCCATAAATTTAATAATATTCACCTTTTCACATTTTTATGTTTTCCAGACTTTTTAGTTGTATGATCTGTCCTACTTTCAAGAATTCAGAAACCTCAAAAATCACAGTATTCACAGTCTTCTCTCTCTTATAAAGAGCAGCGTTTCAGGGTTTTCCACCTATTTAGAAGTGTGAAGAACTTGCATCATTTTCCAGTATTAATTTTCTGAAAGATAACTTGACTACAGCAGGCTCCCTCTAGTAAGTCTCTTCCAGGCTTCACAGAATCTTCCTTCCTGATAATGCTTGAGATGTACTGGGGTTGGGGTGGTTTGGGTAGTGTAGCTGTCTGCTGATTTATTCACTGAAAGCTGGAATAGTTTTGTTTATAATGGAAAAACTTTATTCAAGTGCATTTTGAAGAGATCAGAGTGAATTAGTCTAACATCTTCTGGAAGGGCAACAAAGATCTAAAGTTACCACAGCCATTTTAAATACATAAGAGTTAGATGTAATTGCCATCCATGGATAATCTCTTTGCCAACAGACAGAAACTCACACCTCCAGAAAATAAATTAGATCTTTAGAGAGCTGAATCACTTCATAGAATCATAGAGTGGCCAGGTTGGAAGGGACCCTAAAGATCACCTAGTTCATGCAAATGGTTCTTTTTCTACTGATAACAGGAGGAGGTTAGTATGACTGCATGCCCAATTTGAGCACAAGTTGCTCATTTTGTGAGTGATTATATCCACTATTTATTCCATTCTGTTGTTAAATGAAGATAAAGAACTTAGATGGAGTGTGTATACAAATACGTATAAATATAAAAATACAGAAAATGTGATGTATATACAAATAAAACACATTACATCTATTTGTATAGATGATGCAGTTCATATATATGTATATGATGATGAATTGTGCTATAATTCAGTTATGGATTAGTAAAGCCAATATTCTTACTTCAGTAAAATCACAAGATATGGTGCCTACCCTCAAGGCATGATCTGTATTTATTACGAGTCAGGAGATCAGACTTCTGTTGCAAGTTAGAGAGCTATCAGGAAAAACAACTCAATTTAAACTTTTTTTAAAAACCATTAAAATCAAATGAAATTCAAGTTAACTGGTTTTAATTTTTTTCTGCTCTACATGAGTTAATGGTCAGGTATATAGCAGCTGCATAAAGAGTTCACAGAACTGTACATTGTGGAAATAAATATTGTTCAGCTTAGTATCACAACATTTTGCCTGTTTTTCTCATTTTGAATAATACCCTTTGTCACATTGAATCCTACCTTTTCTCACACATAGTTTGTAGAAATTACTCACTAAAATTTGGTTTTATGATAAACAGTTGATGGAATCTTCCAAATTGAGACTTAGGTTGGTTTTGACTGACAGCAGGTTCATGTTTGGGGCATATTAATAGATTAGAAAACATGACCATGTCAAAAGTGATGCTGTCTCAGCAGGTTGCCTGTAAATCAATTCAACAAAATATTTTTATTAAGTATCATAAATATTTAGGTGTGAAAGAATAAAGATAGTAAATAACTGTGACCATAGGATGCTTTATGAATATTGCATTATCACCATCCATCATCAATTTTTTGTAATAAAGACTTTTTTTAGGCAGTGGAATCAAGACCAACATAACAAAAAAAGATTAATGCTGAAAATGACTTTTGTTCCAAATACTTGAACACTGGCTGTGCTGTGGTCTCATTAAGTGATTCAATCAAATTTAGAAGGTTCATTTGAATCCTCTGTGGTATTTTGGTTTGTTAGATTGTCCTGCTAAAATTAAATGTATAGCAAGAAAAAATGCTAATTTTGAGGAAATAAGATTAGATGAGATAGCATTCTTCATAGGAGTAGCTTCAGCAGACAAGAAGATGGATGAGTTCCATGCCATGCTGAAGATGGGTGCAAATTTATAGAGATATGCTGTCTGCACTTTGTGTGCCATAAAGTCTGTCCAAATAATAATATCCTCTCAAGGAGAGAATCTGCTATTCTGGATGTCCATGTAGTACTATATTTGGGCTATCTCCATTTGCAAATGTTGACTTTTCATCTGTGACCAAAGAATAAAATCTGTATGAGACACGTAAAACATTTAATCTTTATTTATTTGTTAACAAAAGGGTTTTTGCCAAATCCTGTTTGCACTTCTTTTCTCCTGTTCTCTGGAAGGTGGCTGGCTGCGTGCACAATGTGGCACTTAAACTGAGAATACAAGTTACAGTCATTTGTTGGGCTTTGTTTGTTTGTTTAATGACAGACTGCATTAAAGCAGAATAACAATCTAAGATATTATTTTGTATTTTCTATATTTCTAAAGGTGTAGAGAGCTGCACATATGCAATGTGCAATCCATGATAAGTTAGAGAGCTGTATTTTTTTGTGGCTAGTGAAGAGCACCGAGTCATCAAGGTTTGAGCTTTTTGGTGGGAATTTAGCATCATTCCAGACCATGTGTGCTTTGGAACACCTCCTGTGTCACCTTCTGACACCTTTGATTGCATGAACTATGCCCTTGTGATTTCAAAGTGTTGCAACTTGCTTGCAGAATGGTCCCAAGACTAACATTAGTCAGTTCATTTATCTATTCATCTATCACAATGCTAAGCAAACTTGACCCCTGGTTTCTCACAAGCTTGCCAGTTGCATAAGGTGTATTCAGTAGAGATTAGGAAACGGGCTGCTTGCTGCCTTTGATGGACAACTGAAAACTGTGACTTTTCAAGTAACAAAGAGGAACTACCATTAGGCTGCAAAGATGTTTTTTTTTTACTTGGAGATGTTACAAAGAGTTAAGTCCCAAATAAATTCAGGATTAAATGATTTCTGTTATAAAAACCCCAGAGCTAAACCAGGTGAACTAATTTCAAAGGGTGTGTTTAGATGGCAGGGGCAGAGAGATATAAGTGTGGTCTGCCATTAGACTGAGCTTTCAATTTGCAAACAAGCCGGTTTGGAAGAATTTGTGGGATTAACAACTCTCAGCTACTAAACCCTGCTGAAATTCCTTGTGCTTTCTGGAAGTCTATTTACATAGGCATAGCAACATGCAAACTCAGTCTCATTTTATCTACTCTGCACCTAGCTAGAGAGTAAGACAAAAGAAGTCTATTTATTCCTATCTGCAGAACCAGGCCATGAAATTCCTTCCAAGGAATGTGTGGGTAAGCAGGTCCAGGAAACCAAAGGCTTTATTCTCAAAAGCATTGTAAAATTAACTCCATTTCTTGGAAGGTGTCTTGCCTTGGAAAATGCAAGGAACTAAAATTTTACCTAGTCTGCCAGTGCTTCAAAGAGGGGACTTTATGGTACATGACTGCTTCCTGAACATGCACATATGGAAGGGCATAGAGGTTTATGTATACATATGTCAGTGCAGAAAAAGTCATTGGAAATAGGCAGAAATTTAGGCCAGATAAAACTCATGTAGTGACAGCAGAGCCATTGCTGGTGGAGATGTAACTTGTAAATTGTAATGTTATTAAATTTCTAAGAAGGATACCTGGGAAAAAAATAGATAAAATATAACAACCAAAGTAACAATCCCTTTCTTAGCTTTTGTAGTGGAGCAGCTAGAGGTGAAAGGAACTTGAGACAAGAAATATAGAATACTTTCTGTAAGTGATCATGGTGTTAACAGTTAACTTTTCTATAGTAGAGTATTAATCTCAGCATTCCCTAGGTGTGTAAGAAGTTCCCTTCTCTGCAGGATTACAGAACTGTTTCTCATTTCTCAGAAGAGCTCTTGTTACCAAGATCAAGATTGATTCTTGTAGGAGAGAGGCACCAGAATCGATCAGGAAGAAAAGAGAACTGAAGCATAACCTTCCAGAAATGTTCTAACCACAAGTAGCCTCTGCACAGTGTTTGAAACAAAAAGGCAGGTGCCCTGTCTGTAATCAGTCTATGGGTATAAACTGGAGGGAGAAAAAAACCAGCCTATTGCACTGCTATATTGTTCCAAACTACAATTTGCTGGTATATGTTAGTTGCCACTTTCTTAACTCTGAAAAGATTTAGACATGAAGCAATCTGAAGTCATCAGAAGACTGAGGCAATTCTGTGTAGAAACAGAATTTCAAGTAGTTGGATAATGATGCATTTTGAAATGTAGCTGCTCATGGAGTCAAACAAGTCACGTATGATTTTTGAAACTATAATTTGGATCTTAGACATCTACATTTCTGTGGAATCCATCTGGACTACATAAGTACTTCACAGAATTGTGTGGAAAATTTTATTCTGCCAGGTTTCCCTGTCTTTTCAGAAAATACTTTAGTTACTACATTTCTATATTCTGGGCAGTACCTCCCACACATCCTTATCCCCTGCTTCCTGTCCTTCCTTTTATTGCCGTAATTATGGATTCTGGCAGCTTATCTCTGCTAGGTAATGCAGATATAAGCTAACCTTACAGTCTTATTTAGTTTAGTAGTGATGAAAAAGAAGTTTAGGCCAAGATAGGGAACAGGAACTAGCAGGTGTTTCTTGATGTGTGCTTGAGTACAAAGGATGCAGCTCCAGGAAGGGGAGAAGGAAGCAGCAGGTGATAAGTCTAGCAAAACTGGCAGCAGCAATGGTAAGAGTCCAGGGGCCTTGGAACAAGGTGATCTGGGGACAGAATGTGATTTTATCAACAGTGATATTCCACACTGTGCCAGGTGGAATGACTGCGGAATAAGCCACTAGAAGTATATTTTTAGTCACCATGAATCTTGCTGTTAATAATACCAAGAAAACACATCCACCACAGCACGTATGTGGCTTTGTAGTCTTAGATACTTTTTTCTTTTTTTTTTCTTTTCTTGACAGACTGGAAATAAAGAAAAATCTCTTTTATTTGGCTGATATTTAAGAGCAAAAAAAAGTCAGAAGAATATTTTTCATTATAAACTGTTTTCCAGTTTTTATATTAAATATATACATAATTTCAAAGCCTCGAAGTGTAATAATGTCATTTCAGTTCCAATGTACTTGAGGAAGTCTGTAAAAATACATGGTCTCAGAAAAGGTCATTTAGTAAACTAGCCCATGAAAGCTTAAAAAAGATTTCTATATTTGAGGTTAAATAGAGCTGAAAATGTTGTTGCTGTTGTTTTTTCTTTTTAAGATGCAGTATGAAAAGTTAAAGAAATGTGATTGTCTGAAACACGACTGCGGCCAGGTTCAGATTCACTATACTTAATGTTAGTGCCTGCAGGCAGAGAGTTTCCATTAATTTTTTTTGAGTCATAGAAGTCTCAATGAGTGGAACTTACCCTGTGGTCTTGACTTTCAGAACTGAAGAAGGAAATTTCTGTCTTTAAGCAACAGAGTTTTCAGGAAGCAGGTTGACAAACAGCTGGTCAACACACCAGAAGCTAGCTGCTAATTGCAGCAGTAAGTTAATCAATGAAATAGCAGTTTAGCTTCTGGGTATAATAAAAAGAGATAAAACACCACACTGAAATTCTAGCACTAGGGTATGACCGGCTCTTGAGTGGCATACATTATTTTCCTTCTTACACCTGTCTTCTTTTGAGTAGGCAAGTCATGCATCTGCTTGACAGCTATTAACAGAATAAAACAACAAAAAAACATTTTTGGGGCAAGATCTGATATAAATATTTACAAAGACAATTTAAGGGAGTGTTTGTTATGCACTTTTGTGTTTGCTTTCAAAACATTTAACTCCAGAGACAGATGGCTTGTACAGTTTTATCAGCACTTGTGTCATTATATATTCAAGCAGCCAAGACTGATAACCAGCCTCATGTATTACGGATTGTTCAGAGAACAAACACTCGGGGAAAAAAAACAACCCTCATATCAATAAAGTACTTGAGTGTGGAAAAACTTGATACCGAAATTTCAGTGACATTTTTATGAAGAGAAAGGAAACAAATAAATGCAATTATAAAATTAAAGCAGCACAAACAGGTTTTTAAGTGGTGTCATTTCATGTGGTAATGAAACAACTTTAGAAAATTGGGTGAAAGGTATTGTTCAGCAGTAGTGGAGGAGAAAGATAATTACCATTAAGGCAACATTATGCTTTCTCAATATGAAGCAGCCAATTCTTCAGTGTAAGCTACCCCCAGAAGAACTCTCTCCCATCATACTGCTCATGATCATTTCGCTTTATGGTACTGAATAACAACCTGAATAATAAAGAGCCTTAGCAAAGAATAAACTGGCTATACTTGAGAACATAATTACACAAAACAGAAGCTGAAAAAAAGAATATTGTTGAAATACAGTCTTTGTGGGTTTGGGGTTTTTTTTGTTTCATTGTTTGTGGTTTTGCTTTGTTTTGTTTGTAGGTGAGATCCTTTTATTTCAAATCCATTTACAACTTTTTTCTCTGTCTCACAGTAAGGTATTTATGGAGCCTCACAAATAGTGATCATCTTATTACATATGTTTTATATATTACATGAAATATATATTATGTATATTATCTATGTATATATAATATGATCGTTATATATATGTCCTGCAAGGCATTTTATAAACTTAAATCTTACAGTCTTTTAATAAGGCAAGTAAATATTCCCTGTATTTTACAGATCAGACAACACGAGTCAGAGTACTAGAAAATATGCATGCTCGCTGGAGTAGGAGTCTGAACCTGCTCTCAATTCTGGACATGTATTTTATTCACAGATTTTTACATACAGGTATATGTAGAGATGTGTGTAAACTTGCACCATCTCTCACAGCAATTTGAATAGTTTCACAGCTAAAGGAAATGTTGTACAGGAGTCCCCCCTGGGATTTCCAGTCCTTAAGAGGAGAGGGCTTCACTCTCTCTACAGCTGTCATTTGGTATGACCTACATGAGTAAGACAACTGTAATTATCCCACTGTAGAGACTACCTTAGTCTTGCCTTTGGTTGAAATCTCTGCATAGAGAAGGTTGACTGAAGACTTGTACGCAATAATTACTTTTTGAAGTCTAAGCAGGCTAGTGATATTTTGTTAAATAAAATCAAGGTGCAACTCCTGTTGAACAGGTGATCATCTTGGCATTGTTACTCATTCCTGTCTGTTGTTCACAGTATTAGATACCTAAATATTCCAGTGCTCTCCAGAAATTTATCAGTTTAAAGATGGCTAAAGACAAGGATGTTTAAAATCTATTCTGAGTTTAACAACTTTAACTGCCTAGAACTGTTACTAAAGGAAACAAAACACAGGAAATAAATCCTCCAAAGAGTTTGACAGGTAGTTTATAGGGCCATGTGCATATTTAGTCCTAAATAAAGCCAGCTTATTGCCCATTTAAATTTTAAATGGAAATAAATGTCTTACCTCTTGAAATTTATTTAATTAAACAGAAAAAGCTACTTACCCCACAGAACTACAGTACTGAAGCCTCTCCTGTTAGCTTTTTATTCCCCTGTAGATTGGGAGCACAGAATGTATGCACTGTGTTTCTTGAAATGTGTCATTTTGTGACGAAAGATTCTCTTTGCGTCTTGAAAGATTTAATACCTGCCAAACTTTTCCTTCCTGGTCAGCAAGATAGTTTTGTACTGTGAGAGTATGCAGGTTGAAAATACTTCTGCCACTTCTCACTTTTTTTCCTCTGAAAGTGGGGAGAAAGAAATTAAAATACAGTTTCTGTAATAAAAAACTCCAGCTTTTAACCTGTAGATAATCCATCGGAAATGTTAACAGTATACTGTCCTTTCTTTGCTTATTATTGTTTGGGTTTCTTGTTTTGTGTGTGTTGGGTTTTTTTCACTAAGTACCTGTCTCAGTTTGATTATAAGTTCATACTAGAAGATGCAAAGAAGGGCTTTATAGAAAAAAGAACCTCTCACTTCCAGGGAATTATCACAATTCTGATTTTAGAGCCAAGGTTCTTAGAGAAATCTCTATTAAGCTCTTACTTTACAGTTGCTTTTTCTTTTTTTTTTTCCTTAATGATTCTGGCTTAATTATTTCATCTTGTATTGGTCTAAATGAAAAGTAGCATTGATTTGTTACATTTGTCATGTTCTACTTGTCAGCAAGAGCACACTTTCTTATACAAGGAATGAAGAAGCAACTTTTCTAATGGTTTATTATATTCTGTCAGTGTATATACTGTATATTCTCCTGTTACTCAAAAAGAGGAGCTGCACAGAGAAAAGAAGATTGAATAATTACAATGTAACATTTATAAATACACCTGATTGTATTTTCTATATATGTGTGTAAAAGCAGTGGGTTGTGGAACTTAATACCATAAGTTATGTACCAGTTAAAAACAAAACAAACCCCAACCAACCAACCTTTCTCTTTTTTCTGTTTGTTTTTCTTCTACAGATGGGCCTCTTGGGCCACGAGGATTAGCTGAAGCTACAGAGATGTGTACTCAAGAATGCCTGGTTTTGGGTCACTCAGACAACTGTTGGATGCCTCCCAGCTTGGGCCCATACCAACAGCCAAAGTCTCCTCTCTCCACTTTTGCACCTCAGAAAGAATGGGTTAAGAAGGACAAACTAGTTAATGGACACACGTTGACGAGGACCTGGAAAGAAGATAGCAACAGAAACCAATTCAGTGACCGAAAGCAGTATGGTTCCAGTGAGGGCCATTTCAACACTGGCAACCACATGACTGACATTCCTCTGGCCAACCTGAAGTCTTATAAACAGGCCTCAGGAGCTGTTGAGAGTCCAAAGGAGCATCAGCTATAAGAAATGGTTACTTTGGACCAATGACTTTAGCCTACTTAGACTTGCTAATACTGTGTGTGTGTCAGAGCTTTATGTATTGGGTAGACCTCTAGAACTATGCTTCACCTAGCAGAGATATGCATATCTTTATGTTAGCACCGTGGAAGGTATGATGTCCTGCAACATGAAAGAGTGTTTCTACTAGTTGTGTGGTTTTGTTAAATAGACATGATTAAAATCTGCAGAGATCTCTCCAGTTTGCAAATATCCTTATTTTGTTTGTTTTTTGACCCTGGACTGCTGCTACGAACAACAGAAGATGCATTTGGAGAGTGAGAAAGCAAGAAAGTTCAGTGGATTGAAATGCTTGAAAAGCATATCCAGTTAGAAAAAATGTGCTTTTGTTGTCCTTGATCTATGCTGGGACCGTTATACTTGAGATCATATTGCAAACAAAACAACTGAAACTGTAAACATTAAACCTATTGTGCTATTAACAATGTTAGTGGACACTTATAAGTCGATCAGTGTTCAAATACTTGTAAATAGAAACAATTATTACTTACAATTTTTGTGTACTTATAACATTCACTTGAAAAGATACTGTAGCATATTTCTGTGATTCACAGTTGCTTTTTAGTTTCTTTCATTTGCTTCCTGTTGTTTTGCTTTTATTTTCAGTGATGGTGTTTCTGTGTTAATAGTCTGTCTGACACACAATGTTCCAAGAAACCCAAACCACTTGTGTTAGAAGTGAAAAAGGGAGTGATGGGGTGGTAGGGAAGGTTGGCTGTAGAAAGGGAAAAAAAAACCCAAACCATTTTTCTTTCTAAGTAGTAGCAAATGATTCCAGCATTCAGGTATTTCTTCTTCTTTTTTTTTTTTTTACTATTATTCCCTATTAAGAAAAGAAAGGACTTGTGTAAGGGCTTAAAAAATGATCAATTTTTTTTAACTTCCATTATGTTTCATAAAACAGGGAAACTGCAGAACTAAAGAAGAATATTTAAATTTGTGGTGGTGAGTGAGAGGGAAAGCTGTTTGTTTGGGATCCTTAATCAAATTATCTGCAGTATGTCATTTATTTAATGGTAGCTGACATTGATCTCAGCTGGGATATATGGAGGAAATTCTACAGGAGCAAAATACAATAATCATGTTTTTTCCAATTGGGCAGATGTGTGTCTATACCTAAGACAGTTTGTATTGCTGAAACAGCAGCATTTGTGTTGATCTTCATCTGCGTTAATGTAGTAGTAACACAAGTGTTTTAGACCATAGCCACAGAATATTTAATGTGTTGTGCCTTCATGATGTAACAGAGCATTCTCCTGGTAGGCTAGTTGGGGGAACTAAAGGGTTAAATCTCTAATTATTGCTGTTTAACTGTTTGTTATCATAGTTGGTCAATGCCTGACAGGTACCAGTATCATGTCACCTCAGTCAAACCAGCAGAGTGACTCCTAATGTTATTAAGATCTAAGTTGCACGCAAAGCAAATCCAAATCCAAACATTTTTATATGATTTTTGTTAAGGCATGACAGGTGATTTTCACAAATAAATAGCATGCAAAAAAAAAAAACCATAAAAAAAGAGAAAAAAGAAAAAAAAAGTCCTTACAGAAATACAGAAAAAGCAGAAGTTACTTGTGTCACACTGAAATATCAGTCTTAAAGTAACAAACTTAGCTGATCTGAAGCTGATTTTATTCTTACCAAAAACACAAGCTTTTTTTTTTTCTTCTTTATTCTTTTGTATATAGCAGTTCACTTTTTTTTTTTTTCTTTTTCCTCCACAGTATAAAAGGCATTCAAATGGGTTAGGGGTGCATTGCTTATTGCAGTACTTATGTCAGTTTGTGAGGGGTGTTTGATGACTTTGACAGAATAAATATCTAACCAGTTATCCTTGTTACTGCTTTGCCAGTTCAACATTATTTAGTTATTCAGCTCTTGCAATAAATGTTCTGAATTCCTGATTGTGTTGTGTTAGTTCTTGGGCAGATGCCTGAGGGACTTTATTGCTGTTAATTTATCTTTTCTTTCTGTTCTTGTTGGTTGGTTTGTTTCTTTGTTTCATTCTGAATTTCCAGTTATTTTTTTAAGCATATCATGGTCCATTTGGTTCATCTAGATATGTATAAGAATGGAATATACAACAAATGATAAATGCTGAGGGCCATATTCTGTCATTCCTATGGTAAGTAGGAACTTAAGCAAAATGAGTTACTTGAATTGAGTGAAGTGTAAGCCAGCACAAAGGTGACAGAATCTAGCCCAGATTTGTTAGGCTTACTTAAGCACATGTAATAAGCATCCTTGCATGATTCTTTATACAGTGGTAGCTTATAAAAATGTCAGCAATTACTTACACACCTCAGGCTGTCTTTAGAGACTAGAATAAAGTCATACCAAAATATGGTAAATACTTTGTTGAATGGAAAATTTCGGTGATTATATAATCACTTTTGTTGCAGCACTGTAAAGAAAAAAAGAAAAAAAAAAGCAACAAATCAAACAACCTTGAAAAAGACATGTCAATAAAAGTAACTTGTTTTTGAACATGCTGAGTTTTACAGCTGAGGTGCCCTGAGTTCTGTATTAACACCAGAAATACAATAATTCCTTGTAAACCTAAATAGCACCAACTATTTTAAATTGTAAATGCCTCTTTAAACATAACATATTTGAAACAAAAAATTCTCTCACAGACAGAAAGGAAATGATGTGACTGTTGCTACAGAAAGAGAGGTATATTCTGTTCCAACCTTCAATACCTTGTGCTACCATCAACTTGTGCAAGAGGAGCACAAACAAATATGATTAAAATTTCTTATCAGGTGAAAATTTTCTCATCTTATTTTCTCAAATTTTGTGTCATTTTAGATTCTTAAGGCCTTGCCAACTTAGAAATAGTTACTAAAGAAAAGACAGGAGGAAAAGGAGAAGGAAAAGGGGAAAAAAGGAAAAAGAAGGGAACGATCTGCAGCACTGACAACTGTTTCTTAATCCCACTTAAACAATAGGATTGTTTTCCAGATGTTTTCCTAGAATCTGGATTTGGCCCGAAGCATGTGTTCAAGTTAAGTGCCCATTCATCTACAATCATTACTACTACTGCTGTCTGAAACTCACAAATCAAGGAAGAAAAAAAACCAAACCAAAAATTAAATTTGACAGGAATTCAGTGATATGTCAGATGAAGAGTTTTAAAAACAATGTTAAAAATCCGACTGCACAAGATGGGAAGGGAGCTGCATATTGATGACTATTCAAATCTGCTAGCTTTGAGGCTAAACATTAATTTATTGGTAACCTGGCATGGTATAGATACTCCCTGATGTCAGTTCTAGCTTTTTTGTTTCTTCCACCAGGAAGATTGGGTGTCCTTTATATATTTACATCTTAATGCATGAGTAGAGGATTGCTAAAAAGATAAACCAAAGTTTTCTTCAGTAGTCTTTTATTTTTACTGTCACTGACCAAAGCCTTTTGTCCAAATAAAAAATGGGAAGCGTGCACAGATGCAGTTATTTAGTCCTACTTAGTCCTGCCCTGTGCCAACTCTTACTAGAGCAGTCAGGACCTCTTCCCCAAGGAACTGTGTAAAGGCAGGCAAAAGTACATGGACAGAATTACAGAGAATGCAGAAATATATTTCAATTTTAACAAATAGATATGAAGAAAATGGTATTTGCATTACTTGCTTAATGTGATTATTTATTACCTTTTAGCAACTTAGTAATAGGAGTCATGATAAGAAAGAATCTTAAGAACTTTAACAAGAGAAGGACACGGTAAGAATCACATGATGATTCTTGATACGTGGCAATAGGTGATGTCAAGGGATCCATGGGACACATGACATGACAAAAGGCATGGGGTAGGGTCTAAAAACCTTAGACAGCACTGTCTGGTACCTCAAAATAAGTTACAGAAGTATTCACACTACCATGAGAGCACAGCAGTGGTTTCATATCCAGTTCAGACAGAAGAACAAATAGTCTGTGATGACTGATTTCCCATGACCTCAAAATACTTACCTGATTCAGCTGATAAAGTTTTCTTATGGTATGTATCCTTGCCATAAAGTAAAATAAGCAGTGAGAGTTCTCTACAGCACATGTGCTCATATGTGCTAATTGAGGCAGCAAAAGCAGCTGAGTACTCTTGCCATTACTCTGAATGCTCAGTTCTTTCCTGTTTAATACACTTCTTCAGTAAAGCTGTGTTCCAAAGTCTTGACTTTATGTGCCTGCATTCCTTGCTGCTGTGATGAAATTTTTCAAAATAGAAACCAATTCTAGAGCAAAGTGTTTTAGTATACAGGAAACATGATACAGTATCACCCAGAGGTGTCAATCAGCTCAGTATATCACGGACAGTTATCTAACTCAATTAGTATTAGTTTTATTAACTTTCACTGCTGATCACTTCAGTGGTCACATCCAATAAATATAATTGCCCCATAATACAAAACCACCTTTGAGTTTTCCTCTTGTTCCAAAAAAAAAAAAAAATCTCTCATTGGTAGATGCTTCCTTGCAAAACTAAAACCTTGTTTGCATGTTAGTTGAGTGTATTGATTGTTTTCCTTTTTTCCTCTGAAATACAATACCTTAAGTAACACAGCTGCTTTTATTATAAACTGCATTTCTTGTAAAAAACCTTTCTTGTACTTGTTTTCAACCAGTCAAGCACAGTAAGATCAGATTCTGATGTACCAGGCTTTATTGAAACTCTTATGAAGCAAAATATTGGGACTTGTCCCATAATTAGTAACAGAAATAGCAAGTGGACTAGCAAATGCTTGAGAAAAAGCACTTTTGTGTTTTTCAGTTTCTTAAAACATAGTGTAGTTTATTTACAAACTGAAATGAATGCTAATAAATGCACAATGAGAAGGTTTGGGGTTGGTTTTGTTTAGTTTTTTTGTTTGTTTCTTTTGGGGTTTTTTTAACTGACATAGATGTATCACTTCACTGGACAGTAATAGAACCAAATTCTATGCAGCTTTTTTGAGACACTGAGTGCACTTAATTTCTTTAAAACATAGCTCCTCGTGTAGGAGAAGCTCAGCATTTCCCAGAACTGGGTTCAGAATGAGAAGAGTATCACAGACATGCATGTCATATGCTAAGTTTTGAAGTAAGAATGCTTTTCCTAACTGCAGCATCTCATGGCTCTAACTAGAGTTTGAAGTTTATAATGCTACCTAATTGTACAATAGTGAAAGTATTTCTTTATCTACCAGAATGGATCTCACATTCTCACGTATATTATGAAAAGAAAGAACTGAAAACATGTCCCTCATATTCAAAAATTTGTTGTTGTTTTTTTGATCAGCCATTCTTAAATCCACCTGTTGTGCCTAGTTATTGCAACACATTCTAATATTGCATGGCATGTAAATAGATACCTTAATTACTCATAATGATATGATTATATACACACATATATATATACAGATTATATATATATACTTAAATATTATCAATCACATAATTACTCAGTATTATTTAATGGAATTTTGGGACTATGGATTTTGTTGTTTGTTGTACTTTAAACTGTATGAAGCAGTATATTCTTATGACAACTCTCACCAATGCTTTTTGATTATTTATTCATTAAATAAAGTGCTTTCTTTTGCTTGTTATAATCCTGTTTGTACAACCATGTGATAATGTTAAAATGGGTAAGTACTGTACGGGAATTATAACTGTTTCTTTTCTTGTCTAAATATATACCTATAACAATATTTATTAGTGATCTGAGTTTTAAGAATGTGTCTTTCAATGCTTTTACTACCTCCTTACATATGCTTCAAATTGAAACAAAGGCTGAGATATCATTTCATCATGTAACTCTGAATGCCCTAGTGGTTTTTAAATGTCTTTTTGCCTTTATTCACAAGTAAAATTAGGATGAGATCTGTACTTCAAAACAGCCATAAAATAAATGCATAATACGCTACTTCTTAGGATTTTCTTACTGTAACCATCATAAGTGAATTTACAGTCCTCATTTCTCAGGTAAATATGTATTAAGCCTCAGGTGGGAGAAGGAGAGAGTCTGCACTCAGGATAATATTTAGACCAGCTGATTTAACAGAAGAGTCAGAAATCTTGTACAGTAGGGAGTGGTTATTTCATGTTTCACAGTCAGCTTCAACCTTTGTTTTGTAGAGAGGATCAACTAGAATGCATGCCTCTTTGAGGGGTTCAAACTTCTATTATTGATAAAACTGGGAACTGCTTTTGGTAACCCTTAGGTATATCGAGGTCAATGGGAATTTTCTTGAGTATTTCAAAAAGCCAATGTTTGACCAGCAGTTAAATGTGTGTTTTGAATGTTCAAAGGAAACTGATCTACTGCTTTCTTTTCACTTACTGCAATATATCATGGAAAGACTCTTCCCTTCTCTCCTGCCTTATTGGAGAGGTAAGTGCTGCAATGCCATGAAATGATAAACTGAACTTGAGACAGTTGAGGGTTCCTAGTGCCTACTCATATTGGGCAGTTAAGTTCCTTGGTTACTTTTTAGGGAATGCCAGATGGGCACTATTTCCAGCAACCATTTCCTAAGGTTCCCTCTTACAAGTTGCTTTTTTTCGCATTGCTTGAGAACTCACCTGTAGTCCTCAAAGATTTCAATATTAAGCTGAGTCTGTTGCTATGTTAGATTTACAAGTACCATATCCTTCCTAGAATATAGAAAGGGTTGGGGTTGTTTTTTTCTGTTTCTTTTCAGATAAGAAATAGAAAGTGGGATCTGTGTGGTCCTGCAGCTATGCAGACTTTCTTGACATCTTGTCATATAGATATAATAGAAAAGAAGGCTATTGACCTCATTTTCACAGTGGAGAACAGGAGAGAGAGTGTAGCAGAAGGACACTAAAGTGGAGGCAGGGGGACAGCAGAAGGCTATATGTGTTAGGGGAAAGTAAGCTATTGCAGCAATTAGAAGAGTAAGTTTGAATCAGATGAGGAAAGAGATTATGAAAGTCCTTAAAAATGTGTTCATATTTGTGTAACACTGTAAAAATCGCCCTCCTATCTATATAGTTTTTTTGTGCACACAGCATACTTAAGACTATTTTCTTGTGGAAAGGAGATATCCAGAATTATGGCAAGGCTGATATTCACATTCCTTTTAAGAAATGTTAAATTTTTGGAGACAATGGTCTTCTGCCTGCGACATGTGTATAGACACCAGAAAAAATACCTTGTGAAATTTCAGTAACTGAGCACTGAGTTTGACTAGTGAATTTTTAATATGAAATGCTTATAAAATCATTAGCTACAGGTACCTTGCAAATAATCCACAGGCCAAAATGAATAAGAAATTACTGTTGCCAATTTTCAAAGAAAAAAGAGTACACAAAGGGTTACATTCCTGATAAACAATCAGACACTTGTGCTCACAGGGGAGCACAGTGGATAAAGATACAGGCTTAATGCCATAACGTGATCAGTGGATTTTGTTCCATATAAAACATTCTGAAGAAAGCTCTGGGTTGTGAAGATAAGTTTGTGTTTTCATCTGATATTTAAATCAATTCAATGGCAGGTTAAAGAACTTCAGTGTCATAAAAAAAAAAAAATTCATTATCGCATTAATAGAAAATTATTTTTTTTTCCTATTGCAAGTCAGTAAGTACTTAGTCATTATTTAACAAGGACAATATCCTTCTTAGTGCTGGGCAAGGGTGTTCTTAATGAGTATTCTTGAAGTTTATATATATTACTTTGTAATTTTTATAATGCAAGTTTATACTTTGTTTTATTTTGGGAAGAGAAAGTTTGAATTCTCTTTACAGTGTTTGTACTTTTGATCATTATTTTTGTTTAGAATTTTTTCCAAGAGTATTATTTACCACAGGGAATGGCATAGGCCTCTGCTTTTCTGCATGATCTTGTACTTCTAGGACACTTAAGCTATCTTCAATAGAAGTTCTTCTACATTATTGATAAAGATCATGCATAATTACTGTCCACCATGTGGTGTTCAGCCCTGAAGAAAACAAAAAGAAAATAAGACAGCCACATTAAGACAATTGTTTTATTCACATAAATAAACCTATGTTGTGTTAGAGAAGCAAAAGTTAAAATGATCTATTCACTCAGCCAGAACTACCTATTTGCTGATGCTGACTGGTTCAGAAACACAGTTTCCTTTAGGAACAACACTGATGGAAATTAGGAAGAGTTATGCTTCATGGTGGGTCCAGACCTCATTCTGAAAATGATTTGAAACATAAGGAACCTCTGGATGTGTGGATTTGAGGGGAATACAATCTTAGGCAGGTCTGAGTCTTTAGTTTTTGGTGTATAGTGGAGCAACCTTTTAAAATAATCTCCAGTTCCCTAACATGTAAACAGTTCTATTTGAAGATCTTCAGAAAGAAGCCTTTTATTCCTAAGTTTAGACACACTAGCTGTCTGCTTTATGGAGAATCAGAGTGCAGAACCTATTCCAAACTTTGCAGCTGACAGCTGCAATGTCTCTGGGTATTTTAT
This sequence comes from Bucco capensis, assembly GCA_013396975.1. Taxonomy (NCBI): domain Eukaryota; kingdom Metazoa; phylum Chordata; class Aves; order Piciformes; family Bucconidae; genus Bucco; species Bucco capensis. The sequence continues at coordinate 521,702 of VWZO01004100.1, forward strand.
CATGTCAAATTACCCATCACTAATACTGAAAACCTGAAAACTTTTAAGCAGAACAACAGTGTAAGAGGGACTGAAGCTAGTATGTGCACCCTCTGGTTAAAAAAGATGAGGGAAAGATAACTTCCAAGATTTTTAGGTTTGTGGTTTTTTTCTTTGTAAAACATGTAGCTTCAGGGAAATGTAGTGCTAATATTGTGTTTTCTTTGGATGCCTTACTATGTATGGTTCAATTACCATGCTGAAGGCTAAACTCAATAAACTTCTAAGCAATAATTCTACACGAGTATGCATTCAGTTAATATATGATTCTTGTATGGCAAGTACAAAGAAACTGAGTTCCTCTGCATTTCTAGAATATCAAATGCATGATTACTATTTATAATAAGCTTGCAGTCACAGACTCTGTAATTCTTTAGTCCTGAACAATTGCATAATTACTAATTCAACTGCATTAGCACTGGGAGTAGACATGGATGATTTCAAAGGGGATACTACTGACTTAATTGAGGTCTCAGTCAGTACATTTCCAAAATTACAGAAATTGTTTAACACCCATTGATGCTTTTGGGTATTTGAACCAATAAATCAACCAACTGCCAACCAAAAGAAGCATTAAAAATGAAAACAAACAGAAGTGAAAATGGAGTTGCGTTTTTCACGATATGCAGCTAGCAAAATATTATTTCCTGACTGGTTTCCAACAGTCTGTCTGGCTTTACTACATACTGGTTGCTGCTGAATTTATTGAATACCTAAAGCTGCCATTTGTGACAGTGTTTTTGTGTTTTGAATGTTTATGGCATTGTGATTATGCTATAATAAACATGACAATAAGCCATGGACACAGAGGAGCTACTCTGAATTCATTGCCCTTCTCCTGCATTTGCCAGCTCATTTTTTTTATGTGACAGACAGCAGCTGATGACATCCTGAGGTTGTGGAGATGGTATTTTGCCAAAAGGAAATAGATGGCAGTTGTGTCTAGAGAAGAATTTGTAACATTTTGTGAAACTTGCTCTTTTATTTCTTGAAGATACCTTTATTCTGCCAAAGTCCTTATATTAAAATCTCCCTCTGATTTCAGTGGGAGACAGATTAGCTCAAGCAGTAGTTTTCCTGTCAGTAGTCATTACACCAAATAAGGATAAAAGGCTGTGTCAATCAGAGACATGATAAAATCTTTATTCTCATATGCCCCCAAGTAATCCTGCTGTGTAACCAACAATTACTTTACATAGAGGAGTAAAGAGGAACAATGATCTTAACATAGAAAGATTCAGACTCCCTAAATTACAGCATGGAGTTGCAAATCTACCGCACAGCACCCAACTGTAAATCAGCACTACCTCTTCTGACCAGCACTAAAATTAACGATTGACCTCTGTTAGTTTGAATTCTTTTTAGTGCTTACAGAGTAGGCTCTGCACATGTTCATAACCTCCTTACACATCTCTATCCAACAAGTTGGTCATGGGCTTAGGCAAATGCTGGATTGATCAACATGTTCACTGAATAAAATCAATTTGATTCTTATCCTCAAAACAGGACACCTGAAACTGAATTCCAAGTGAATGTTGACAACCTAATCTCTTCCTAAGAAGTGGAGAATGGTGAAAGCCAAATCACAATGCTTGTTTTGCAGCCAATAGACATTCTGAAGCCAAGACTGAGCAATATGAACTGAGTAAGACTGTCTTCAGCTTGCTTTTCAGTCCTAGGAACAAGCATAGGTAATATGACACGTGATTGTCTCTCCAAAGACTGTATTTTGGACAGTCTTGATTGGTACTCACAGCCCAGGCAAAACTGAAGTAATGAGTATGTAGCCAGTGAGACCCTATTATGAATACATCTAGAAGTGGAATGTTGATTGTAATATACATGAAAAGGCTGAACTGTGTGTGTGCCTTCTGGCTGTGGGTGTGTATGTGACTGTGAGGAGGAAACAGTTGTTATGACTGATGACTACTAGGAAATCTAAAATCCTGAAGGACATCTACTTTTAGTCAGATCAGCTGCAGGTATTGTGACCATTATTTTTAAAGAAAAATAAAATGGAGGGTTTGGGTTTGTGGGGTTTTTTTTTATAAATGTAGACGCTTAAGATTGTTTTCTCATCTACCTAAGTGGAAGTCAGTGCTTACTAGGTGGTTTTCACAAAAGAATCCCTTCTCTGAGATTACTAAACTATTTTTTTGTTTGTTGCTTGGTTTTTTTACATTATCCTTCAGAATTGAAGAAAATACCTCTAATGGTTTTTGCCTGAAATATTGTAATAGTGGAAAAGAAACAAAAAAAACCCCAATAAACAAAAACCCAATCCAAACACAGAGCATTACTGGGATGTCTTTCCACTGACCATTGGTTTCATGTGTAGTCCTAAGGATTGCTGCTGATGTATGTTTTTTCCTTTGATGTCTCCTTTCTTTAATATGACTTCAATGCCTCTGCTCAGATGTGCAGAATCACAAGCATCTGAAATACCTCACGAGTTGCCAAGTTCAGATTTGCATTCTGCCTTTGTAGGGTTGAACCAAATCCAGCTGTTTTATCCTCCCCTGACTACATTCTGTAAGGAAACCAAACACAGAGATTAGCAAGGAACAATAATGACCTTAACTGGAGACCTCTGTCCTTGGCAATGGGTTAACAAGACCATGGATGATTCTGCTAGTAAGTTTAGATTCAACTGAGACTCTTCAACCTAAACTGTGGTGTACCAATCCTACCTATCTGCTGTCTTAGCAATTTTTATTGCTTGAAGTTGTATTTCAGTGTATTCTTGAAGTGGTTCATCTGTCTGTCCTGGTTACATGCTGCTTCCTCAAGTCTGCAGCACACCAGCTGCTGCAGGATGCTGGTATCTTCTATCCTAGATGTGTGACCAGCCCAGTGCAGCTGTTCTATGATGATCATGGCTACAGTCCCTGGAACATAGCTCTGCTCTGAAACTTTATTTTGGAAAATTTTATCCTGCCATCTGATGCACAATATGGTCCACAGATGGTGCAGATGACATTTGTCTAGGAATCATGTATGTCGTCACTAGTCCATGTCCTCAAATCATTTAACAGACTGGATAACAGTACTGTTTTATAGACTCTTAATGTGATCTACCATTTAACACTGAGCTGCTATTTGTCCTCAGAGAAATATGCATCCTGAACATCATGGTACAGTACAAAAAAGTTGCAGTTTTTTCTTTGACTTCTTAGAAAAAAAAAAAACAAAACAGCACAATTGAAAAATGAGGGAACTAGAATAGTATTGTTTTCTTCTAAAGATTTGTTTGGTTTGTGTTTTGTTTGGGTTTTTTTTAAATTTGGTTTCCTTTCTTTAGGTAGTATTACACTTACCTACTCTTTTAAGAGTCAGTACTTTACAAGTGCAGTGCACTTGTGTTTCTTATTTATTGCTATAAACTGGTAAGTGCCTCATGTAAGGGCTACACTTTGATCACAGCAGGGAGTTAAATGTCTTATGAATTTAAGTGTACAGATTAAGAAGTGGACTGATGCTGACAGAGGACATTTGTTTATATATAATACTATACATAGCTAAGGTTATAGAGCTTATCTCTCATGTTCATATTGATCATGACAATAAAAAAATAAAAGCAGAATTTTAAACCAAAAGAAAAATGCACTACAGCTACTAACTTACCAAAGTTTCCCTCTTTGTCTATGGAGAAAACTTACAATGTAAGGAGAATGTTCAGTCTCAACAGCTGCCTGACTTCTATTCCTTTGACTTCAAGGAAAGAGCAAGGAGTAAAAGCTCAGTATCTCATGCAGCTAGGCTTCAAAACCATTATTTCATTGTCACTGCCTGGTTTTAAGGTCCAGATGTGGTAAGCTATCTGTCAGTCCGATGGATGAAGAGCAGTTACTCCTGCAGTGAGCTTTTTTGTGGATCCACTATCCTGAAAAGAAAGCGAGAAACAAGTCTGAAACCCTGTCCTGACTTTGTATAGCCTACTGGAATGAAAGGTTAAATGTTATTTATGGACAATAGAATTTCTCCTTTATCTATTTTAATGGAAGAGAGTGAAAGAGAACTCCCAGCCCCAAATTATGCTATATTAATTCCTTATAGAGGTTACCTTTTTCTTTCAGGTCTATTACAAACTATACGGTACTAGGCTTTTTTATTTCTCATATGGAAAATTTCTTCTGAGCAGCTCTGTTGTCTTCTTCTCAACTATTTTTTAAAATTATTATTATTTTTCCTGATTATAATCTAGATGACTTTGTGTGGTCAGAGCTGATTGATGGTTTAGGTGATGGTACTGTTAAATCACATACTGCTTCCACAGTACTTTTGCAATATTTTCTATTTTAAGTTTTCTTTCTTAAAAAAAAAATTATAAATTATAAATTGAACATATGCTTCCAGTGAGCTTCTCAGGTGTTTATCCCCAGCTCAGGTGTTTATCCCCAGTGACTACAGTTAATTTAGGAACCAGAAACGTATATGAGTAATTCAGCTGAAATTATTCCTTTTGATGTATTTTGCATATAACACACCTTATCTTTTACTCAATTTATTCCTCATTTCTCAAAGTTTATTTGCTCCCATTGAAGTTTTTGTCTCTTGTATTATTCTCTGAGGATGTGAGCACACAACTCAATGCATTTTATTAAACTGACTTCACAGGTGTGTGAGGTCGGTTAGCCTTCTCTTTTTCGTACTTAGAAGTAGTACATTGCTTTCTGTTCTTCCCTTGAATATGATTGTACCATGGTTTTAGCAGTCTGCATGAGCTCCTCAGATGTGGCCATCAGATTGTTTACTGTCTTGTCCAGAGTAGTAAATAATGCTAGTGCTAATAATGCCCAGTGTAAGCCTATTTCCAGTCTGACAATGGATCTTCTTTTCTGCCTCTGAGGTTTTATCTCCTAAACAGCACATTATCCACAATAGCCTTTAATCCTCATCCTAATCACATCTCCTTAAAGGCTTCATAGAAAATCCAAAACCTGGTGTCTTGAAACCCTAAAGGAAGAATATGTACTAGTTTGTCTTTATTATTTTGTTGACATGGCTAGAAACATCTGACTCATTTTGTACTCGCTTTGTGAGTTGACAGAAGAAAAGGAGAAACAAAGCACTTCCTTAAAAATAAAATAAATCTTTAACTGCTTACTCCAGCAGAGACCACATTGACTTTCAGGCTTTTTCTTCTTCTGTAACTATACAAACAAAAGCAAGTTCTATCCTTTGTATTCTACTTTCCATTAAATGTTGCTCTTATAAAGTGGTAAGTCTGTTTCTCATAAGTAATGAATAAAACTATTTGTAAACAAAATTTCCCTTCCATCCCATCTATCCTCTTAGGACCAAACCCAGCAGTGATAGAAAGGACTTCCAAACACAAATATTTCAAATTAATTGAAGCCCTTCCTCTATATATACAAGAAGTCTGATTTTCCCCTATGGATTTATTAATTTTAAATTTCTCTGTGTATACTTGCTTGTTTCTGATGTTAAAATGTCCTCAGAGGATATGCCGGAAATTTACAGCACAAATAGAAGGTGATACAGGAGAACTGCACTGTTAACTGCAGAATATCACAGGTCATCTACATAGGTTTAACAAATCCATTTCTGATGCTTGATCTGTGTCAAGAAAGAGCCAAAGCATTACTCACTTAATGGCATATTTGTACAGACATAAGCAAAGGTCTAGCTGCTACTGCTTTGGGGTATTATAACTGACTCTTCTTTGCAAAATTCTTTACGTGCTGTTTTCTACGCTTCTGTTTCAGAGCAAGGATTAATTTTTTAGATCTAAAATACAGCAGAGCTGTTCAAAAATGAGTCACTGTAGTACTACTAACTCAGCTATGTCACAAATTCCTTTTACTTTGTTTCTGGTTCTCTTGTTATTATTACAGAACAATATAGGTGAATCGTGCATATTTTCCAAATAGTACAAACTTCAGATGTCAAGTTCAATAGTTTATTTTTACTTCAGTAACTGAGAAAAATTGCACTCTTGGAAAATGAAACAGTTGTTTCATGAGGAAGGGAAATGCTGAAGCCTAAACCTTCACAGATTTACATCTGCTTTTCACTAAACCATCTTCCTATATCCTCTATGGCAGACCTGTGGAGCCAAAGATACCATATCTGGAACTAAACCTAAGCTGACTGACTATGCAATGGACCTGATGGGTCAGCCAGTTTTACACTAAGTGAAGATAGATTCCTTGCCTCAGAGAGGGGAGAAGCACCTCCAGTTTAAATGAGTTGAAATTATATTTACTTACAGTTGAATATTTATTATATTTTATATACCTCAACAGGCTATTCAATACCAAACTGAAGTCATGCCCAATATGTAAGCACAGACAGGTATGCTGGTTTTTTGACATATGCAATGGCATCAGGTTAGAGTCATCAGTGAGTGGGTCACATTTTATCTCTCTTGTTTATATGTTTTTTCATTAGTTTTTTTGTTAATCCTGTTGTTATTCCATTCTTTGGACTGTTCTATTAAACTTTCCTTATCTCAACCCACAGGGTTTGGCATTTTGTTCCCAGTTTTCCCTCCCATCCCACTGGGAGGTGGGGACTGGGGAAGGGTGGGGAAGCAGTGTGTGAGTGGCTGTGTGGGGTTTGTCTGCCAGCTGGATCTAAACCATGACACCCCTAAAATGTGATATAGCTCCTTTGGCTTAGAGTTTGAGTATTTCTTGTCTCTGATGTGCTGGGGTTTTTTGGAATGGAAAATATTTTTTCCTAGGGCTGATTAAAAAGCATTATTGGTAAACAGTGTGACCTAAACTGACACTCTCAGCAGGAAATTATTGGAATAGAATAACTGTCTCAGTGGGACACATGGTCTGAGGGGCAAACAGCAGTGCTGTATCATGCTGAATAATTTAATGAGACTGCAGAACCTGGAAATCTGATGATTTTTTTTCCGCTTTCTGAAGATTTCGGGTGAAAAGTCTCTGTTACAGAAAGTTGTGACCTAGCAGGGTAGAATAGGGAGTTTAGAACAACTATTTTTTAAATAGGAAAAAGCTATCATTTCATGTGAAAGAGCACTATGATTTCATTGTTAATGCTGAAAGCAGTGTCAGCATTTCTACATCACAGTAGCCCTGACCATAACTTTGTTGAGAAATGAAACTGTAAGACTGCTCGCAATGGCAATCATGCAGAGAGACTCTGCAGGCAAACTTCTGGGCTTACTCCAGTCATTACACATTTGGAAAGAGCTTCACACAAAGGTATTTTGTGCATGAATAGTCCAGAGGAATAGGTTTCTAGACCAACTGGTGTGTAGCTAATTTTAAAAAGTCAGTTTACCATAACAATTATTTTATGGGCTGCAGAGCAGATCTCATTAAAGTGGGGAGAGAATCATAAATTAAAGGAGAACCAAACACATTAATATGTCTAATACTGCCTCTTCTTAACAGGAACATTATAAATGGTAATGAGGATACCATTCATCTTTGTGGAGGATGGTGGTAAATATGGTAAAACCAGACAAGTGTTGCATTCTCAAACACAATTTTCTGACGTTATTTCTTCTGTACTTTTTTCCTTCATTATGCTATAGAGAATTTTGGTTGGTTGGTTTGTTTGTTTATGTTTGTTACATAGAGACCCCTGCATTGTCACTCCAATTGTTTTGTTATGTTATTTTCTTACCACATTACTTTATCCTTTTTAAAAATGCCTATGCATAAGTTAACCATAACTTTGCTTCTGCTGGAGCTTGGAGCATTTCCTTCTCATTACTATCTATTCTGTCATCTATAACCATAACTCACGTTGTGGTCACGTTATGACCATAACATGAGCTTATAATTTCAATTTGTAGACATATCGATACCTTCATTAATATTTAATTAAAAATGGAATTTCATCTCCCATAGTGGATTATAGTACATGAGTTTGATGGAGGCCAAGTAGAACTCCATATTTGTTTTTTGTAGTTAAAGGAAGAAAATTAAGAATAAATCCAGCACATCTAACCTAACCAGTTTACCTAAAAGAATGCAGATAAGAATTCACATAACCATATAGCAAATTAGCTAACAGAGTTCAGTTCGTTTCAAGAGATCAGTAATGAATATCATCCCAGTTGCTCTTTGCAAAACTACTTTGACTTCCAATGTCTTTCCCAGAGACTATGATACTCCTGTAGATGCTATGCTGTATTTTTCAACCTTGTGGTGAGATCTCAGGTAACAGAGTATTTTAAAAAACAGTAGTTGTCTTCTGTGTTTAGGAAACTGAATTATGCCTTTAATGTTCTAGCTGTGAGGAAAAATAAATAATATTGATGTCTGAGTTTGAGAAATGATGCTAGAAGTAGCAGGAAAGAAAAGGTAACATGTAACAATAAGCATAAGTGTACACTTATCTAGACTCTTGATAGGAAGTGTTATAAAAACAATTAAAAACAAATAATGCACAGAGGATGAGGATATTAACCAGGAAAATATGCCAGACCAAAGGACAAAATGCAAAATTCCACAAGTTCACTAGTTAATGATTAGTAAGTGTAATCCCATTCATGCTTTATTATATATATGCTGGAAAGTTTTAAAAAAATATATACTAAGTAATCCATAAATTAACACTTGGAATTAAAAGAGTATTTTGATTTAGAATTAATTTAATCTCTTTGTATTTCTGTAGCATATACATGCAAATTTGAGCTAACAACTTCGATCATAATTTGTTGTCAACAGGGAGAAATAGACATTTTCACAGAGCCAGTAATCCAGCCTCTGTACTAAGATGAGATCAATCTTGCTTTAAAGCTGTTTCTCTCTGCTGAGTAAACTGACAATGTTTGTTTTTTTACTTTCATGAGGAAAAGCAGGTCTCAAATAATGCTGGCATTTGGTATCATTCATCCTTTAGAGTTTTCATTTTTACAGTCCTATAAAAACTATCGCTGTTTTATCTATTTTATATGTAGGAGACAACCATTAAAACAACTTATGGCACTTTAATTTTAATTGATATAAGCATCCTGAGCATTCCCAGACATATCTCTGTCCTCTTAGATGTGGCTGCATCAATGACAATACATTTAAGAATCTTAATGAGTGTCATTCAGACAATGAACATCAAACTAAGTAAAGCATAAATAATAACAATAGGAAGATTAGGATGTTCATTATGGCTTCTCATAAGGAAAAAATGCTGACTGGTGAAGTCAAAGAAGGGAAAATAGAGATCTACTTCATGTACTTGCAACTTTTTTATCATGTTAGACTAGTGTAAAAACAGTCATTGTCATTACTTAATGAAAAGAGAGACAACATCTCAGACAAAACGTGTATATGGCATTGTCCAGAAAGGCAGGGAACAGAAAAAGTATTACTTCTCTCTTCATTGGGTGATCTGGACACTACAGTGACAAAACAATAGTTGGTTTAGCTGATAAATAGTAGGGAGAAAGGTAAACCTGTGCTTTAGTGTTAGATAACAGGGGGTCAAAAAAGGGAAGACTGGACACTGATCCTAACTCCCTCATTGCCTTGCTATGTTATTAGCAGGCTGTGCTTTGATTAATATAAATAGTCTGATACGAATTTGACCCTTAGACTCGTTATCCTTAAAAATCTGTTGTGAAACTGACCCAACATTTATATAAATACTTTCATATCCTAACAAGAAAAGTACTGTCAAAACACTAAATATGGCTTGTTGGGGTTTTTTGTTTGTTTGTTTCCTCAGTGTTTTAGTTTTGTTTGTAATTTTTTGGTTTATTTTGTTTTGTTTTTTTACTAGAGATGTGATGGCCAAATCTGACAGATAGTCAGATATGACGATGCACTTTCTGAGCCCTTTCTAATAACTAATGGCGTGAAACAAGGCTGCATTCTTGCACCAACTCTATTCATACTCTTGTTAGCAAAAAGGGCCGTGGCAAAATTTGATGACCAGGTTGGTATCTACATTAGATATCATACTGATGGAAGCCTATTTAACCTAAGGCGATTGAAGGCCCATAGTAAGACCATAAACCATCTTGTCCAGGAGCTGCTTTATGCTGCTGATGCTGCCCTTGTTGCCCAGACAGAAGTAGCTCTGCAGTGTTTAACGTCCTGCTTTGCAGCCGCTGCTGAGCTTTTTGGGCTGGAAGTTAGCTTAAAGAAAACAGAAGTTTTATACCAACCTGCACCCCAGGAAGTTTTCCATCATCCTCATATCATCATTGGCGATTCAGAGCTTAAATCAGTCCAGCNCCTCCAATCGGGAGCTCTGCACACACACTAGTGTTAATGCTGCGGATGTTTTTGAGAAGGCATGCAGGATCACTCTGGAGGAGAAAAGACAGCGTAGAAAGAATCGTGTCTTGCAGATTATACCTCCTAAGGAGTCCTTCTGCTGTGCCTTTTGCAACCGCTCTTGTCTATCTCGTATTGGCCTTTTCAGCCATCAGCGTGCTTGTAAAAAGCGTGGATAGAGCCCTCCCTGGATCTTTGTTTGTGAAGCCTAGCCATGATGATGATGACGATGATGGCCAAAAGAAGAAACTATCAAGGAGAAGAGGCTATATCATCTGAAAGCTAAATGAAAAGACATAGCAGTTTCCA
>VWZO01004100.1:532308-603391 GCA_013396975.1 Bucco capensis
GGGGAGGGGAGAGAAAAAATCAATCATAGCTGTCTTCACATTGGCTCAGGTAGTTGGGCAAAATTTCTGTAAGACAATTAATTTGAACTGAAGCTAGACAAATCACGTATGTAGCTTAAAATTTATGAGACAAAAAAAAATCAAGGAAGATAAAAAAAAATCTGACAATGCTGAGTCAGTCTCTGCTTTCTCCAGATCACTTACATAAAAAAAAAAATCGTCTTGTAGTGTTACTTATTTATTTTGCAAATGTACCTGTCTTATTCTGCTGGAGGAAGAATTTATTGGGTTGTGAAAGGCAAAATATGAGCTTGGTTATACAGATAAAGCCAGAAGATTAGATTCACCTAATAAGAAAACACAGTCAGAGCCTTTTTTGTATAGTACTGAATTCACAAAGTACAATTGCCATTTCAATATTACACACATTTTGCTTCAGCATTATTCCTTAAGACAAATTACTCTGAATAAATGCTACCACATGTTCAATGTCAAAAAGTGTCCAAGTATTACTACATAATTTTCCCTGCAAAGAAGAGAAAAGCTTATAATCCATATGTTAAAGGGTGAACTGGCTACAGATCTTACTGTAGCACACCTCTTGAGCATTCATTTATTTAAACTGCAAGAAGCTAATGGAGCTGAACTTCCTTCCTCAATGTTGATTGTGTTTGCTGAACTCTGCTAGGGCCAGAAGTACTGCTGTGTGATGCTGTCACTTCCTTCACAGTTGTAACTTGGCACTGTGGCTTTTGTCCCATCAGCAGGGATCCCTTGATTTGGTGGAAGATCAGAAGGCATCGCCTGCGCCTGGCATATTTATAAACTAACATATGTTGCTGTGATTCTGAATCTTAGTTCAGAGCAATAGAATGAAAAATAACAGAGCTTATACATGGTTACATATATACCTTTTTTTTTAATAGACCACTATTTTATGTCTATCCCTTGATCCATTCATATCCCTTAGCTTAAAAGCTTATTCAAACTTTATTTAAATACAGCATTTAAATAATCCAGCATGTGGAATGAGGTATTTCTGCCAATCCTAACCACTTCATACAATTAAATTGACAAATCCTGTATAAAAGTGTTTTGATTCATTACAGCTTGCTTACCTCACTTCAAAGCAGCATTTTGCTTTTGTTGCAAGATAAACAATATTGACAGTCAATAGCCTCAGAACACTTCAAAATACTTTAAAATGGTGTAAATCAAGACAAAATTTGACCATTAAAGTATTTGCTGCAATTTTTTTGTTACTTTAATGTAGTTTTATCCTTTGCAGTCTGGTAAGACACAAAACACATAGGAAGGGACAATGTACTAAACTTCTACTTGTCCATCACACTTCAGAATGTAATTTTTAAAACATAAAAATAAATTAAATAGTTGTAATTAGATTCTGAACTGAAATTTACTAAGAGCATAGTATTCACAACTGTCTTGCATTTTCCTTTTGTTGCATTCCATGATATCTTTTCCCAACAAGCTTAAAATACAGCACTTGATACTACCATTGTCTATCATAATATAAAATATCTTTGACAACACTCCAAACAGGATACATTTTACTTTTATTAGCAATGGGGGTTTGCACCTTGTCAAGGGTTAGGGCTGGGCTGACCACTAATCCAGTGACAGATATTCTCTGCTACCTCCTTTTCCCCCACTCCAAGAAGGAAAAAGGAATCAACAGAGAGAGACACTTGTGGATTGGAAATGAAAACTATATATATTTTGGTAAATGTATGTGGAAGAAGTGTCTTCCTTTTAAGGGTGTCTAGGCAACAACCATTTCAATACAAGAAAGGAGAGTAAGTAAAGTAAGAAGATATAAAGAAAGTACAAACCACACTGAGAAGTGATAGGAGTGGGTGTAGGAGAACCAAACCTGGTCAGTCACTTGAATTGTTAAGGGTCTATGGAATTGTGGTAATGTTTATTTCATTAGAATTTCTGATCAAGAACACTGTCAGGTGGTTTATTAGGGAAAATGGGGAAGCCATAAACAAAAAGTACAGAGACACAAATCTGGCAGACAAACATAATGAAGACAAAGACAAGAAGCAAACCTGGCCAGTCACAGTAACTGACGGTCTATCAAGAAATTGTAGCAAACCAAGACATTGCAGTCGATAAAGTTGCAAGCCTGAGGGTCCAGGATATTGGAGGTGTGGGGGGGGGTTGGCTCAGTGAGACTGTGCTAGGTGGTTCAGGGCAGGGTGATAAGGCAAGAACAAAGCAGGAACAGACAGAAAAAGATATAAAAGAGACTGGACAGGTGCAAAATGAGACCCATCAGTACACTTGTCTGCTTGAGCCTTGTGCCTGATCACTACATCCTGTCCTGTTTTATTAAACCCTTTCTTAACAACTTCTCTGTGTAATCTCACTCTCTATCCTGTGTGTGTCACTGCTGCAAGGACTAAGTGCCAGCTACTGGGGGAACCAGTGAGGGGACAGCATGCCAAATGCTGGATTCAGACTGGGGCTGTGGGCACCCCAGAGCTGCAATGTCAGCTACTGGAGCCAGTGGGGTCTTTAACCTCCAGTCAATGGGACAGGAACGGTGTGTGTCCCAAACAAAAGCTACTAGGAGGGATCAGGCTGAGTGAGGGGCTCAGCACTGCATCAGGACCATAGTTCACATCCCGTGTGCCTGGTGCCAACTTCTCAGGGCAAGTGGCTGTACCTTCCCTAAACTGGATATGCAAAAGTGTGCATGTGGATTTGCTGGCAAACTACAGGCTGGGTCAGCTGGTGAGTTGGGGATCTGTGGGACAGGTAAAGGGGGGGGCAAGATTCTAGAAAGGGGTACTGAGTGGACAGAGGGGCCATGTGTGTGCTCTGAGGACCTGTAAATATGCACGTGCTTGTGCTCAAACATTTTGCTCCAAAATGGCTGTACTAGCAAAATTATACAGTGCAGTTCAGGTCTGAATTTACTATTTAGATTACAGTACAGATATTTTCTACTGAAAACACGATATAAAATATTAACATCTTTAAACCATGTAACACTAGATGGTCCTATTTTTTTCCTTTTCTTCTTTAGGTCTTTTGGTTATAGAAACATCGGCAAATTCCTTCAGAATACCTTCATTCTTTTCATGACTTTAATTTATTTCATATAACTTAGCCAGTCTACACTTCAGAAATCTCTGTCTATCTAAGCTGGTATCTCTGCCATCCTTTTGTATTTAATGAAGGGAAATAACCACAAACATGTAGCAATACCTTTTATTTCATTTAGATCTCTAAACTAGGTCTGTAATTTAAGAGTATTTCTCTTCATTGACTATGATGGAAGATTAACCCTATAAAGCAATATATACTGGAGTAGAAATGCTTGTGTTCATCCGTGTATTCTGTATTCACAATGTCAGCTTTGTGGAGGAAGGACAATTGCCTCAATATGTGTTTGTACCACATGAAAAGCAGTGAAGTCTTGAACTATGGCAAATGTTTTAGGCACCATGTTTTAGGTACATAATTGTACAATGATCAGTACTACTAATACTAAAATGAATAGGTATGGAAAAGTATTCTCTTCTGTAATAGTGAGATGCAAGATCTACATAAGGCTACATAAATTACGATAATAAGCACTATGAAATTCTTGTTGAGATATGTAGGTATGGTTGTTATATGAATTTATTGAAATGGATAAATTACGTACTATAGAAAAAAGATATGTAGAGCAATTTTCTTGGTCATGGGGCTGAAAAACACTTCTTAGGATTTACTGTCAAAGAATACCATTTCTGTAACACTATTTCCATACTTCTTTAAGAGACTCTATTCTATATCAACAAGCCTGTGGGTCATTTCTGTGAATAAAGAGATGCTAGAAAGAAATGTATTTTTTGAAAACTGTGTGATTGCTTTGTGTTTCAGACCTGATCATAATTTTGGTTTTACACTTAAAACCAAAACTATAGAAGTAGTTCTCTCAAATTGGAGAAGTATATTTTTAGAGCAATTCCACATAACTACTTACCTGGATTTCTTATTACCTATGTGGCCATACCAGAGGCCTGTGCTTCTCTGAAACACAAAAGCAGGATTTTTTCTTTTTAGCTGACAGTATTTTGTTTCACACTATATAAACAAAATATATCTATCTTTCATTACTTCCTCTATTTGTTTCACAACATATTAAATATTGCAGAATCAGTTGTTTAAAAGTTATGATTGTACAAAATATATGAAGTTGATTTTAAAAAATTAACAGTCAGTTTGCAAAGGCAGTACCTTCTATTTATCTCTCCACTTAGAAAAATGAGTCTAAATTTTTTGTCCTGGTAGGCATTAAGATTTACCAGAAAATGTAACCACTATTAGTTGTGATGCTAACTTTTTGAGGGTAACTTCCCCTTTGGACATCACCTGATTTGTGACCCCTGTATATTTCCAATCTCTTACCCATACTGTAGTGCTAGTAGTATTGTAGGGTATTTTGAAGCATTTTTTGTTACAACACACTGCAGCAATTACTAAAATTATTTACAAAATTACATGCTTTTATTTTTTCTTCCTCTGTTTCTTTTAAACTGTCTAGACAGAACTCATGGATGTAATCGAACATGCACCAGGGAATATTTGCAAAGCTTTTATGATGTGCTTTAAGTAGCTACATGTTTTTGGTTTTGAGAGAGAGTTTTGCCCTGGAGGAGAAATCCTTCAGAGATAAGAAGAAGAAAGGGAACTCAAGGACTCAGAAAAAAATTTCACAAATGTGGAGAATGATTAGTACAAAGGAAGGAGGAGGAGACATCTGTTGATTAAATGATTTTTAGAGATAATTAAGTGCATTCATCCAGAAATAACAAACATTACACATCGTTTGCAGGCACACATGGCTTTCTTGAAAACAAGAGAGAATTAAACAGAGTCTACAAAATAATCAGCAGCTTGGGACCAGTCAAAACTGTGTCACTGGCATGACCTTCCAGATTTTGTAACAAGCCTTTCTGAAGCAGTAATAGTAACCAGGTGCTGTGAGCTAAATTAAAAGAGTCCAAATATAGATGTAGCAAGATAAAATGAGGCAAAAAGTATTGTTCAACTTTTCATTTCTCAAGTACTCAATTCATATTCACCATTAATACTACATAATTCCATTTATTTCTGTCATTTTCGCCTCAAAAAAGCCTCATGTTTGTTTTCCAAAAGAGATTAGATACTTTTATAAATAATTCATTCTGATGAGAAGCTTCTGATACTTCATTTAATATGAGAGATGTATTAAGGAAAATAAAACTCTAAGGACAAGATGCAGTGCAGTGCAGTTCAGAGAACAGAGTAAGTGTGATGATTTTTTTTGTCACTTTCATCATTTCTACTAGGATTATTTATGATTATTACTGTATTTGATATCTTTTTATAATGTGACCATGTAAATAGTGAAAAAGTGTTAGTTCCTTCTTCAAGGGAAAGGACTTCTGGTTAGAGGGGGTCTTTAGAAGTTCATATTTCAGAGTTAGCATTTAGGAAGAACTTTTTTCCAAGTCATCTGACATTTGCAAGTATCTGAAAGAGTTACTATTGCAACCAAGTTTCACCATGTAAAATGTCCTACAAGAATTTTCACCTCTGCTTTCTGTTGCAATCCCTCTGTGCATGTATTTATGCTCATATAAGTCTTTGTGAGCTCTGTCTTCTGTTCTTGTAGGCCACACAGAGAGCACCAATAATAGAACTGGGAGGAGGGAGGCAAAACAATAGCTGGCATTCTGCCTCCGATCATGATCCATGAGTTCCTGAAGCCAGTTCCAAAATCCAGCTCCTGAATTCAGTTCCCATGTGCCAGTGAGTCCAATCTGTGACTTCTACAGTGCCTGCCACAGCATCAGTGGTGTCAGTGATGCAATTGTCATCAGGGTGTTAAGTTCAATATTGATTTTGTATGCATTTGTGTATATTTCCTTTTATTGCTATAATTTTCACCAATGTAGTTTTAGGGTTTTTTTTCCAATCTATAAGTGTCTCTCTTCCTTATTCCCTTTCTCTATCCCTTTGGGAAGGGAGAGAGGTTAATATAGAGCATCTGTCACTTGTTAGTTGGCCAGCACAGCCCTAAACCTTGACATCCTAGAAAAGAGTATCCAGTGAATGCAAAAGACTTCAGGAGTAAAAACTGTTATAGGGAAGTGCTGGCATTCAATACATAATCAAGTGCTCCTACAAATTCCAAGCTTGCAGTCCTTGAGCTTCAGGAAAAGACATAAAATAGACCAGATGCTAAATAGAATGAGTTAATTCTTTACCCAAACAAATTCTTAAATGTATCAAGGGACTTTATTATCTTCCAGCCATAAGAAATATGACTACTTCTTTTGCCAAAGACTAGACTCTTCTGTGTATACATATGACTATTTTCAAATGCATGCTAAACACATACCATGTATTAGTATTTTCCTTACCTCTTGAAGACAATGTTACCATAATCTTCACTGATGAAGGAGGATCAGAATGAGATTGCAAACAGATTAACAGATTTAACAAAAGCAGCTAAAAAAAAAAAAAAGGATAAAAAATTATTATCACAAATTTCAGGAAAGAATTTTTTTTTTTTAATTAAAAATTTAGACTTTGTCTAAGCTCCTAAAAAAAAGATTGAAGACAGGTAAGAGACTTTCACTGTGTATTTTCCTATCCTGTTTCTCTACCACGTTATCCCCATAGTTTTTGCTCTCCTCCTTTTTAAGGTACCTTTATTTTTTTAGCACAAATAAAAATCTTCTTCCCTTTAGAAAGGTGAATTTATTTGCTTTTTAACTCAATATAACTGAATTTCTTATGCAATACTCTATCATATATGTATTGCTATGTATGATAGAATATTACTTCTGACATGACAATATTGATAGAGCACCAGTATTGATACATGTCAGTACCTGTCTGTATACATATACATTAGTATACTTTCAGCTCAGATAAATGATTACATATTTACTAAATCAATATGTGAGCATGGTTGTTTTTTTTTTTACTCTCAGTTCCTTCATTTAATGAATACCACTGTAGGTAGAACAGACCTCCTAATTTAGGTACACAGTTTAAACACTATTGGAGCCAGAATCCGGATACCTGCAAGAGAGGAGTAATCAAATTCCCAATAGAGGCAGTAAAGGTTCAGATTCCAATTTCTGTATAAGAACTGGTAAGAAATTCTAGGCATACATCCTATGTTCACCTACCTGAATCATTTTTTCTCATCACTTTCAGAGGATAAGATTTAATCAAGTAGGGATTTTTTCTTTCTAATAGAAAAACAAAACAAAACAAAACAGAAGTTGAAAATCTGATCTGAGCCTGGCATGGCTTTTATAATCTCTTTACAGATAGTCCCATCCCTACGTGTAAGCCCTAACTGTTGTATAAGATTAGTTTGCATTCCTCCTAACTCCATTATGCTCTCATCCATGACTGCACAGTGATCTAGCCTCAAAAAATGTAAGATCTCTTACTGAGGATTCTCCACAGATTGGTTGTCACAGCAGTGTCCTAGGAGATGCAAGTTCAAAGCCTTTCTATCTGACAGGGTCAAAAAAACAAGCCTACAAATTTCTACTTTATGCTTAAGCTACATCACAGCTATCAAACGAGACACAATGTTTATATACAGACTTGACAGTAGCAAATCACATTTATGTTTTGGGTTTTCTCAGTAGACTTGGATCATGCATATGAGTCATATTCATGTTGCAACCTGAAGAGAAGTACCTTTTCCCTCAAAGCAGGCACTTCTGACCAGGCATGACAAATTAACTGTCATTGGTAAGTGAGTGTTCAGGCTAAGAAGAGCAAGTAATGAATTTCAGGGTAAAGCAGTCCAAGAAAGTAGAAAGACTGAGATGCTCTTTAGCACTAAAGAGGGTTATAGGTGACTAAGTTCCAATTAATGGGGATTTTTGTTGATTGAACTCCATGGCATGAACAATCTTGTCCTCTTGTTTTGAATCACGAGACTATCTAAGCACCCTGTATTTCTTACTTTGTTTCAGCCCTTAACATATACTTGCGTTTGGCTTCAATATTCCTTCATCTCTAGTATCTAAGTCATGAAATCAAGAGATTAGAAGTGCTTTCTTTTAAAATATTTTTTTCTGCCTTTATTGTCTGCACAGATTTATCCCATGTAGTTATGCTTTGTCCAGTTTTACTTCAATAATCCCAGTGATATATTAACTTCCTACCACAATTACAGCTTAATGCATCAGATCTCAGACTTTGACGTTTCTGATCTTCACGTCAACTTTGACTACTTTAATTACATCAATTTTTTTTCCTACTGTTTACATTTTTCTGTTCCCCTTTAACATTGTGGTAATGCAAAGGGCCAGTCTTCTACCACATTTTTCTGTGATTGTTTCCATTTCTGTCTTTGGTATGTACCTCTCTGAGCAACAGCCAGGGAATTATCATGAAGCTTTTTTGCTGTCTCATAGGAAATCTGAATGCATGCATTCTTTTAATCCCAGTTTATCTTAAATCAGTTTAATTCCCTGGCACTTTAGTTGCTTCATTCTTTTCAATTCATGAATGTATTTCTGGTAAAAAGCTGGCCAGATGTGAATGCAGACTTGAATCTTATCACTATATATTTAAAGTAGTTGTGGAAGAAATGCTTGAATCAATGAATAAAGATTTCACAATGAGACATCAGTCAAGAAGGTTTTATTAGCTCCTGAAAAATTTACATTTGCCTACAAAATGAGAGGAATACACCTTAGAGTTAGGAACAGAAGCATGTAAATCATACTTAACGTCTTCTAATGCCTGCAATCTACACAAGTTAAGGGACGACCTCAGTTGTAAATTTGGAGTAGTAAAACAAAAATGAAGCCATAGATTTTAGAAGTTAGTAATAAAAAAAAATGCAGGAAAGGGAGAAAATCACTAGAAATTACATGAGTACTGCTATAGTAGCACTTCTGAGATGTTTGGGGACTTCATCTGTCAGTGAAGAAGAAATAAATAAAGGTAAGTGTTCACTTTATTAAAAGTACCTTATTAGATCACTCTCTTTTGTCATCCCTGCATCTAACTGAAAAAGAAAAATTAATGGCTTAACTACTGTCCCAGGTTTTAATTCCATAAGAGGGCATCTCACACCTCCAGAAGTTCCAGGAGTGAATTGATGATATGCTAAAAATATGTTGTATTTGTATTAGTAATACAGTTGTATGATGCTGCCATATTTGATGAAGTCATTTCAAACTGAGTCTCTCACAAATTCCAACTCTATGTGATTGTACACAACATCATGAAGAGACATACCAGAAAATTGTGTTTTTCAAATTGATTTACTGTTATTTTGAATAAAAGACATCTATGTGTAACCTTACTTTGTGAAAGACTTTATGTTAACGTAACAAATAGGAAATATATTCAATTACTCTAATAAGTCTGTTGCCCAAGTCACTTTTTTTTATCTTGTTCTTGGCCATGTACAATTCACACTGAGTCTCCTGGGAGCATTGTCTGAGTGAAAGCTATAAAAGCAGACTCTTTTGGTTCCTGAAGTCAGTGGGAAGTTTTCCAGTGGTTTCAGTAGAATTTAGATCAGACCTTCAAGAAAGATGACTATTAGGTATTTCATCATTTAGCTTTTATGTATGCAGTTGGTAGCAGAACCTTCAGCCCAAAAGAGACACTCCGTTTCACTCTGTGATTCCTGCAGGCATCCCTTGTTGCATTATCACAAAATCCTTAACAGTTTAGAGTGCTACACTGAATAATGAAATATCTATGTTCTGGAGGTCACTCTTGACTAGAAACAAAAGCTTGATCGTTAGTATCCTACAACCTAGTTAAGTGTCTTTCATAAGCTAGTTTTGCAAGGACTTCTCTGGCTCCCATCTGGCCACAGTCCTGCAGTGACATCAAATGAGCAAATTAATGTTGTATTTCTCCAAATATATATTTATAGCTATTGTCTCTATGCATATTAATACTTGTTTAACTTTAAGGACGTGCTTAACTCCCACTGACTTTGATGGTACTCAAATTAAGCACCCAGTTTGAAGCAGGTACTTATATGCTTCCTCAAATTAAGTCATTAATTAAGTGCCATTTTTAGATTTCTTTTAAGATGACATTACTTTAATCTTCTAAGTTAAAACAAGAAGTAAATAGCCAATATACCCCTTGGAAAAGGAATTTGGACACTGACTGTTCTAAATAAATCCCACAAAAACGATGAAGTCCTGGTGTTTTTTCAAAACTGGACTTCAGAGAGAACCTTTTATTTCCAAAATGGAAGATTAAAAAAGATAGCTATATAAGGCATATTTTTTTTTGTTGATGCAGATAGTTAAAATTATTTCAAGTCAGGACTCCTTGATAAAACAAAATACCTCACAGAACAGTAAAAACAAATGATAGCAAATAACATTTTAGAGCTCATCGTGAGCAGTTTTAATGGGTCTCTTTAGTTTTAGAAAGTAAAGGATAAAAATGACAATGAAGCACAAGGCACCTAATACATTTCTCAACCCATCTCCTTTCCTCTATAAAAGATAAGAGGAAAACACCCTGCTGATACAGAGATTTAATTTGAAGTAAGATACATAAACTTTGATATTTCCTCATGGGTTTCTTAGCTTTGCCACAGATCTGCTATATTCTGCATACTGTATAAACACAGTTCTGAGAGTAATTCTGACACTAAAATTAGAAAAAAGAATAGTATGCATATTTAATACCTCCCTAAAGTGTTTTACTCCAGCAATAAAGCATAGCAGTGAAGTAAGAAAAAGCTTGCAGTTGCTTTCCTGAGCTGTTTGCCTGAAAGGTTTCACATTGCAGCATTTGTTTTATTATGTAGAAGTGTATTCATTTGAATAGAAATGTATTTTTCTACACCCTTTTCTATTTATAAATGAGAAACAAGCAAAAAAAGCCAGGCAGCTCAAAGAAGCTCATAGATTGAGCTGTTTGTTGGCAGTTTGGATTCAGAAACAATAATGCTGTGTAAAAAGAAATTCTACAAACTAAAATATAGTTTATATATTTTAACAAGCCTTCATTTTTCAAAGCTAAAGTGGAAATAGGTAGGTGGTTACCTTAGTGGTTACTGTAATATTTCAGCCAATGTGAACTGATGTAAAGTTGAAAGCTTATAGACTCATATAATATTGAATTTTTTTCTTTTTCCAGACTCATTAGTGAACTTTTGATGAGGACAGTGCTGATAAAGCAACAGTACAGTGGTATACTGTTCCCTACTCTGTTATTGTTATGAAACTACATCTAAGAAATAATTGATTTCTAACACAGAAGAAAAAATACTCTGAAACTTTAATTTCCAATTTTATCCCTGCACTGCCTTTTACAGGTGTGTCGTGGTTTAAGTTATAACTCTACTCTGACCAACAAGGTATTCCATTCCATATATATCATATTCAGTATAAAACTGAGGATCAGGCCCTGAAACATTCCCAACAAGCTCGGGTCTTGCGGTCTCTTACATAAAGCAAGGCAGGTGCATGATTAAGCTATTTAGCACCTAATTAACAGCTAATACAAAAAAAGGAGAGGTTGAGGTCTCTACCCTTTTTGAGGGTTGAGCACCTGAGGTTTGAGTGCCTGAGCTATCTAGAGGTGGTGGACTGGTAACTCTCCTTGTAAGGAGTAGAAGCTCAGCTCAGCTGCTACAGGACTCTGCCTGTTCTCTTTTCAGTCTTCATCCAAGAGTTCCTGAATCCGCTTCCAGGATCCAGCCATCCTGGATCTGCTGCTGAGACCATCTACTACAGCATCAGTGGTAACAGTGAGTAGTTACCATCAAGGGGTGTTTGGGTGTGGTATTGCTTTTGTATATACTTGTATATAATTATTTTTATTGTTATTATTATATTATATTATAGAACTACAGTTCTATGTAACTTAAATAAGCTCTGAACACTAACTTTGGCATTCCTTTTCTAGGGTTCTGGCACTTTGATCTTCCTAGCATTGTGGTCTGTTCTTATTATTTAAGGACAGTAATTGTGAAAATGTCTTTTTTTATCTTAGTTCACATTCACCTTGGACTTACTTTACACAGGTACTAATAATTACTTTTGCTGAAAACTCATGGAGAGTCAAACTCATCTGGTTTCATTTAGACCTACATGATGCAAGTGAATATACTACACAGAGTGCAAGACAATTGAACAGAACAGGAAATGCTGGTCTAGCTTTCGTAGAATGCATAATAAAGTACTTTCTTCTCTATTTTCTTGCCTTCCCTAGCTGTACATAGAAAAGGGAATGGAAGAAGGAATTTTATCCTGCCTTTTCTGTATTAAATAGAGAGGAAAAAATAGTATCTCCTTAGTTAGGCATATGAGATATCAATGAAAGTGAAGTAGATCTAATTCTGATTCAGATTGTGTGCTGCCTTCAAAGAACTTTGGTCCTCATCCTGACTCTTTTGTACTCATTTTTGGAACCGAGAGCATTATCCCCAGTTGTGCAATAGAAACAATTTGTTCCAGGGTCCTTAGCCAGTAGTGTTCCAGAAACAAGGCGAACTACAAAGCAATTCTCCCAGCACATTTGTCAGAACAATGTGATACATGCCCAAGTGCAATAGTAGTAACAAAGCACTGATGATATTTCTAAAGCACGACTTAATTAAGTCGTTGTTCATGCAGTAAATACAACATCAGACTCCCAGGCCTGTCCTACTGTGTTGAGGGACATTAAAGTTACATAGCAGACATTAAAAACAAGGACATGCTTCAGGCATAATAAAGAAACCTTGGGAAAAAAATCCATGTAAATGAGGAAATGAAATGAACCCATGACAGATAATACAGTAAAAGATACTGGATCAAAAGCTATTTTATTTTTTTATTTCTTTTTATGTAACTGAAAGTTCTAATGAAATTTTCTGCAATAGAAATCAGTGGATTGAAGATTCTATACCAAGAAGACAGTAGTAATAATACATAAATAAGAATGTAAATGAAACAAAACCTTTCATTTCCCATGACAAGGAAAAATTGAGCTGCAGTTACAAACAACTAGTGTAATTAAGAAGGACTGAATAGGTTAACTTTCTTGGCTATTACCAAACTAGGTTATTTCTCTGTTCTGATAGACCTTCTCAAAGGGAAACGATATTCTAGACATTGTATTTACTGCCCTTTTAAACCTGTAAATCATAAATCCAGATATATATGAGAGATGGGGAAAAGTTGATTTGTTTATGATATTAGCACTTATTTGTTGTGTGAATTGTGGTGCAAAATAGCACTTAGTAGAAGTACTAATGAAAATTTTAATTAAGATTATGTTGCTTTGACAGACTAAGAATGGTTTAATGGAACAAAAAAAATCTTCTGTATTTGCAAAGATATTTTGCATTCAGCAGGCATGGATATGACTCACTGTTCTACAACAGTGATGCTATGGACTGACACATTCCTGCTCATGTTACATAGGTAGAAAATCCATCATATATCTGCCTGCCTGTGCTTGATTTCATAGGTAGAGATGCTGTGGGAAACTATCTGCCTTTAGTTTGGCCTTTTTCTTTGTATTCACCTAAGAAAATGAAAATCAGAACAACTGGCTTTAGAAATCAGCTATTTTTTTTCATATATGCTATCTGATAGTTTAAAGCATTTGGCTGCATGGAAACATAATTCTGTGATTTGTGTCCTTCATCCTACATTGTGTTGGAAGTGGTTTGTGATCAATGAACAGTACAAATTTTTCACTTATCAAGTAATATTTTAGTAATTCTGCTTTCCAGTTTGCAATCTAATGTTTTTAATGACAGATATATATTTTAAGCGTGGGTATAGTTTTAGCTATAAGCATAGTTTGTCTTTCCTTGTCCTCTACTTGAATCACATAAGTCTATTTCTTCCAGTGATAGCATTAAATTGTGAGCTAAAAGCTTTTCAGAAAATGGGATTATGCAGCACTGAGAGAGGCTTGAAAAAGTCACTGTATATAGAAGGGCACTAGTGTACTGCTTACCTGCCCTGTGTAACAGCAGTGTCTTTGTTTTGCTTTCAGTTCCCTCTACAAGTTCCAGGTCTTTATTATTGATGTCCATGAATGAGGGATGCTTTGGAGAAAGGGGGATGTGGAAGGAGAGGGGAGAAAAAAGAAAAAAGTTGTGTAAATGTGGATAGGACCAAACAAACAAATGAAAAGCCCTGCTGAGGAACTGCTGACCGTCAGCCCCTCTAGAATTGCAGCCCATTTACTAGTTGCTACTAGGCATTGATAGTGACACTGGATGGTTGTAGAAATGTGGAAAAGATATGGTTGAAAGAGGTGGCCTCAACAGAAAGACAAAAAATGAGAGGAAGAAAAGCAAACAGAAGCTAAAAGAAACCAAAAAATGGCTTATTTCCCTCTTTGTTTCCGTTTGGTCCACGTCCCCCACCCCCCCTCCAAGAGAGTGCAAGAGGCTGATCAATGTAAACACAGTTAAATGTGTACCTGGTATTTTCCTAACATTTAAAAAAAAAATGCATACAGGTTTTTTCCTTGGGTTTTGTTGTGTTGTGTTTTTTTATTTCATAGTATTGCTTTAACAAGTAGATCCATGAGCTCTGTAACTAACAAAAATAAGTGTCCTATGCATCTGGAGCACAGATCAAATGATATTCCCAGACTGATACATTTATAAGGTCTTTTGGGTTCAGATTTTATGGAAAATGGACACACAGATGTATAAGCACATCTGTACACAAATTGCACAAGCTGTATTATGGTTTGGTAAGTCTCGGTATACTAGAGATCTATCTGAAGAAAAGAATATGATTCTTTCACAGAGCAGTCTTTAAGTGTTAAGAAAAGGTTTACATGTTTTCAGGTTTTACAGTTTGGATATTAAACTGTTAAACTATTAAACTTGATGAAAAGGATATTTGAAAATTAAGATTTTGAAAGCTTACCTTTAAATTAATATGTCTATTAAGAGATAAAAGTAAGGTTTATTATTTTATAGGGTTTTTTGTTTTTTTATGTATATGTCATGGGGTAAGCCTGCCCAGACAACAACAGGACAACCATACAGCCACTCACTCAGTCCTACCCTGCTCTAGTGTACAAAACAAGGGAGCTCACTCAACAGGCTTTTTTGTCCTCTTAAATGTTGTTGTCGTCGTCGTGGCTAGGCTTTNGTAAATGTTATCACAGAGGCACTGATTGACCTGAGATGGGTCTGACACTGGAGCTTCTCACAGGAGCCATGCCAGTAACTTCCTCCCCCACTACCAAAACCCCACCAGGCACAAAGCCAACACAGTCTGCTATGTCTTATCATGGAAATGCCTTATCTTGCAAATAGGATCATCCTAAAACTGCCAATCTTTGCAGTGTCTTTAACCACAATGATATATGAAATTAAAACAAATAGCATTTCTAAGCACAATACCATCATTTACAACTGCTTTGTTTTACATGCTACTTTGTTGCTATTTGTTGCATTATTTTAGCACATTTACCAGTCTTATGCCTTCTATGACTAATTTAATCTCTCAACATTGAATTCTTAGGCTACTACTTTTTGAGAAATTGCAGTGACTTTTCATCTGATATATCATCTAGTACCTCCAGATAAAAGGGTAATATTACACTTAGACTTCTTTATAGCTCCTATCTTCTGTAGAAAATCTGTAACTACTTCATGGAGATATCTTGTAGGATGATTTCAGTTTTCCCTTTGAGGAATTTCAAAGATGCTTTCACTCAAATAAGAAATTTCTATATTTTTGTTACACTTTCATGTGCCATGATCACACACAACAGGACAGTATAATATGCTTACACATGTGACACTATATTGCTGCTGTTGAGGTAAATTATATTATTTTGGATAGCACTTAAATAGTTGACTGAAGGTCTTATGTCTCTTTTTGCTCAGTGCTTCCTAATAAATCTTCAAGTACTGCATTAATATGGAATAGACCTAAAAGCACCCTCTTGTTATAAAAAATTAGAAATTAATGATTTCCATTTGTGCCAGGTTTATGTTCAGCAATTCACTTTATAACTTCTTTTCTCCAAGTATTTAAAACTACAAAATAGGTAAATTAATTTCTGACCAGAAAAATTCTTAAGATCAAACTTTGATGTGCTGTGTATTAAATTGAACCTACTTTCTTTAGCAAGCATTTGAAATGTAATTAATTAAATCATTGGCAATTTCAAGTACATTTACAAATGAGATTGCATCCTGGTAAATACCATATTTCCATTTCTAATTAAAAGGCTATAGTGTTTGTACTGACTTGATTGCCCTCAGGATGCTCAGAACTCTTCTGACCTAGTCTTGGCTGAGCTAGTTTTATCTTGCTGTAACAGTTCCCCAGTGGTAAGGGAATCACTGGCTCCCTTTTAGTAGTACAGACATAGTCTATCAGACAGGCTACAAGAAGCTGAGAGAAATCTGTCTGACATGCAGGGAAGATAGTATCTGAACCTCATGGTAGGCTACACACAGTGAGGACAGAAAGGTAAGATTGTGTTCAGCTCAGAGTTGAAGAAGGGATATTCGAACTTGTTAGATAAGAAGGATGGTAAAGGAGAAGTAGCTCAAAGTGTAATGGATGAAATCAGGCTGGAATAAGGACATAAGGAATATACAAGTGGATACTTTCTGTAAGAGGAAAAAGTGTTAAATTAAGGCATGAATAGGATCTCACAATTTTTAGTCCTCTTTATTTTCTTACAACAGGCAGTAATAACCTAGTAGGATGCTAAACCTCAACTTCAGTGACAGTGATATGAAACTTGATCTTGAACTAGTGTGTCAATTATCAGAGAGTGCAAAATAATGCAGTATGCAAAATAAGATTGTGAAAAACTCATTCACTTCTACCTGTTCCATCTTGAGATCATCAGCAAGATCTCCTTAATCTAATTTTCTATATTATACTGCAAAATGTGTTGTTCCAATAGATTATGATGAGGCTTTAATAGGATTTTCCTCTAAAAAAAAAAGGAGAAAAAATACTTTAAAGATTAATAGCATGAGTTCTTATTCAATGTAACCATGCTATATTGCAAAGTTTGTGACATACAAACTATCTGTGCTTTAATGATAAGAGTATGCTATTATAGTTTTACTGAAGGGATGGAAATCTATTTCATGGGTATGGACAAAATACCACAGCCAGATGGTGCATGCTTCACCACAGTCTGTGTCATTACTAAATGTTTATTTAAAAGCTGTTGGAATTTTAAACAAATGTGGTTATAGCATATAATTGAGCTGAAGTTGGTCATGTCAAAAGATGAGTCAATAAGTTGATATTGGGATCCAGTTCTTGCTTAAATTAGAGCTTGGATTCAAGGTCAGATCAAGGATAGCATTTACATATTCCAAGGTTTGGGAAATTGCTATCACAACAGATTAACCACAATGTCTAGAAACTTAAATAGAATATCTCTTGTCCTGAAGCTATCAACATCCTGGATTAATTTTTTTTTTATTATGGGTATTTACCTTTGTGGAAACCGAAGCTGAAGAGACATGCTAGTCAGCTTTACACCTAATCCCAAATTACAAATTGAAGGAGATTTAGTTAACGAAATCAAACTATTATTTCCTATATTTTAAGTATTATTCTAGAAATTTTTATCTCAGTTATCTCTTTTAGTATGAAGCTATCTGCTTCTACAATGGGGTAGAAGTAACCTTTTTATAACTGATTTACCGACTGTTGAGTTTTTTAGTTTATTTTCCTCAAAAATCTTCAACTCTAAAAAGATAACATTTTTTGATCTCAATTTAAAGAATCCCTTGTGGTTGTCCTTAAAACTGTTATGACCTCTCAAATACAGCAAAATTTATCTCGTATATCCATATATGACTAGGACTAATCAAAATACTTGAAATGCACATTTAATGACCTATATGTGTTTAAATTAGAGCTATACTAATTTACTCAATTGAAATATTGATCTAAATAGACAATGCACTGCAATAAAAACATCTATGACACAGAAACTGTGAGATGGACACTTCACAAAGCCATTCAAAAGTCTTTGCAAGTACAGCCTCTTATAAGAACTTCTCATTCTTAGATGTGATCCATAACTGCATTCTCCAAAACAAACTTCTGAAAACTACACTGTAGACAAGCACAACTTATGGGGTTCAAATCAAGTGTAACTACATTAAATCTTATTTTGTACAGAATGTTAGACTAGATGATCCTTCCTGGCCTGATAATCAATGACTAGATGAACCTTCTCTGAGGTTTGAATTTCACTCCCCATTACAAACCTGTGCTCTGGAAAGCATTGGAAAATCATTGGTAGCAGAAAATAATATATATCTTTCTACTCTTTAAGAAAACTTTGAGTAATATTTCTGCTACTTGGCAGCTAAGAATATTTCTATGTTTCTAACTAAATGATTCTAGATGTTTTACATATTTTAAAGGAGATTGGTCTTTTTTTCTCCCAAAAACATTTTATATCCATTCTCGAAATTAGGTTGGTAGATTTTTTTGCAAGTGTGTAAGAGTCTAAAATTTTTAATGATGCTGAATTTGTAGTATCATCTTTGAAAGAGGAAAATTAACAGTAGAATATGATGAATTTTATGTAGCAATTATGGTGTGTGCTTTGACAGATTTAGATGAACAGACTGGGATTCAACTTGGATAATAATAGCAGATAGTTACACAATTAGGACATTAGTTACTCAGATCCCATAATTCAGTTAGAAAATGTCAGCAATATGTGGGAATTATACATGGAAGCTAGAAAGTTCAAATGCGTTTGTTGTAAACTTCTGTGATTTTTATGCAGTTGGTGGGCATTTCGAGTTTGTAGCTTATTGTGATCTTTGTTATTTATGCTTTCATATTTCCAAGTTGCCAGCTATATGAGAACAGTAGAACAAGCTGCTTGTGAAAATGCAGTATGCAGATTAACTCTGCTATGTACCTACTTAAATGTAATGGCCATTGATTTCCTATATGAGAAATTCTGTTGTTTTTTTAATACATTTAAGGTGGCATGTAAATTCTGTAGTTATTTAAAGCATCGTGCCAAAACTACAGACCATCCTGAATAGCTTGTTGGCTCAATACCTTGTTAAAACTGTACTTAGAGCAGGAAAATCTAGCTGATTGGGATATTATTTGTACAACCGCAGAAGTTCAAGACAAGTAGAAAGTAATTCTTACCAATAACTGTTCTCTCTTAACGTACTCAGCAAAGCCAATAAATCACCAGCTCTTCAGTACCTACAGAAATAAAACTCTGAATGCTATCAGAGTTACCTTTTTGTTTGCTCCTTGGTTTTGTTTGCTTGGGTACTTTTTTGTGTTTGTCTTTTTTTTGGGTTTTTTGTCTGGTTGGTTTTTCTTGTCTTTAGTTAGAAAAAGAAGTTGAGCTACAAGGATAAATTTCTCATTGCTCTCAAACACTGTTAACCTATTAATCTTAATGGAAGAAATAGCTGTTAAACTGAGCCTAAGTGGTGAGCCAATAACCCTGTTTTTAATCATGTTTGTCTACAGTTTAGATAGATGAATCACAGAATATCCCTAGCTGGAAGGGACCCACAAGGATCACTGAGTCCAAATCCTTTTTAGGTACAGGACAACCCCAAAGTCTCACCATGTGCCTAAGAGCACTGTCCAAGTGCTTCTTGAGTTGGTGCCATGACTGCTTCCCTGGGGAGCCTGTTCCAATGCTCCACCACACTTTGGGTAAAGAATCTCTTCCTACCATCTAACCTGAACTTCCCCTGGCACAGCTTCATGCTGTTCCCCTGGGTCCTGTTGCTGGTCACCAGGGAGAAGAGGTAAGCACCCACCCCTCCCTCTCTGGTGAGGAAGTTATAAACTTCAATGAGGTCTCCCCTCAGTGTCCTCTTCTCTAGGCTAAACAGGCCAAGTGATTTCAGCCTTTCCTCATACGACTTCCCCTCCAAGCCCTTCACCATCTTAGTGTCCCTCCTCTGGATGCTCTCAAACAACTACGTATCCCTCTTGTATTGTGGTGCCCAAAACTGCACACAATACTCCAGGTGAGGCTGCACCAGTGCTAAGCAAAGTGGCACAAGCCACTGGACTTCGAAGACTGAGTCACAGACCTATTTTTTTGCTTTCTTTCTCTTTCATTGTCATGTTACTATCTACCATATCCATATCTGTGGCTGTTAGATTTCAGGCATGCTTCCTGGCTTTAATTAAATCATTACCACCAGACACTGGAGTAATTAATTATTCAAATCACACCAATTCCCAATCCATATAGCTTAAATGAAGAAACAACCTTCTACCATTTGGTTACTCTCTTCAAAAAGTATTGAAATTCTAGGTGATGCATGCATAGTGTGGACTGATTCTAATTATAAGTTATTACATCCGGAACTTTAGAAAGCTGAAGCATTTCTCTGATTTAAGATTAAAATCATGCTTATCTCAAGGCATTTTAAAAGAAATGAAATATTACAAAACCCTAAACATATGATGTACAGGCAAGCTGCAGATACGACAGAAGTGAATTTTAAAAGATACATACTTTTCTTGAAGTAATATCCAATTCCAAAGCTTTCTCTTCCCTTCTCTGTACACAAATGATGGATTACAGATGCTTACCCAAATCCATTATGCAAATTCCCCTGGGTTGCAATTACAGACTTTTGGTAAATAGAGCTTTCTTCTCTACTGCATCCCTTTCTTGACATTCTATTGATATCTTCCTCTTTTTTAAAAACAAGTCTTTTACTTATTTATTACCTTTGATATCACCTTAGGTTGTTGTATACTGTGCTAACCACTTCAGAAATTAAGACCCCTTTGGTAGAGTAACTGTGATCTCTTAAATACTTTCCTCTCTGAAGAAGCAATGAACTACTCCCATTGTAAACTATCTTTAAATACATAATGCTGTGGGACAGTGTGAATTGACAAGCACACTTGAATTAAATATGGAAATGGACTTAATGTATACTGGTGAAACTAACTTCTGACTGAGTCCAGAGGGGGAAAAAATGTGTCTATACTTCAAAATAAAAGACAGTCATGGACCTATCCCTGTCTCAGAGTTCATGTGGAAACAACTGGCTCTCATTAACTGTGCTTAGAGCATATTGTCATGGAGCTAAGAGAAACTGGATGCATCCAGTTTCTAATCCAGTTGATTTGATTCAATCTGGGCCCTTTTGGATCCCTGCTGAAGCCCCTACATCCACTGTTCTGTGCATGGTTTTTCATGTAAAATGAATATAATAATATAGTTCAAAAAAGTGACATTTTTGTGGTGTAAAACTGAATTTATAAGCTGCATGCATGGTCTACTGAGATAATTTTGGAAAAGTGTGTTGCACTAAGGGACCTCAACTCTTCCAATCATACTTCTCCTTGAAAAGGGTCCTTTGCAGTTGATAAACCCTGATTAGAGCATTGGACCTGTTTCTGTGAGTTCTTGTTGACAGGAGCAAAATTGTGCTCAGCAATTAATCTAACATTGGCTGCACACTATGGACTATCAGTGCTTGAACTTGCACAATGACTTTTTCAAAAGTATAGATGTAGCCAAAAACAGTAGATCATTTTTGTTTTATAATGAGTTTGTAGTGATCAAGCTCTAAGGGATATCGAATAGTGATTTTTAAATAATGATGCCCCACCTATCTTATCAGATGAACATGATTCCTTAGACAGTAACATCTTCAGAGCAAATTCATAGCTGATGTAGTTTTCATGTAATGTAACACAGCTAGTGTTGACAGTCTTTAGGAATGTGAGAGTGTTTAAGCATTTCACTCTCCAGAGTAATTTGCTGGATAAAGTGTTCATCCTCAGTTGAGTATGTTAGCCATTAAACACTCCACTGAGTGCTCTCTAGTAAATGTCTCTCAATGACTTCTATTTGAAGTAAGGCACATTAAAAACATAATTAAATATCAACTGAGTAGATTGTCTGTGCTTAAGTGTTGCCTTTCCCCCTATTTTAGGTTAGTGTCATAACCACTGAACTGTAAAACAAAAGTGGAAATCGGTCCATGAAATCCCATCTGCACTGGGACATGTGTGTCTAGGTCTGTCTAGCCTCGTGGTCATCTGAAGGACATCTAACCTACATTAAGAAAGAGCAGACTGAGTCATCCTCTGATGACCAAGCCTTAACATATATATAGTGAAGAGATAAGCAGCTTACCAAGATCTCCTGGATTTCAGTTTGCAGGTCTACAAAATGCATGTGTCTCTAGATTGAAAACTTAGAAACTTACTTTAGGTAGCCTGGGCTTTCTTTCTGCCAAATCAGGTGTGCTAGATTTCACTCTCAATATATTGACTCTAATAGTGCATTCTCTTTAGAGTCCAAATCTAGAAGTGATCTCTCCTGCTTTCTGCAAAATGACCATGAACTGACCGTTAATACTGAATTTAAATGTGATAAACTTATTCACAATCATCTTTAAATAACAAAATGGTACAAAATTAACATAAATTCAAACACATTTTAAACAGTCAACTCAACAAAAATTCTGATCAGACACCTACCGACTCAAGATCTAATTGTGCTGCTATTCATATTAATATTCATATTAATTTCTAGCTAGCTTGCTAGTTTCTACTTCTAATAATAGTATATTATGAAGCACCTAAATGTCACTGAGGAAATAGTAAGTGCTTTAACAACTGGCTAGTGATCCAATTTTTTCTCGCTACCTCTCAAGGCATTTAGAGTTAGGAGTATATTTTTATTTATTGTGGTTTAAATCACATCTTATCTCTGGTTTACTCATTGTCTATTTTAACTCCTCTTCCATTTCCCAATACCATCTTCAATGATATTTATATTTTATATTGTAATTGAAAGAGTGTTAAATTTAGGTTTATTTTAGTCTGGTCAGATAAAGCTTTGGTCCTATTGGTGAGAAAGTGCTGTACCACAATAATTTTTAACTTACCCACTGTTGTCAGACTGATGGTACCTAAAGAAGACAGCTGTAAATGAATCATTATGAGGACAGACATACTCTATGGGATGTCTCAGGCATTAGAGATCAGCAGGAATTATTTTTGAAAGGAGCTGATATGGGATGACTGTTTCAGGAGTCATCATATTAAGCATTGTTCTGGGAGAAGAGAGTGATGATTTTTGTTTTTCAAATATATAAATAAGGTGTCTATGTTCTGAATTCTTTTATTATTATTAAAAAATAACAATATTAATAATATTACAGAAGAATGTCAAGATGTGATGATCTATCACTACCACAATGGTATAGAAGTTTATCTTTTATTAGTCACTACTGAAAGGAATTATTAATTCTCAGTTAAGACCTGTCTGGCAGTCTTGTGTGAAAGAAAATAGGAAATGAAAGAAAACAGGTAGCTCAGTCGAAATCTACAATTTTAAGACATTTTATTAAAAAATTAAATACAAGGTAACTGGTGGAAGATAACATCAGAGACAGGTACCAAAGAAGCTGCAAAAAGATACAAACAAAAAAGCTCACAAGTTAACGGATAATATAACAAATAGGCTGCCTAACTGCCACACATACATAAATCTTGTTTGTACTAATCAAGACCAGTGACACCTTGAGCCTTGTGCCCATTGTACTATCCACACCACAATATAGATTCTCACAGCTGTTATCAGAAGTCAGTCTTAGTCCATTACTTTAATTAACCTATGCTCATTATCGCAATGACAGTCTTTCTGCTAACAGAAAGTCAAAGGAGAAAGAGGTATCATTAGTGAAGTTTTAGAGCAATTTGCAGGAAAATGAGACATTAAATATTTTCTACCCTAGTGAAGTTCTTTGATCTGTAACAATAACATCTCTAAATACAACCTTGAAATAAACACTTGAGGCCTTGCAAATCTGATGCATAACAGAAAATGTCATTCATAGTAAGCAGCTGCTTTTTCTTAATGAATTAAGGGGTGTTACCTAGAACATGTGGGTTAATGATGATCTAAGTACTTTTACAAGATTACAAAAAACACCTTTTATTAGAAATTAAAGTGTAATTACAGCAACTTATTTTAAAAAAGTGGGGGAAAAGTGCAGCTATAGAGGTGTTCTTTGAAATCAGTACGTTCTTCTGAAGAAAGCTTGCACAAGCTACTTGACATAGGGTCTGCAGTTGTCTCCTTTTCCTCCTCCTTTTTGTGTTGTATAGTTATATAAGATATATTACATGGAAAATATATGTTCTCTAACTCTATTCTCTTATGGTGAAAATATGTATTTTACTGTTATTCTATCAAAACCGAAAACTACCTTAAATGGTATCGGTCTTTTCTATATTAATTTTAGCCATAATAAGCATCATTATAAAGTGTGTTTAAACCCTCAGAGTAGAGAGGGGTCAAAGAAATATTAATTAAAAATAATACTGCTAGTATGAATTATCCTGTAAGGATGTCATCTTCAGTACATGAGGAAAAAAAAAGAAAAAAATTTACTTACGGAAAAGTTTCCATAAAAGATAAAAATCACAGAAAAATTTGTGCACTGAATTCTGATGATGGACAAATCAGGTTGTGTGCCCACTATCATGTCACTAAAGTGACCAGATTCTAAATTGCCACACAGCATTTGAAGTCTGCAGTGTTTGCCACATTTTCAAAGAAAGCTGGATTAATAGTATGTAGTTTAAAAAGTAGTGCATAAATCAAATGCTCTTGCCGAGTTTGTCATGGCTCAGATCATAGATCTAGTGGGGTTTTTTTTTAGTTGAGGTCATAAATAGTAGTGCATTCCAGTAAATATAATTTTGCCATTAGCAGTAGAAGGCCATAGATTGCACTGACCTGACTCTGCAAAGTCTTGGCACTTACCTGAACTTGTTCTGTCTTGGCTGGTCTTGGCTTGATTCACTGCTCCTGCCCACCTCCCTGGGGCTCTCTATACCTTGCCAAGAGGCCAGGGCCCCATTTCAGCTCCCCAGGGCTCTCAGCCCCTGCCTGGCAGAGAGCAGAGCAGGGCCAGTCTCCAGCTCCTCACAACCTTGCCCAGCAATGGGCCCTGCTGAGCCAGGCCCACCTGTAGGCTCACATTCTGGCCTGGCCTTAGTATACCCTCATCCCCCGAGAGGTGCCTGATGCCCATAGCTGAGACTGTCCCTGGTTCTTGCTGGCTGCCCTGCTCCTGTCAATCCAGTCTGCAAGAAACAGGTGGTCAGTGCCATCTCCTGGCAACAGTCACCTTTAAATTGCCCAGGTTCTGGTATGCATGTATGGATTATCTTGGGATACTGTCTAGAAATAAACCATCCATAGTTTTGGCATATTTCATTTAATTTAAGAACTTGCTTCTTCATGAATCATCCCCTGAGTGCAGCTATGCTGTAGAATAGCAAGCCTCTTAGTCAAAGTGGGTCAGTTATTAAGTTATTCTCGTTTTATTTGAAACTGTTATGGACATGGAAACTGTGCTAAATGTATCTAGGGCCTGAATTACTAGATGAGATCTCAGTATCAATGTGTCACACAAAGACCCTCTTGTAGAATATCTAAAGCTCTTCAGGTGCTGCAGTGCATCCCAATGAACAAAAATTGTCAAGGAATGAAGTCAAAGTCAAGAGGAGTTTCCAGTGGCACATATTTCCATTAATAAATCTCTTACTGGCTTCCTAGAGTCTTAAAGCTTGCAAGCATTTCCAAGTAAAAGTCATACGGCAACAAGAAGTTGAGAGTGAAATCCCAAGAATTGCCATTTGCTGCTTGCTCAGTGGTACCAACCTCTGTTGAAACTTCTTTGAACAAAAATATATTCTTGTTTGCTAGTTCAGATGAAAATGAGAGAGAATATTCCACCTTCTCTGTTCTATGTATAAAATGTGCAGTGATTCAGGGGATGCTGTGCAGTGCAGATACTGCGCAGGATGTGGTGAAAGTGCCTATTTCTGTACTTTAAGCACCTCACCTAAAACAGACAATAGAAGAGCCTCATCTGTATCTGAGATAATATGAATAAACTCAATGGGCAGCACTTAGTAAAAATACATCCTTGGAAGTATAATGTAATATCCTAAGGTAATTGCATAAATGTGAGTCGCCTAATACAATTATAACTTTATAACATGGCCATTTGAGAGGGGAAAAAATCTTCATGCATGATTAAACAACAAACTTTGAACATATCGAGGACTTTTAAAATTGCATCACTCCTTGTATTTTATTTTCTTCACATATAAGATGAGCTTTATATAGCTGTATTTTCGGGTTTTAATTTTCTAGATAGTGTTAGCATTCTTGCTTCAGGAAGAGATGAAACAGAATTGAGACTACTAATGTATAAAAATCTTTTCCTTCTTTGAAGACTAGAAACAATGGATTTTTGGTTTAGTGATGTAGTTTTCACCAACATGATTTCTCATTATTCATGACATTTTGTTCATTATAGCATAAGATTCCTTGGAAGATAGAAATAATCCAGAAAGTAGAGCCTAGCTAATTATCTATTGGAGAAATTGAGTTGGTGTAATGAATGAAACATCAGCTGCAACAATTGGTGGTGTCTACTGACAGAAGAATTGCATCTTTGAAATTACTGTACCAGAATCTTAGACTTCCTTACCTGCCTTTTCTAGAAGGGAAGAAAAGCTTGTTTGCAGTGGAAAATTACAGATAAATACAAGTATAAGACAACTAAATGCCTAAAAGCTAATTACAGAACATTACATAAACTTCACTTCTGTAGAGTGTACAAGCTATTACCTTATTTCTTACTGTTTTCATAGAGCAGTTAGTGATCTTGTAAGAGCTTAGGAGGTACTGTATTAAAGGAACTTAGTGAGAGTAGAAATATATATTTTTACAAGTTTCACTTCAGTTCATTTTTTAAACCTATAATAAAAAATAGTGCATTCTTTGTTTTAAATACACAAAATACTTTAATTGCATATTAGAGTTAACAAGACAACAAAATATAAATGCTTTAGCACCTAAGCATGACTGCTTGGTAAATTTTTCAGTCCTAGAGTGTCTAAAAACATTATTAATTAAAATTAACAAGTAAGTAGCAGGGAAATTTAGACACTTGGAATTCCACAAGTAGGAGCTTTGACAATTGTACTGAAGACTTCTAGGACAACTGCAAACAAAAGAAGGACAAGCAAAGCAGTCTAGAAAGTGAAGGAGTAAATGAAGGGAAACCATATACGCAGAAGTTAGACCTGGGCAATGAAAAGAACAGAATTATATAGGGGTAAAATGCCAGAACCAGGGCATTCATGTGAAAAGACAGAAGATAAGACAATTAAAAAAACCCCCTGATTTTGAATTAATGTGAGAAATAACCTGAGGAAAAAGGGAGATGTCCTACATTAAATGTGAATAGATGCTACTGTAAGAATTTAGGCCTGAGTTCTGCCTTCAGATAAACTACAGTGAGAAATGTATACAGTAAAGAGGCAGGATTTGGCCCTTTACCATTTTAAGGTGCTTGAAAATAAAGGGAGGTCACAATAAAAGAAGATAGCTGGGGGATTATAGACATAGTCTCTTTTCTCTGTAGTCTGTTCTTACTTTCTTTAATCCATTTTGAGCTGTGCTTCATTTACTGTATCTGGAAAGGTTGTAACCTGGCATTCTCATAGGAAAATTAACTCTACTCTCAGAGCTGGAAAGGAAAAGGAAACGAGTGCTTAGGTACTAATCAAAGGTATAGAAACAGCTGTAGTTTTCTGATGGAATAGTGCCAAAGAATATTTGATCTTGGTTATTTCTATGTGTAGCTGTCCTGCATTGTATCATGGTAGAGGTCAAAAGTGCTTACCAATTTTTATCAAAATACTATGCAACAAAAAAATTTTGGAATACATTTTTTTTCTGTTTGTAAGTGTTGTTATCCACAAAGGAGAAAAAAAATCCAAAACAAACAAAGCCCCCAACTTTATCTACAAAGTAAGAGTTACATATGAAAGTATTTTTTGTTTTGGGAGTGCTGAAGGGAGTTGTATTTGTGAACTACTCTGGGTTTAGACCTCTGTTCAGCTCACAAGATGGAGAGTACTCTTAGGAGAAATTGTCATCTTTTCTTGAAAACAAAAGCTGGGATTAAACATGAACAGTGAGTGACAGCATGAAGATTCAGAACAATGGAAACCAAATATCAGTGTCTAGCCGAAATAAAAAAATGTATTTGAGTCTAATCTAAAAGCTGAACTTTTTTTCCCAGAAAATTTAGAACAACATGATTTCTTAGACTGTTTCTAGAGGCAATGGTTTAGGGAAAAACATCTATATCCCAGATAATCACCTAATACTATTTAGAGTGTTCTTTTGTGGCATAAAATTTCCCAAGAAAGATTGGTTTTGTTCAGGTTTTATTGTACTCTTACAAGTTAGGAGAAATGAAGCACACGAAAAAATGAATCGACATCTTCCAGAAATAAGGTAGCTTATACATAAGAGTATTACAGTGATAATAAGCCAGGTACATTGTACAATGAACCTCCAAGGACAGGAAAATGAAACGGAAATGAAAACTTGTATGAAGAGATAAGGAGGGCAAGTTAGGTTAACAAGATTGTGCTTATGGATGATTTTATTTCAACCTGTTTCAACCCCTCTGGTGTTAATTGGGAAATCTCTGAGGCATGCTGTAGAATTGAGACAAAATGGAAAGATTTAGGATTTAGTAAATGGTTGCTTTCCTAAATCACTGTGTTAATAGCCCAACATGGAGTAGTTTTTGCCTATTCTAGATTGAATTTTAGCCAATGACTAGGGTAACAGTGCTAAATTATTGAAATAATAGAAGACAGTAAACTGAATGTCCACAGTCCACGGTACTCTTATTTTGCTGTATTTTAAAAATAGTGTCATAATATACTATGGTGGTACTGACACTTCCCTTCCTTGGGCCGTGTTCTGAAGATGGCTGCTATGCCACTTTTTCTCCACTTTCCTTGGGCTTCTTTGCACAGATGCTTCTGAGACCTCTCTGCAAGGCCAGTACCAGCCCCAGGCAGGTGACATGGAAAGGTGCCAACTGTTGCAGGCAGTTGGTAGAAGGAGAGCTTGGTATGTTCTGAACCTGGTACTTTCTAAGCCTGGAGTTTTTCTTGCAACAACCAGAAAGTCCTTAGAAAGATGCCAACAGTTCATCACAACTCCCCCAAGAAAAGTCAAAACTTACCTGACACATACTTAAGTATACACTGAAATCACTACTATCCCTTTAAATTGTTGCCATCCCTTTTAAATGCTGCCACTTCAAAACACATAACATTGTTATATTAAGAGCTACTGCAAAGTTGTAACACCCCTTGCCTTTACTTTTAGTCATAAACCATTGACCAGGTCTGGAACTACGGGTAGCTCTGAGGGTCTAAGCTAAACCTCCTGGTAGAACAGGAGAGGATCACTTATCCCTTTCCCTCAAGTATTTTTTACTCCTTTTCCTTTATCTTTAGACATAAACTGTTGACCAGGTCTGAGACCAGAGGTGGATGTGACCTTAGTCTCTGGAGGAATGTGGAGGGTGAGGGACTCGATTCTGAACCTTGTGACCTAACAGGAGATCATTTCTTTATTCCCAGTTTTTCCCAGTATTCTTGGTCATAAAACATTGATCAAGTCTGAGATTGGATCTTGATGCAGCTAGGCTCCTCTCTGAGAAGGTGTTTAGAGAGCAAATGTGTCCGTTCTGAAAATCTGTTAACACAACAGGAAGGGTACCCTTATGCCTTCTATTCCCTATCCCCCAGCCCAACTCAAACACATTTTCACTGTGAATCTGTATATATTTGCACTTATACTAACACTTTAAACTGATTGTGTTAATTTACTTTATAGTAAGCAATGTAGTGAACTTGCCGTCAAATTGAACCTCCAATAACCTTTCTTAATTTTGTTAAATTTATCAAATTCATTAAACTTTGTCCAATCATTAAGTCATTAATACTATAGTTCTTAATTAGTGAAGAATTTTAGGAGGATTTTAATGTGCACTTCATTAAGAAAAAAGTTGATTTAGTGTTTTTTTAACATGTCCTTTTCAATGAAAAATACTCTGAAAGCTCTAATACACACAAGAAGGAATATTTTCTTAAAACTGGAGATAAAGAGAGGAACCAAGTTCATGCAAGAGCAACATCATCCTCCCATAATAGTTATAACAAAACCAACAACTCTCTGAGACACTTTCACTGTCAAAGACAGTATATAGTTGTAGACAGACCAATGGAAGACATCTAGATTTAGGTACAGTGAGGTCTTTCATCTGTTTCATATCCCAAGGGTGAATTCTAACCAAAAGTGTTTAAGGCAACCTTCCAAAGTATCTAGACTTTGAAGGAAGTGAAAGTCTACTTTACTTGTAACATGTTTGCAGCTCTGCTCCATTCCTGCTCTGGTAAATGCCAATTATTCAGCCTTAAAAGAAATGTCAACTCTAGACTGAGTCAGTCCAGTCTGTAACTGATTGGAAATGTATTTGTGCTGACAATGCCTTTTAAATGTATGAAAATGAATTCATATTTTAAATAGTATGAAGGACCTGCTATTGAGAAGTAATAAATCTAAAAAAAGGATTGACCACTGATACAGAAAGTCTTTTTTGGTATTACTGTCTTGTCCTACTAGGTAGATTTTTCTTACAAGAAAATTGATGACACATTAAAAAAACCCAACTTACCCCATGCATCAGCTATCAAATGGTTTATAGAAGGTTACCTTTTACTATAAACAATAGAAAAACAAATGCTGATTATTCAGTCTTACATGATTTGCTTCAAAACTTTGTTTGCAAATACATTTTTTTCAGTTTCATTAACTGTAAAAAGTAGGAAATACAATCAGATACTAGAAGATATTTTTCCTAGTAACCCAAACATTGTATTTCTTATTCTTGTAACTTCAAGGAATATTACTTTCCATCTCTTTTCTTATGCCTCTGAATATTTACATTTTGTTAAATTATGCAAAATCTTAAACTTGTCATATTTTTATTAGCTTATTTTAGTAGCAAAACTTTGATATTCAAGTATTTTATCTTTAAGACATTTATTTTCCCTGTGTACTTGTGAATTTTTGAAAAATCTTAAAAAGAGAGAAATCAATCTGATGATTCACAATACATTTTTGTCAGGTTGAATAAGTGTTAAAACATGTGAGACAAAAAACATTTTTAAATTCACTGCTTCTCATATATTGTGGCAATTAACATTTCTGATACAGAAACAAATGGTTATGTCTATGCTAAATGTAATTAAATTAGCTGTTGTTCTTATTCATTAATGTTCTAACCATTTTCCCTTAAGAAATATTTAGTAATCTAAGAAGCAGCATATGTTTGTGCAAATTATATTCTTCCTTAAGGTTTTGTAAGAATGATAACAAGCCATTATATGGTGCTACTTGAGCTTAAACTTTGAGATTAATCACAGAAAGATTTGGTGCATAACCTTATTGCCAAAAATACGCTGTAATGTGACAGGTTTATTCTCAATTAGGTTTTGCTAAAGAATCTTCTTTGTACTGTTATGCATGTTTTGGTTTAGTAGAAAGATAGCGTATTCTTTTTACTGATATGTTAATCCAAAAAGATATTCTGTTGAGCATATTGCTTTTAGTGAATAATTCATTTGATAAAACTATTTTCTTGTTTGATTTCTTTTGTATGCACCGCTTAGCTTTTGATGATCAAGATGACAAGATAATACAATATCATCATACAAACACTGTAACCAACAGGTAAGCCCTGTGCTGCACATGGAAGAAATGTATCTTGTGTAGTTTTATCTTATTGTTTGTAGATGCCAGCTAAACTCTATATATTTTCTCACAAATAATTTGCATGTTTGAATGGTTCAATGCCTTTAGAAGGAGAGAGAGAAAAAAAGTCTAACTAAAATTCCAGTCTTCTGCACTTTTATATGACATTATCAAAATGTACCACAGAGGCAATATGTCATGTAATGTCATAATATAAAATGACAAGCTTTGTACAAACACATGAACAGCAAATCTTTTGTCTGGTAGTAGTGAAATAAGTAGTAAATGTGTAAATGTCTTAATTTACAAAGGGGCTAGA
Organism: Bucco capensis; assembly: GCA_013396975.1. Lineage (NCBI taxonomy): Eukaryota > Metazoa > Chordata > Aves > Piciformes > Bucconidae > Bucco > Bucco capensis. Next base: position 564,305 of record VWZO01004100.1, read on the forward strand.
TACTGTAACTAAAAAGTGAAATCACACAATTTTAAGGGAGAATTATAATGGATATGTTCTTTGCAATAAAATAGGTGGTGTCACCACTTAAGCAGTTGCTTTTTTTCAATTATTGTAGGTTCCTTCATGTTGACTGAGCATTCCCACTTGGCCTGGTGACACAAAGCAAAGTAGATCTCTAGTGTGTCTAGAGCACAGAGTAGAGCTTTCCTGTGGCAGAATGTATTTTAACAAATAGTAGATCACTATGCACCATTATAAATTAGTCTCTGGTGAATTCTCAGAAGACTGATAGTTGTGAATAAGCTCTTCAGGCATCTTTTGAAGACAGATGTGCTTTGTGGTAACTGATGCAATGTAGAGGAAGAAATGAAGCACTATAGTACAGAAAGCAGTAAGAATAGCAAGGATTGCAGTAGCATAGGTACCACTTAGAAACAAAGATATTATATTCCCCAGGACAAGACAGTATAAGAACTCAGATAAAGGTGATCTTTATCCAGGTGAATATAAAAAGAAAATATTACCTGTTTGAGCACAGATTGCTATGGATTATGGTAATATAACGTAGGTAAATAAAACAAAGAAATATGCAATATGGAGAATTATATTTTAACTGTTAATTTTGTATATGCTTGATCACAGTATGTTGCTTTTGGTAATACAAGCAATTAGCGTGGTATTTGTTGCTTCAACATCTCCCCACTGATTATGATAACTTAACTCAGGCCAGATAATTCCTCCTCTATCACACTTCTCAGATGACAGCATGTATCAAACTCCTGAGTTCTTGTTTTCCTAGAGGAAGGAAGTTAGATAATTATTTCCTATGGATTAAGGGGAAGGGATGTAGTCCTTGGTTCTCAACAGCTGCTGAGTTATGCTACATGTCTATTTGATGGAAAACTGATTTACTTTTTTGTTCATTTTTCTTTCTGTTAACAGTATAAAAAATGCCAAGAATAGAAAGTACTGTTTCTCTTAGAAGCCACACAACTTGATTTGAGATTTGTACTGAGGTTTTAGTTGAGTCAGAAACTAATAAGAACAAATACAACCATAAAACTAATCTTGTGAGCACCCCCTCCTCCTTTTTATTTTGGGACATTCATAGTAGCTTATATGGGGCTGTGTTTTGCAGCTGGGGTGAAAATAGCATTGATAAACACAGGAATGTTTTAGCTATTGCTTACCAAGGAGATTTTGCACAGATAGTTACAGATCTTGTGCTGAAGTATCAATTACATTAAAAACATAGGACAGTCACTAAAGGAAAAACGTAGTGGTTAGTCACTTGAAATTCTGGACAAATGAATGATCACTCTGATCAGATGTGTCCAAAGATCAACGTGAACTCTGCAACAATATTCTAAGGCTTTGGTACAACTTGATCAATCTCATCTAAACCACTCCATCTGGGCCAATTAACTTCAAATTGGCTTCTTTTCATCAGGGATTTCCACTGCTGCATTATTATTTGTTTGAGGGTTTGGTTGTTTTTTTATGGAGACTCAAATACTCAAAACATTAACTAAAGAGAGAATGATGTGAACTATATGAGCTTTTCCTATAGGGATAACGTGTCAAATAAGCATTCCAGTGATACTGTGTCTCTGACAAAGTTTGAATGATAACAATAGTTCAAGGAAAAATTTGCATATTAAATTCCGGGGGTTTGGTTGTTTTAAGAAGTCCCTGATTATAAATACTGACCATTTTTCTTTTTTTTTTTTCCCCTGAGTGTTAATTTACTGTTATGTTACTATTAGAAGAAGACACCAATATTGTCTTTTAGACCATGGTGCTTTTTCATTCCTTTTCATTTTGACACTACTATTCTTCAATAAATACTTTATCCTTCGCAGGCAGATGAAGCCATATGGGTAGATCTCAAACTTAAATTGACACAGTGACACATACTTTAAATGTTATGTGAATTTAGGGCTGAAGATTTAAACAATAATAGTTTTCTGTGCTGCATGCTAGTATACTGTAATTAGAATTGATATCAGGTGATGTTCCCAATCTGGCAGTAAACAAAGGTTACACAGTGTAACAGTAAAACTAATTTCTTATTGTGCTTTGAGGACCTAAGCTACAACATAAAGGAGTTAGGGTCAAGTTTTCTCCCCAGGCTTTGCTGATACACTCATATATCTCACTTGTGCATGCTCAGTGCATATGATAATTACTCCTTTTCTAAAGATCTATTCTATTTCCCTGATATCTGCTTAGGCTAAATACCACCCTCTAACAGCAAGAAAGAAGCTTTAAGGCAAACAATGCTAAACTGTTAAAATATTTCACACTCTAATTTCCAATTTAACATTTCAAAATACAGTTTGAAAGTTATCCTCTGCTCTATATTTGAAGATTTCATATTATGGAATTAAGGTGTATGCTACTTGAATATTATGCATTCAAACATAATTTAAAAAAATTAAACTATTAAATAAGATATTCTTTAAATTGAGGGGGACAGTGGAGTTAAAAGTCCAAGTCTGAAAACTACTAACTAAAGTGAACAACTATTCAAAATATAGTCAATACTTTTGATATTGTCATGAAACCAGAATGAAAGCATTCTAAAACTAGAATGAAATAGTTTTGTTTGTTTGTTTTTTAGAAACCTCTATCAGAAATTTAGAGGAAGTGTATTATTCCCTAGGGGCCAAATCATTTACTTGCAGCACTAGGAGAATTATTCAAGTCATACAGAAGGTGTGTAACCAAGAATCACATTAGCATCATTGGTAGTGGAGGATCACAGCCTTGCAAAATCAGGATCTGAATCAATCTAACTAAAACACTATATGACATTCAGTAAATTGTTTAAAGGTCATTTCTAAATGTGCTTAATAAATCATACTTTTTTAATAATGTGTTCCATCTTAACACTCCCTATTTCTGATGGTTTAGATGGCTTATCATGTATGGTTTACAGAATTGTCAGAATAAAGCAAAAATCTTCTTGTAGCAGAGAAGTAAGAGACCTTACAGCTGGACTAATTTGGTCTTCAAATTACCTATAATACATACCAGGAATATATTGTCATTGCTAAGTGCCTAGACAGCAATGTGTTTATTTTATTCAGTGTTTTACTTATAAACAAAGCTATCTTGTGTAATTGTCAGCAGTCAGGATTTTTAGCAGGTCCTACATAGATTTATAAGGGAGAATCGTCCTCTTCTGTCTCACTGTCTTTTCCATCCTGGTCCTCTAGAATGTAAATCAAAAGATCAGATGTGTAATTTGGGAGTGTCACTAGCAGCACTAAACACTGAGTATCTTTTATTTGGCACAGTTTATATAGAAGTCTACAGTTTTTCTGGCCTCTGCTTCTCATTTGCCAGTTATATGGTTTCCCCTTGTGCAAACAGATATTTTATCATGTGCATACTGTTTAAAGTGACCTTATCAGCAGATTCTGGAAATAAAATACATTGAAAAAAATTTCCTAGATAAGTATATTATTATTTCTATCCTATAAGCTCAATAAAATTTCAACACTCACTATTGTCAATAATTTCATTGAACCGGTATTCTGTAGATGCTTTGCAAAGTAGCATTTGCATAGACTGTCCTAAACTAAAAAGTGTAAGTTGCAAAGCCTCAAAGATTTGTGTCTGCTAAATGGATACGACATGAATTTGGTCTCCCAAGCCTCTACAAGCTTTGTCATTAAATTGATGGTAAAGCTAAATAAATTTCTATCTTCACCTCTTTGAGAGTGTGTACAAAAAGCAGATGGAGTAGTTGTCAGGATTCTGCGGTGGAGATAAGAATGATGGCACAATAATGTTGAAATGTCCAAAGGTAATGTAGATGGAACAAAGTAGCAGTTGGACCTCAGTGCTTAGGGTAGATAAGCGAGCACAAAGATCCAGAGGTGAAGGGAGCAAAAGGAGAGGCAAGGCTAGGACAACAGGGGCAGTGATTACTTGGGAACTCTACAAAACCTGAGACTCAATGAAAGGAAGAGAAGGAATTGAAAAGGAGAGACATTTCAATTACCTTGACTAGCTAAGGTGGAAACACTATTGCTTTCTGCAGATACTTATTGAATGGTAGAACTCAAGTGTTGAGACGATTCAGAAACCCACAACTGCTACATCCTTTACCATCTACTATTATCAAGATATCAGACAGATATGGGGTACAAATTGACTGGAATCTTCATTACATACTCTGTTGCTTCTCTGTATCACCAGCCATTTTACTTTTTTTAAGTGTCGTTTTTGTTTCCCTGCTCAATGGTATTTACTTGCAAAATGACATTTACTTATAAAGTGACACTCTTTTTCACCTTCAAGTGACATTTCTATGGCACACTCTGCAAATGTTTGGCAAAGATTTGCTGAATCGATTAGAAGAAACAAAGGAAAAACACACAACAGATGTTGATTTTCTTGTTGCTGAGACTATTGTTTTCAAAGACTGACACAGGATTTTCAGATTTTTCTATCTCCATGGCAGCAATATTAAAAAGCTTGCCCAACTGCAACACTAGGATTCTAGAGCAGCAACTAGATGCCAAAGGGAATACTCTAAGGTATCTCTAATGGCACTAAACCCTTTAGATCCAAGATACTTGATTTTCTTCTTGGGATTTTTTATATTTGGTGAGAGTGAAATTCATTGTCTAGTGTTCTGCTTCAGATGTTTGAACTTAGATATTTTTTTCCCTCAGTTTTTTTCATTGTAATGAAGAGTTTCTAATCAGATCCTTGAAGTATTCAAAAATCGTCACTTAGGTAAAAAACTGCTTCTCAGAAAGGATAAGCTAACTAGATGTTAAACTGTATGGGCAGACTTAAATTCATCAGGTCCCAGACTCATGCCACCTAATTATATTCAGTTAGTGCCTTACCTGAGAGATTAACTGATCCTCAGTTTTGAGTCTAGACCTAATTTAGTTTGGGACTATCTAGTGGCTCCTGTCACAGAAATGAAAGTCCTGGTAGTGCTCAGCCTGAAGACATTCAGCTAAAAATGTCTAGAGAGTAAAAATTACTATCTGAGTTCAGCTTTGTCTCTTGAAATCAGTCTTCACTTACATTAATAGGAGTTTTCAGTAAGTATAATTCTTAGTTGAGTGCTTACACAGGTGGAATTTAGCTTTTACTGTACTTCTTAGAGCGCTGCTCTCATATGCCCTTAAGTAGTGGTTCCATTCAACAAATAAGCTGTTGCACATGGCTTGTTTCATTCTCCTAATTATAGTCAGGTATGGCCATTCTGTCAGATACAACAATAATTTAATTGGAGAAAATACAACCTCTCGAACATGAGGCCATGTAGAGCTTGGAAGTATGGCCATCCACAAGCAGCTGGGGGTCTGGAGTACACCTTAAATGAGAACACCAGTAATAAGAACACATATATTCACTCATTTAAAGGTGCTAATATAAGTTCTTCAATGATTTCTAGATGTTTTTCCTACCTTACTAGTGTAATGTCAGTTTGGTTTGAGATGGGTTTCAGATTTCTCTCATTCATGGACTATTATTGATTAAATGACATTTCCGGCATTGAACCATATTATAAAATAATCTTTTATTCTGTTATTCCTATCGCCAGGTCTTTATGAAATATGTGTCCCTATACAACTTTATGTGATATATGCAATGTAGGAAATTCTGTAGTAATCTGATTCTTGTCACATGGTTTCATTAATTTTCCTGGATTTCCTGAATTTTTATTACGGATATTTGATTTTTTTTTTTTCCCTTCACAAACTGGGATGTATTCCTTCATTCTGGATGTCATCAATTGTGGTCCTTTCTTGTCATAACCTCAGGAAGGATCTGAAAGTGTACTTTTCAATGATGGAAAAGTAAATAAAAGGATGAAATTATATCTAAAATCAGTCCTCTTGACTCATGTGGCCATTAGGAGTAGGGAAGGGATTTCCCCTTTTGTCCTCAGCCCTGGTGAGGCTGTACCTCAAACACAGTGTTCGGTTTTGGGGCCCTCGAGGGGATGTTAAGACTGAATGTTTTGAAAAACTTCTTCCCTGAAAGGGTTGGAAAAGGCTTTACAAGGAAGTGGTAGAATTACCATCCCCGCATGGTCTCTTCCAACCAAAATGATTATATGATTCTCTTTTTCATGTTGGATATAAATTCATGCCTTATAAAGCAGAAGTGAACAATTTTATTTACATTATGAACACATTAGATTTGAAATTGAATGTGGCAGGCTGGACAGCATTGAATAGAATTTAAAAGGAATTATGTCCACACACTAGCACACTTTTGTATCAAATAAGTCACCATTTATGTAATTTTTACCCTAGGTACCATATAGATATATTTAAATATTTTTATAGTATATGAGTATACAGATTTCTTATGCTCATGTATCATAAACTAACAGTATAAATATTTTTATTATGCTAAGGCCACATGTAGCCTTAACCAAAGAGAAAGATTTCCTCTGAGAAGCTGTGTGCATTACTATATTATTTTATTTAATTATTTCTACCTTCAAGAAATATTGAGTGTTTTAACTTTCACCACCATTGAATTCCACAAATGGAATGTATTTGTACTAGTAGTAGTAACCTCTATGTTATCTTTCAGGAAATCTGTTTAGCTAAAATTAAATTGCATTGCATTCAAAATCTACTTATGAAGATAAAAATATATAATATTAAAGGTTATATTAAAGAGTGGTGGTTACAGATAATAATGAAATATAGAAATAGTACACCATAGGTTCTGATATGGCAGGAAAAAGAAGGTAATTTAAAACAAATAACAATAAAAAAGCTCAGAAATGGAAACTCAGTTCTGTAGTGCTTAGTTTATCCAAATACTTATCATCATAAGCCAACAGTATTGAATAGAGTCTTCATTGAGTTGGAGAATTAGATTCTCTAAGCTGGTGTGGAAAAATAAATTATTAAAAGGCCATTAAAACAAGAATTATGAAGAGTAAGGACAGTCTTTGAAAATATAAAAAAAAATCCCTTAGTAACTAAAATTCAAAAATATACTGGTGAGGAGAGGAAGAAAACTAATGAAATCAGTGAAAACACTTTTGCAATATGAAAAAATGGAGTACCCTGGTAAAGCTTCAAAGCAGAAATTCTTGTTAAAATAAAACAGGAAAAGAAGTGTTAGTGAACCTTGTTTAGGCAAATGGTAATGATATAATAGCTGCTAATGCCATGAATCTTATTTCATTTTAAATTTTGTACCAAGGTCTGATATGGTGATAAAACTGCTTGATGGCATATTTGATCATATGAAATTTCAGATAATACAGAACTCTCAGGGTGCAATTAATCCACTGAGTTTTACTATGATAGTTCCAGTCTATTCCTTACTTTTTTGTTAATTTATTTTTTTAAATCAGTTTTATCTCAAGTCTCTGAGCACTGTTTAGGACTACTATCAGTGAATGTTCAAGTACTAGTGTTAACTGCAGTCTGTTAACAGGTGTTTGTTTAGTTATGCCTTGCAGTGGAATATTTCTCCTGAGACTAGAGTTTGAAGGAACTCATTTGCTAGATAATTTCCTACAAGGGTGTATGTTTTATTTTATTTCATTTTATTAATTAAATAGAAACTTGATATAGATTCTAACAACCTTGAGTTTTAGGCGAAGATACAGACTGAGAAAAAATATAAGACATTGTTAGCCATAGACAACTATAGCAAAAAAATGTCTGGGCAGTGCTCAAAGTCACATGCTTAAATTCTGGCCTTTTCTGTCATAGAGAGATTGATTTAGCAGTCAAGCAGTGTACACTGTGCTTATTTTTTCTAATTTAACTCCAAGCTAATCCTTTGCCTCTTTGAGCTGGAAGGTATAGCCTTGCTTCACCTTTTTTAATCCTTTCAAACTGATACCTGAGAACCCCTCAGGCACTCAGGTAATTGGTGGGGATACAGGATGAATTCATAATAAACAAATGTCTCTGAAGGTCTTCAGGGAAGACAAAAGAAAGCAGGAAGGAATAGAAGTCAGATAACACATCATCTCAGTAAAAAATTGTTATATATATGAATCACCGGAAAGTAAAATCAAATCTCTTCTGTGTCAGCTAATGAATAGCCAGTTGACACTCAAGATTTCTTTGGAATTCCCTTTGCAAGTTTGTTAGTTTATTTGGTGTTTTTTGTTTGTTGTTTGGTTTGACTTTTTCTCCTCCCTTCTCTGTTTCTGGATCTCAACACACTTCATCTAAGCCAAATGGCCCATATTGTTGAAGTATTTAGAAGCAAGGTAAGAAAAAACTTGACACAAGTATTGCAATAGTGCTTGTTTGTAGTAGAGAACTAATTGGAAGGCTATTTTGGAAAATCTGGACACCACCACTTCTTATTTTGGCAGCATTTTTGAAAGTAACAAACTCTAACATAATTGCAGGATCAGATTTTTTTATTTCCACATTACTGTTTGGGGTATATGCCTCTTGACATTCATAGCAGATCTGTGCTTTAGAACCAAAATTTCTGAATGAGGAGTTGTAATGTGCTTAAATTGGTACATGCTGGGGCTTAGATGAATGTATACCTCTAGGACTGCATTTTAGTATGATTTACAGAGCCTGAAATGTTACTTGTAAGACTTAATTCAGGACTGCAATTTACAAATGCTACCTAGACTTCACAGGTGCCTGACATACCCTAAGTGGCTATGACTTCTGCCAAACTTTCCCTGCAGGCTGAAATTTGAACTACAGTACATTCTTGGCATAGTCTATAACTTTATTAATTACTTCAACCAAAGATCATTCAATTTAAAAAAAACCCACAAATGCTGTAAAGCCTTGCAAATCTTTATTTAGGCAGCTGAGATGAATCTTACCCTACTGAATTCATTTCAGTCTCTATGTAACTCGTGATCTTTGCATAGCCACTTAATGGTTAGGTCACTCTTTCAGAAAGGAGCTCAGAGTTTTAGACCTTCTTTTCCTTTAAGAATTTTGGATGTCCAAAATTGCCTCATCCAATCAGATCTTGAAAAATTCCAGAGAGGGGACATCCATAACTGCTCTGGGCAACCTGTCTAGTGTCTTGCCATCATTATTGCAAAGAGTGTCCTCCTTATAGTCAATCTAAACCTATGCTCTTTCAGTTTATATGTATTTTATATTTATATAAATTTAGACATATTGCTGGATCACTGCCAATGTGAAAGAAACAGCTGTATGTGTTCTGTATCAAAGTACTACAATATAAAAAGGATTAATGAGGACTTCCCCTGATAGGAATGGTGTTAGTCAGACCATGTTGTCAGTGAAGAATAATTTATCTAATCTGCTTCCATTTTAATGACGCATTTTTGTTAAGTGTAGAAAAATATAAGACTCCCAAAATAAAGTTCCTTTGACATGGAGTGGAATGATAAAGAACACCATCCCACAGACACTACAGTGTGACACAGTAGGAACAGCATTTTTGTTTCCAAGAATTGAGTTGCAAAACGTCTTTTATCTGAGAGTGAACGGAAAGTGTATTTATGTCTATTCTCTACTCATTTAAATTGCAGACATTTCTCAGCTTTGCCTACTTTATAATGCTGGTTTTGACCTATTGTCTATTTTCCTTTCCCAAGTGTGTGGTATTGCATCCATACTGGCCATGCTAGGTAATTAATGGGTCTTTTTTACTGCAAATTCAAAAAGCGACTATAAAAGAAAGCTCCAAAGTATGTAAGAGCTGAATACAGTTGTTCTCAGACCTTACAGTATTACCTTACAGTATTATCAGAGTTTATTTGTTATTCTGCAGTTGCAGAATAACACAGCATGCTACCAGTCAACTAATAAGGGACTACACTAACTGTGTTTATAACTTACTATGTTTATAATTTATTACAGCTAAGTGAAGCTTATTTATGATTGCCTTTTTTCTCTTTGTTGTTAGGTCAAGTTTTTCTTCTCTATTCTCCTGTCTTCGATATTTAACCTTACTAGGCTACTAGTTATCACTCAAAACCAATTTCATTTCTTCTGTCAGGGGTCTTGTCATGCCTGCCTCAGTATTGATCTGTATTTCTCCTATCTTATAGTTTTGACACCTGTCACTTCACCTGCTCTTTCTTCCTGCTTTTTTTGTGATCTTTCAATGGTCTTACTTTGGTCTATAGTAACACTATGTGAGACTGAATACAAATCACACTGAGTTGTTCCAGGGACAGCTATTCTTCCCAGAACTTTTAGCCTCTTCCCAACAATTTTGACTTTGTTTGTTTGTTGGGTTTGGTTGTTTGTTTTTATTATTTTTTATATACACAAAGGTAAACCAGAAGGCACAGTGGGAACCAGTCTGTCTCCCAGTATGGAGAAGAGGGAGAATGAGATTGTAGGCATTGTAAGACAATATCTGCATGACATTTAGGCATTGTCTCTAAAGACAAGGGATTGAATTGCTCACAGGGAAGTGGTCCATGGAAAAACTTTGTTGTGAAGTGGTCAGTGAAACTGTGAAAGGAATAAAATATTGAAATAAAGTCTATATTCCAACAATTTCCCACACAGATTGGGAGACTGCTTCAGATTCACAATGTTAGACATCTGCAATGTAGTGGCCCTTATACAAGGTATGTGTCTAAGCTCCCATTATAGCCAACCAATACATCCAACAAAGCTTAAAGAACAATTTCATATGAATGCAGACACCAGACTTTCTATTTAGTTACTTCAATTTAACTGTTTACCATCATTTGAGAAGTTGAAGGGTTTGTCTTGTATGTCTTTAGTTGCTGGTTCGAAAGGGTGCAGCTTTCCCGCATGTCCTATGCCAACTATAATAGCTATTTGGCTACCCTAGTATGTCACAAAAGGCACTTGCAGGCATTTGGATCAATCTGTATGTCTAAATATTTTATATAGTTTAAACATGATGGAGTTACATTACAAAGTACAAGTGCAATTCTGTGCAACTGTCATTACTCGAGTAAAATCAGTACAGAGATTCACTAGTCAGACAAGGGATCCTTTTGTTTAGCTAGCATTAGTTAAATTCAAATGGGGTCTATCATCTAGATTACTTAGTTGAGTACATAGAAGCAAAAAATACTTCAACAGACAAAGTACTTAATAAAGCACAATGGCCCACAGTCAACATGATTACATACACACCTAGCATAAGCTTAAGTAGTTTACTATTTGAAGAGCAAACAGAAGCTTGCAAGAGAACAAACTGATTTCAAGTGGCCTTCTGTCTGACAGTCAGTGTGTCTCTGGCACAGATGTGACTGGCTCTTTATACCAAAACCACCATATATTTAGAAACAGAAAAGGACTCTTTAGAATAGGATATTTGGAAGAAAATATATCATTAGTAAATGTCTGTTTGAGATTTATTTATTTACATATTTTTAATTTAATGTGAATTTTAGAATTGGGCTTGCTCTTTAAATTCACACAACAATTTTCACTAAATGCATTATAAATAATTGAAGAGTCCAGGATTTTTCATCTTTGAAAAACATTTTAGATGTCCATAGTAAACTGTAGGCTGCTTCTGCAAGGAGATGATAAACTGCCTCTCACTGACAAATATTGCTGAGACATATCATCTTTCCTTATCATTTACTCCTTCAATTTGAATGGGATTCTAGATATAGCTAAGGGTTAAAGCTAAATTCTGAGTTGTAAATGATCTATATTAGGAGATTCTGAGCACTTTTTTTCCCCAGTTGGGTTTATGTCTCTCTCCTTTGCCACATTTTATAGGCCTTTATAAGATTAATTTTTTCTGGGTTTTGGGGCATTTTTCGTTTGTTTTGTTTAGCTTGTTATTGTTGTTATTTTCTTTAACTTTCTTCATTTCTAAATAATGTAAAGATTCTGTCATGCACCATCTTTGACAAGTCACAATCATTATTTCTACTGTACTGTCAGGTTAGATAAGCTTTCCATCCTAGGTTAAAGCCTGAGTTGGAGTGCTTAATTTTAACACAACCTTTCAGAATTTGACAGCATGACACTAGGAATATACTGATACATGGAGGTAGTACATCTGGAAATTGAATGATTCATTGAACTTTTGGAATAGGCCTTCCTCTGGAAGTTTCAACAGTTTTTAACATAATGCTTATTAAATGGTAGTATAAAATTTCATATCATTAAAGCTTTTCCAGGTATATGAGACCGATATATATATATGTGTGTGTGTTTATGTGGGTGTAAGCAGAGACATAGCACTATGTAAGCATTAAAGCTATGTATGTTCTTTATAGTAAAATCATTTCAAACAGGTTGCAGAAAGTGTTTTTGTAAGAAGTTTGGTATTTTGTTTTTCTTTTTTTTCCCCTTCAAATCATTATTTCATTAATGGTTTTCTTTTTCTGTGGACACTGAATTTTAATTTTACATATATTTTTAGCTTTGTTTTCGTATGTTTGTCAGCTCCTGAAGGGCAGTTTTATTCTGACATAGACATGGAAATGCAAATGACATCCCTGTAACTAGTAAGACAATTTGACCATTGAAATTCTTGGCAAAACTAGTGATATACTTAACACCACATTTATGAATGCCTAAAAAGAGGTGACTGCATCACATTAATGGACTAGATTATTTCCAGATGTCCCTTTCAACCTCTACCATGCTGTGATTCTCTGATAATCTAACAGTCCTCAAATACTGACCTTCTATTAACTTTTTTTTTTCCTCTGAATGACTTGTTGGGAAAGAAAATTGGCATTAATTTGCTACTTTGCTGATGCCTCAGCAAGTACTTTCTGACATGTCACAACCAGGAAGTGCAAAAGAAAGTTTTCATATGAAAAGAAAACTTAGCAGGAAAGTGGAGAAAAAAGCAAACAAGCTACACCTTTCTAGATTTCTTAGTGTGGTGACATGTGAAACAGGAAATTTTCTTTGTTTGGTGCTTGATTGTAGATTTCTGTGAAATAAAATAACAAATTTAAGTGTATTATAATTGTTTTCTATTTGATTTCACACATTAATTTTACACAAAATAGATTGGAATGTTTTTTGTAGCTTTGATGAATATATGTTATAACCTTTAAATAACAAAATTTAACAGCATTGCCTATGCCTATTGCAATTCCTTATGCTTAAATCTTTTTTTAAAAAATCCTCCCATCTTCCATACTCATCTATTGCACCTCTCTCTACCTTTACAAATCCTTAATTCCTTGATGGGCAGTTAGATATCCCTTGGCAAATTTCCATCGAGTGGTGTGCAATGGAGAATTCTGTAGGGTTCTGATTTGTAACTTTAATCAATTGCTGTATCAGACAGTTGTTTCAATTAAGGTGATTACATTTATACAGGTAGAAGTGCCCTGTCTAGAAATATAGGACAGAATTTCTCACACTAAATGAGATTGAAATTCCAGAAGTTATATGTTTTATGTCTCAAAATAAAGTGATTTACTTTTAGTCTAGAATTTCTTGCCATTAAGGACTATTTTATGAATGTTGCTGGTAAAAATCAAGGCTACATCTAGCAGTTATTTTACAAGTGCAACATCTCTGAAAGTGAATATCCAGAAATCACACTTGCATATAAAATATTTTAAATATTTTATTTCTGTCTTCCAATTTGTACTGATCTTTCTGGTTTTGAGTCCAGTATATATTATATTTTTTTATTTTACATAGTACAAACATCTACTGGACTGGAGGATAAAACTTATGCACAATTACAAAGTCCAAAGTCCACATATTTTCTTGTTCCCAGTCATTAGAATTTTAATGCTGGTTTTTGAAAGATATCTAAAAGAAATTCAGCATGACTAATATTGCAAACTTCATTACTTAGAAGTTGTCCTAGAAGTTAGATATTTTTCATTAAAATTACTATTATTTTTACTGCTGACAAATAAATGAAGTACATGAGTATGACTTCTAGTAAATATTAATGGCTTTATCTAATAAAGGATGTGAGGATTCTGAAGATTGGTTTCTAAAGTATCTAACTTCATACTGGAGTGAGATGCACATCTATGATCTAGGTGCCTAAAGACCTATGGAGAATTCCAGGTACCTCAAAATGGGATCTGAAAAGCAACATTCAGGAAAGAGAAGATAGAGGCAGAGGTGTATCACTCCCTAAGCTATTGCCATTGTGGCCACCATTTGGAATTGACAAGAGAGCTTGGATTTCCATGCAGGTATGAATTGCTAATTCCAACAATTCTTATGTAGGATTTGACTTCAGATATTGAAGAAAAAATAATTTATTCCTGAGTTCCAGATTCTAAAAAAGTTAAGAAATACAATGGCTGGTGGCAGTAACACCTTTTCTACATCTAAGTGTTGTCTTGTTCCCAGAAAGACAGCTCAGATAAACAATGACTTCTTCATTATCTTCAGTAATGAAGGCAGAATCCATTGCATTCATTGAGCAGAAGTTCTTCAAAACCATCCATTATTTATGGTATTTGGGAAGAGTGAGAAAGGTATCAATTTTATTTAATGACTTAAATTATTAAAGATTCATTGTATCCTTTATCAGGCAGAAGCAGTAGTGCTGAAAGCTTGAAGATCCATCCTGTTAGATAGTAGGCAACTCCTACAAGATGTTTGAGAAATATCTTTATCTTTCAAATTTGAAAGGCTGCCATCTGGAGCTGAATTCTCACTTTTTGCTGAGTAGCATTCTCTTGGCTGAGAAGCAAAGTCATATATTTTTTCTGGGTTAGCTTATTTATGTACTCTTGAGCTTCCCTTCACCAAGTAATTTTCAGTGCTAGTCAATCTTCCAAGGACAGGGATTTGCAGAGGCAAATCTCCACAGAGATTGGAAGGCTTTTCATGTGGAATGGTCTGGGTATATCACCTCTGCATAGCCAGTTAATCCACCATCTTTTCTTTTTCAGCGTTTTTAGTTGGTATTTCATATACATTGATAGGAAAAATAAACTGAATGAGACTGGAGCCATAGTCCCTTGTAGAAACTGGTATAATACAGTGAGATTTGTGATAGACAGCACATGCAGCATAAGCAGTCACTGCTTTCTAGTTGTCTGTACATGTGACATTGCTGAAATACATACTTTCAAAAATACATTTTTGTAGAGGCAACATACTTGCAAAGAACTTATTTTTAGACCGGTGGATAGAGTAGTATATGAATAGCAAATCTTAAAAGCACTACTTGGCAGCTCTAATTAGCATTCACTATTAGAGTGCAATTCAAGATAAAGCACAAAAATATTTCTAATCTCGGAGAGCTTTGGGGGTTTATAGGGTTTATATGTTTTTCATCTTATTTTCCTTAAATCAGGATATACTCCTTTTTGTGACATATGATTAAGTCTGGAAATAAGAAAAATCATTGCTGTAGTCCTGGCATTAGTAAAGTTGCATACATTTGGCAATATGGGGTAGTAGATATTTTGGAAGCAAAAAAAGAGTGTTTGCTGTGGTTTTGCCAGAAAAGATGTTTAGCCCACAGCTATTTCATGGTGGTTTTAGTGTGCAAGATCTGAGAGTAAAGAAATAGATCTAACTTGCTTGTGGACTTTTGTTATTTTTACATTGAATATATCAGCAGAAAGAAAGTCTAAACAGTTAAAAAGTCCTTATATTTGAACAGTCACGACATTTCAGGAATAAAACTAAGCATAATTATTTACTGTACATTACTGCAGATAAATGCCTTTAGATTTGAATTCTACTACGTTTTTTCACCTGGCCTCTTTTTCTCTAAGTAGCAGTGACACAGTGGAATCCAGCAGAGCACAAGCTCAACTGGTATCTATCTCAATTGATTAACTGTCTAGAACATTTGATTTTCAGAATAGATACCCAAGAGAGCTCCAATTCATTAGTGGTTGTCCACATGTGATTAGAAACTGTGGGAGGGCTAACCCCCTCTTTTAATTGATCCAATTTCATATTCCTTGTGGTCATTGAGTGTGTTAATGGCAACTTAGCACCTGCATTAAGAAACCAAGTTAACAACATCCTATAAATGACTTTAAGTCAGCAGGTGCCAAATTTGCAGGAAAAAAATAACATGATTGCTGCTGTAATGTTGCTGCAGGAGGGATATGAAGTAATAAAATGTTGCAATTGTTTAATCCATCACAATCAAACAGTCATTGTTTGATGATAACATGATTGTTACATTATTACTATCCTTTGTTACTGATTGCCCCTTCTTCACTCAAGGGTATCATTCTGTTTTATGTTAATAACCACACTTTCATTTATACTACTTTGTAAGGAAGTAAGACTTTCCAATTTCTTGACTGTAATGAGAATGCAAATAGCAGGCAGCCTTAGTTATAGGTTGCACCAGAAAGGCTGACAGATTTAGTATTCTTCTACTGTATACAGCTATTTTGCTTGAGAAATCTTTCTATAAATCATACACTCTAATAACATGTATTTCTGATGTTTTCTGCATTCAGCAGGATCATCAGTACTTCAAAAATAAATTCTGAATTTGGAGATCTTTGGAGGGATTATACTGAATTTTTCGTTGTTAGGTTACTTTTGATAAGGAATGTAAGAGTTAAACTTCTAGTTTAGAAAAATTGTCCAAAATTTTCTTCTTTATTCCCCCAAAACACATGTGCAAGATGACAGCTACCTACATTTCAGGGCATGGATAAATTCCACAAATACAAAATCTTGGAATTATAGCTCTTTACATGCCAATATCTGCCCCATTCTGAGCAGCCATATGCCTAAACTCTGTTAGTTTCCAGAAATTAACTGGAAAAATTTCTACACTCCCTGAAGAGTTCAATCTGTGAAGCATTTTGAGAGTGGTACATTTAGCATGCACCTATTGGATTAGGTTGTCATACAAAATGGAGTTACTCTAGGCTTTGTTACTGCACCACAGAGCAATTTGCAACAATTTCCTATAAGATCTGAGAAATCAAATAGAGTTTTAACAGAAGAGGAAATAAGTTTGTTTAAAGTACTCCATACAGTTGAAAGACAGAAGGAAATAGCAGGATGAGAACCATTCCCTGGAATTGGTTAGTATTTAAAAGAATTTTAGTAGGAGAATGTGAAAGATACAGGTAGGAAAAGAACAGAGAAGGTGAGAAGGAAAGAGGAAGGTTTAGGATGGCTGGCTGGCAGGGTATGAGAGAAATATCTTCTCACAAAATAGATGAAATTTGAAAATCAGCCTTATAGGCTTTTGGGCACAGCCATAACACACCAATAAAGTAAGGATAATCTTTAAACCAAATATTTGTCAGAAAAGCAAAAAGTGATTATATGAAACAAAGATGTACAAATATGGAAAGGTATTCCTGCTTTCTATTAACAAGT
Source organism: Bucco capensis (assembly GCA_013396975.1). Taxonomy (NCBI): domain Eukaryota; kingdom Metazoa; phylum Chordata; class Aves; order Piciformes; family Bucconidae; genus Bucco; species Bucco capensis. Next base: position 581,539 of record VWZO01004100.1, read on the forward strand.
AACTAAAACTTTAAAAATTGCACATTGCACACATGTTGTGCCACTAACTGTAAAACTATTAGACCCTAGATACATCCTATATAGTTCCTTGAAATACTGGAACATACAGGTCAGAAAGTAACCATCATAATGCACTTAAGGGGATTATGATAACAGGAAGATAAGGATATCTGAGGAGATAATTGGGATGCCTGATTGCTAGTAATTATTATTACCTAGTGGAATATGACAGAATACACATCTTTCCTTCTTTACTGGAAACCCATAAACACTTCTCTTGGTTGTGAAGGCTTGTCATTTTCTATTATCCTGAAGGAATGCTGGGAAAGAAGTTTGATCCTACAGCTGAACTATGTGCTTAGCTGAGAAGTGCCAGCTAAGATGCAGCATTAACTACCACTTCTTGAGGGAGACCAAGACTGCTTCCCACAGAGAGGAAGAATTGAGCACTTTGGGTGTTGAACTCAAGCCAGAAGCTCCTTTTTCTTTTACTTTACAGGAATAGTGTTTCCTATGATATATCTTTTGCTTATTAATTTCTCAGGAGTCAGAACTCATTGGGTGATTGGCTTAAAAAAAATAAAATGAGCCTCATATAAATATTTACATGTATGTTTATACATATATGCTTATATAATCTTATTATATTTGTTTAATTAGTTCAGCTGAACTAACAGTTTTTCATGACTGACAGTGGTGTGTAAACAGCAAGTTGCTATGTCAAAGCCTGGAATTGGTATTTAATATGAAAGGGAATCTAGCACTCTTCATACTTATGCTTGATACCACACTATTTTTCTCTCGGGAACTGACAATAGGAATGTAGTTGATTCAAGAAGGTGTAAAGCACACTTCTATTAATATTTCCTCACACAGTAACTTTATATAATCCTTACATTCCCATCTGTGTTGTATCTTGATGCAGAACAAAAATGTTGCGAGACATTCTTCAATTATGTAGTTAAAGGAAAAAGTGTTGGAGCCATCTGTAAAGCCCACTCTAAAAAAGATCTAAGCTTTTCATATTTTTACACTTGACAAAAATTGCTACCATAACTCTAGAAAAAAGTACAAACAGCAGTCTGAGGAGAAGAGAAAGATCATTAACTTGGGTAATAGTGATTGGGCCAGAAGATGGGCATTTGACTTCAGTCTAGTAATGGGGCAGATGATGGAGTTATACAGTTATAAGCTTAAAAAACTTTCATAAAACTCTAAGGGAATGGTTAAGCAAAACTCGTTTTGTTTTCTTCCTGCCCTCTTTTTTTCTGATTTTCTGATCTTTGTGCAAACTCACAAGGCTAGAGTGGTAAAAATAATTAATAATTATCCTACCCTAGCCTTTAGGAAAAACTGTTGAAACTTTTCATTAGTATCTCCTTGCTTGTCTTTTTATTTCTTGATGAATTTCCCAGGGGGAAAAAGATCATTATTAACAGACTAATGAATACCTGGGCCATAAATATAAATTACAAAGATACTGTAGACAACTATTAGGTAGGAAGTGAATCATTTAATTCTTCATTAACACCTCAGAGTGAATATTCTATTGTCTTGCCAAGTATTACTTTTACTAGTGAATTTAATTTAATGCTTATACTTCTAATAGAATATCAAAATATATAAAGCCAGCTACATAAATAAAAGCCTGTATAAATAATTTCCAGAGAATTCCAGCCAAATTCTCAGCTAGTGTAAACTAATTTTCCTCTTAACAGTTGGTGATGAAATGCCTCTTCATAGCAGTTGAGGGCTTGGCTCTTGATATCCTAGAAGCTGTGTCTGTTTTGAGATCCTACTTGACATTGCATTTGCAAATTGCTACAAGCCTGGTGCATTGACATCCTGTTGTGAACAATTCAGACTGGGATTTTCTTTTTTGTTTGTTTCAGTGCAAAATGGGAAATGTAGTCTATACTGAGAGAGCTTAGACATGCACATATATAATTAGAGATATACAATGAATAACTGGGAATATATAGTAACTTCAGTTCACATAGAAACACACATTCTGCTGATATGTTCTTCCTGCAAAAGATGTTACTTTATTCTAAGCAATGGAGTACTATGTTCAGCTCTGGGGTCCCCAGAGTAAGAAAGACACAGATCTGCTCAAGTAGGTCCAGAGTGGGGCCACAAAGATGATTAAGGGACTAGAGCACCTCTCCTGCGAGGACAGGCTGAGAGAGTTGGGGTTGTTTAGCCTGGAGAGGAGAAAGCTCTGGCAGGGGGGACACCTTATAGCAGCCCTCCAGTATTTGAAGGTGGCCTACAGGAAAGATGAGGAGGGACTCTATCAGGGATTGTAGTGCTAGGACAAGAGGTAGTGGTTTGAAACTGAGAGTAGATATAGATTATATATTAGGAAGTTCTTTACCATGAGTGTGGTGAAACACTGGTCATTCCTAATAGCTGCCTTTAGATATCATTTTACATTTTTTTCACCTCCCAACCATTTTTCACCAAATGCCTTTTTAAATTTTTTTTTAACTTATTTTTATAAATGGTTTTGCATTCTCAGGCTATGCAGTTCTTGTTTTCCTATTCTCTAACTTGTTAGGAATGTAACATTTAAAGTACAGGAGAGTCCTTCAAGCTTTTACATCCACAGTGATTGGAAAACATAAACTACAAATAAGCATCACTGCCCTGAAAGTCAAAAGGAAATTCTAGGTTTTGCAGTCTTGTTAGACTTGCTGTGCCAAAGGCTGAGATTTTGCTAAGATTTTTGTTACACTAAGTAATCTTCATTTCTGCAAATATAGTTGAGCAAAGTCATTTGATTGTCCTCTGTCCAGTAGTGTTCTTCTTACCTAAAAGTTTTGTTATTTTTTTTTATTTTTCCCCTCCTTTTTTACTTTCAGTGTATTTCTACCTTTTCTGTCTTCTTCTAAAAGTACTTACAATTTACTAAGTCTTCTAATTGAAGTGAAAGGCACTTGTTTGTACTTCAAAATAGCTTTCAGTGAATTTGTCATGTACTGGTTTAGAAGAACCATTTTTCAGTTATTAGCACTGCAGAATAAACCTCTGGTTAATACCTTATTTACACAAACTGAAGACTTTTGTATCCATGTTTGGCGACCTTGAAGGTGCATTGTGTTCAGTGCCCTTTTTATAACCTTAATTACCAGGGAATATAGAGCTTTAAAGAAAGACTAACATTTCACTTTAACATCCGCAATAATCTATTATAAAGCCAGTTAAGCCAGTCCCCAAATACAGAGAAATGTTATTACATGCTCAGCTGGCTGTCAAGGGGCCATGAGTCAGTGGCTTACAGTTATCAAAAGTAACAAGGTTGTTCAGAATTTCCTCCAACAAAGCCAGACAGCTTATGAAGGGATTAAGCTCTCTTTGATTAGAACAACTGGAACACATCCTGCCCTTTTAATTAGCACTCCCTTTTGCTTGGTTTAGACTGGTAATTTGACACTCTTACTAGCCAATGCAAGAAAAGACTTGCATTTTTGGCCTACACGTGAGTTTTATAGCAGTAGTATGTGAGTGTTCACTAGCTACAATGTGAGCTGTTGTAAAGAACATGTTCAAAGGTCTATGAAAATCACAAAGGCATAATGTCGATAGACACAGTGTAATAATATATACGAATGCAATGTGTGACAGCTGACTCCATGAGCCTCTAGGCACAGTATATTGCCCTGAGGCCACAATCTTTCTACCTTCTATCTTAGACAAGCAAAAAGGTTTTATGTCAGCTTTATTGACATTTTAGAGGTTTGCATTTAAATCTCTAACTTAAGGCAAGTCAGTCATAGCCATCTCTGTTTGCACTGGTGAAGAAATGAGTGAAAAATATGTTCAAGAAATAAAATGTTGATAGGAAGACAACTGGGCGAAGAGAAAAAGAAAAGGATATTTTATTAGAACACAATCACTGGTATATTGATATTGGACTTCCTGCCCTCACCCTTCCCCTGTCACTCTCCTTGCCCTGATACCTCAGTGTCGATTTGTATTTGATAAATTTTAAGGAATCTACAGGTCACCAGTTTGTTCTCTAGACTTCAGTTTATTATGCAAAAGTCTGAGTGTTGTACTGAATTATTACTCACTGAAATGTTTATCAATGCTTTGCAAGTTACCTGCTTTCTCAGGTAGCTTTCATTGATATGGATTTAAATTAAACCCCAGTGTATGTGGGGTTTTGTCCCAGATCAACTATTTAAATGTGCACTTGAAGATGCCCTCCTGCTCTTCCCCACATCCTATCCTTCCTCCTTTCTTCTGTGCAATATTACATGCAAAAAAATCAATTTTGTTCATCAGTGGTGACAGTCGGCTAAGGCTGTCTCACATTTCAAGAGCAGCTGTTCATCTCCTACTCTACACCCACCAGATATTACTCCACCCTCAGATCTGCCCCGCGACCCGCTTTGTGTAATCATTCTCTAACTCAGTTTAATCAAAATTATCTGTGCTAGAGAAGTTCTAACTTTTAAAGAATTTCAGTTAACCAAGTTACTGAAACAACCTAACATTTTCTATTACATAGATTTCTTCATTTGATTTACTGAAAACCGGTAGCCAAATTCAATAAAATATTCAAATTTTACTTTTATATCCACTTTTTCTTATTCCTAAAATTATAAAAGTAGTGTTGGATCTGTTTTATTGTATAACCTGCGAAAGCACTGAACAACTACTTTGAAAATATAGAACCTTTTAAAAAACAAAAATATCTGAAAAACTTGATTTCTGCAGTTCAACAGGAATTAGATTTAATGTATTACGTCCAAAAGCTATTATAACATCTCCTGTCACCTCTTCACTGTCCTACAGTGAACGATTGAAGTAGAAAATATATCCCAAATTTTGGTAGATATTTATGCCTTCATTTTCAGTTTGATAGACTTTTGAGCTCACTAGAAATGTGTGAGGAAACTTAGTTACCATTCCTCTAGAATTGTGTGAGTTGTTACTGTTTTCTAAGGGCAATGGAGCTGATTATTTGATGTCTCATAGTAGCATTAGATTTAAGAAAGGCTTCTGGGAATTACATAGAGTAACGTGGTTTTTTTACATTGGCCTTTAAATGATTCATCTCTTATTGGGTTATTAGGCTGCCTACAGGCAGGAGGCAATGTAAATTAGTATAAAAATCAGTAGGTGAAACCGCTTTTCTCTAAACATAGTTCTTGCCCCTTTCCAGTCTGCATTTCTGTGTGACTTAATCCATTCCGCCTTACAGAAACAAAGGATATACTTGTTTAGTTTTCAGACTTTTACAATGTCCTAAACTGTTTTATGAGCTAAGTTGTACAAACTTAAAAAGCATACATTCTAACAAAAAAACTGAATCCATTTTGAGGGATAGGAAAAAAACTCACAAAGCAAAACAACCTGGAGAATATTTCTGGAGGGGGGAAAAAAAAAAAGAAAAGATAAATTTATTTGCCCTTGAGAATGAATTACCTTCAAAAAATTTTTTTGAGTTAAGAAGAATTTCTGCTTTCATGAAAGAAAGATTTTTGTTTCAGACTGGCCATCAAAAATAAGATCCTTTACAGTGATATATGAAATACCACCAAAATGATTTTTTTCCTTGATGCATATTTTTGAAAGATGACAGTATTCTCTTGGTTTGGGCATAATAATTTAACACACATTTATTGTTGTGGTATTCTTGTAACTTGACTTCCTGTTTCTTAATTTCCAGTTTAAGGGATTTTTCAATATATCTTGGATATAAAAATAATTAGAAAATTATAAACCACTTAATTTAAAGTTCAAACAGATGTTTTCTTGGTGAATAAGACATAATGAAATTAAGTGAAAGAATTTCCTTCTATTTGCAAGGGCAATGTCCTTTGAAATAATATTTTATATATTGTGGTTTTATGTTATATAAATAACATAGAGGTTAAGTAATTCAACAGAAGGTATAAAGTAGTTATCTTGTTTCACGAATATTAGTAAAGAAACAACATGGATAAATTATAGTATTAAATAAAAGATGATAGATGGCATCATTTGGAAACTGGAAAACGGCAAACAAAAAGTACTCATGGATACATCCAGAAAGTGAGATGAAAAAGACAGAATGTGACTGAATTTTATTTGGTTTCTTAGACATTTGATTTCTTTCATATGACAGGATTGCACACAGAGAAATACTGTGAAAAATACTGTTTGATTTCTCTTTTATGTGTGCCATAAAAATCTAATAAATAATTAATTACGTAAAAAGGAAGAGCGCACTTGTCATTTGCTGTTATGACTAGAATAACACTTTGATTTCATCTGTAAATCTACACACAACAGATTAAAACAAACAAACAAAAAAGGTGGAGCAACATCTAGTTAAACAAATTACTTGGGAACAATTCAATTGCTTCTGTCCCACACACTCATACATGCACATAGGCAGACATAGATGTATTGTGCACACAGACACAAAGTACATTTGTATATGGTTATGATAGTACACACACACCTATACTACAGGTGGAAATGTTTGTATATCTTACAAGATTCTGATTGCTCATTTGCTTCATAGATGTAAACAATGCAATTTCAGGATAAACAGAAATTGCATAATAAAAGGTATTGTGTTTATAGTAATTCATAGATGAACTTCAACAACAAGAGAAAAGAGAATATCCATTATTACTCTATGTTAATGTAATTCTGTCCTCCAGGTTGACTTTCTCTTGCCCCTGAAGGGCAAAATTTTGAGAATATACTCCTTTTTTTCCCTATAAGCTATTTGGAAATTCCAAGTTGGGTTTTTTTCTGATGCAAATCTGTATTTTTCTTTACTTTTAGAAGTGGTCAGACTTTGGATTTTCAGTTAAGCTTATTAGAGATAACTTTCATCTGTAAGGTAAACACACTAAAAAAACTCTGGAGTGTTTGCATATGATGGAAATGGAAGGATAGAAAAGGGCTGGCATTAGAGCTGTGTCTAATGACTCTGAATGAAAGAAAGAAAAGGGTCCATTTAAAGTCATGACAATACATCCCTGTTTAAGGCTAAATGTATAACACATTTTATTAGTGCAGTTCATTACATATGATTACATGTCTTATGTATTTATTTATTGATGTACTCCTTTATTGTACATCGCATGTACAATAAATAATGCTAATTAAATTATGCCTGGTCAAATTAATTTGATCTGGGAGAGAGGGAACTGAAATGACTTTCTTGGGAATGCTATAAAGCTCTGCTGAATAAAAATAAAACTTTTTTTATCTAGGCAGAACAGAGAAGGCCCTCACATCAGGAAAAAGTTCAAAGAGAAGTTTATCACAGAAGATGTTTCCTTCTACTTGTTTTAGAAGGTACTGATATTGATAAGGAACTTAAGAAATGAATAGTTTAAAGGAATGCCTCATTACAGAATAGTTCTGAAATCATTTTAATTTAATAATAATACAGATGCAAACTGGGAAATGCATACTACAATAACAAGATTGTTTAAGGGTCTGATAACGTTGAGTATGGTTAGTTTTGTATGAATAATTAAAGATGCACAAATATATTTGGATTACATTACAAAATCACTTTTATTAGCAGTCATCAAACACTGCATCCTGCTTCCTTCATGAAAATACAGATACAATTGTTTCTTAAATATTCCTCTTCTACATGATACTTAACTTGCTGGTATTCTGTAGGAGCTAAGATGGTCTGTTGTATCTATCAAATTCAAAATTGTGATCTGCAAAGTTTGTGTGGCTTAGTATGCCAAAGAATTTAAAAAACAAACCAAAACTAGAACAAAAAAAACCCCAACAAAACAAAAATTAAACAAATACATCAGATAATCCTGAATGAAGAAATGGTTTGGTTTTGTAAAAATACATGCTGCTTTATTTGTTGTAGATAAGTATTCCATTGATGAGTTTATTGTCCAGAAATTGTGTTGAAATACCATATTCTAAGCAAGTATTAGTTAATATGCTTAGACTGTGAAGTGTGAACTCACAAATGTGAACAATTCTGCTTGAAGCTATCTCTTATTCTTCTAAGCTATGTTCATGATTTGATAACTGTTAGCTAATGTTACTATTCATAATAAAATACTCAATATCACTTACTTCACCACTCTTCCTGTCCTAATAATTACTTGCTCCACAGATCAAACATCAAACTCTAATGATATGGTTACAGCTAATGTGAATGTTAGGTATTCAGGCTCTTGTACTTCAAATAGAAAAGCAAATTTCAGAGCCAGCAAGGCCAATACCTGTATAGTGTTTTCTTCCTATTTAAACTCTGAGAACTCCAGGTGAAGAACCCCAATGGACACTGTCTATCTTAGCTCAAAATGGAACAGATTCAATAGTCTCACTCAAGATTAGTTTTAACTGTATGGACTAATACTAGCTGCTTAAGTCCATAGTTCTGTGTAGTCCTGTACTGGTACTTGAGGCCTAGCAGGACATGATAAAGCATTACAAATGGATTGTATGTCTGTTTTGGAAAAAATCAAGTCTATATTAAAGTAGAGCTAAGGAATTCAGTTCAGCCTTTATGAGATGCACAAATGTAGTCAACTGAACAGCTTTCTAGCCTATATAAGGTTAATTCAATTGTCTAAATATTAGCCTTCTGGCACCATTTGAAATATGCTAGGATATCCAAGACATGCACACGGAAGTGATAGATGGGAAATAAACAGACCTATATCTTCCTGGAGTGGCAACTGGAGGGTTTGCAAATGGCATGTGATGAGCACATTTAAGCAAATTGTTAGTCTCAGTGACTGTATTTACCATACATTTTATCAGTTGACTTAAATGTAGGCACCTACTGCAATTTTACTTGCCCTCACGAGTATACAGGCTATCTCACAGGTACAGTACTTAGGCTACAATGCTTTCAGGAAACCTGTACAGTTCTGAAACAAAAACTCAAGGACAAACAAAAAAATGCCCAGCCCCCAAAAGTAACACTAGTACTCTGTATGTAGGAAGCTGAACTAAATCTTACCCCAATGTGTGTGAATCTGAATTCCATCTCCATATAAGATGATAAAGTATACAAGAAAGGACTAACTAGAGATTGACCCATGAACACAATATTGATGTGTTTTTAGTAATAAATATGTAATTATGCACTGTGAACCTTATGTAACACAGAATAAATGGTGTTTTATGTTTAGCAGTATAGTGCAAGAAAAATAGAAAGAGAAAATAATGTTTATCAGCCAACCCGTTTCAAAGTGTACTATAGAGCAGTATTTAAGTAGCCACTTTTGTTTTTCGCATAAAACTTCAGAGCAATAAGAAACAAATCACTTTTTCACCCAGCTTGCTATGCGAAAAAATGGTAGAACCTCGTAGTCTTTTCTGAAAGGATACCCCTAACAGAGATATCAGGTGGAGTTTACAAGAGAATAAATCTTCCCTCTGCTACATACACAATTGTCTCTGCCCTCACATTTCTGCTAAGGATGATCCCAAACTCTTTTATGAGAACAGCTAAAATAATGGGTTGAGCACACTGGGATAAACATATAAATGCTGTTGAAAGTTCATAACTTTAATGTGTACACCTTTAGGGAGTCACTGCTGGAAATCAGGGAACATATTAAAAGGAGGTATAATATATCTACTCCTAAATTTATACATCATATTAATGAGTATTGTAATGCTAACACTCATAACAAACTTGTGATTTTTTGCAACAATTTTACAGACCCACAGAAGAGTTCAGGTAATTAGCAGAGGTGAAATTAAATTTATTCACCTACAAGCAATATTTTGGAGAACTTGGCCCCTGTCCTATCACTTAATTCAAGTTTTGTTGGCGCTTTTTTTGTATCTGTGTAGTGCCTATTGATTTCAGTTGTACCATTGCCTAATTCTAGAACTTCCCCACTTCAGTTTTCTCACGGACATGAGCAAAAGAATTTCTATTATTGACTTAAAAAAAATTAATATGTTTCTATTCTTTTGTATTTCCTTCTTGAAAGTGCAACTCCCATCTCGTCAAAGCTGAGAATAGTCTTCTTTGCAACTGAAGGATGCAATACAATGTGATATTCAAACAACATATATAAATCAGAACTTTAATTTATACTTTTGCTAGCTGATTGGATTTTGTAGAATTATTTCACCCATCCAATGCATACATTCTTGGTTTGGAATTTACATTATCCATGTTCATCAAGTTTATTGCGTTCTTATAGTTGTTGCTTTCCATTTTACTAACAGTAAAATAGTGTCCTATTTCCTTTGCTATGAATGAAGATGAAATAGCTTTGACTTGCAAATGCCTTTTTTCAATAGGAAAGAGGACAATAAGAATTGTATATAGAGAAAAGGATCAGATTTTCAGGTACTATGTTTAAATAATACATCAAAAATTCAATGGAGGGGATGGGTGACATAAAAAAGAACCATGACAGTTCATTATCTTGAAGACATATCAAACAATGAAGGAATGACAAGATATTCAATAATTCTGAAAGAAAAGATAATTTTAAATTTAAGTTTTACTTTCTGAAGCTTGTGTGCTTAGAATTGAACAACAGAAGGAAGTACAGCTTTATATGCATACGTGTGCCTGTGTATCTGACATTGTGTTCCTAAATGAACATCTCTCAGGCTATTTGAAGGAGGTGTACTTAAAAGATGTACATAGGGGTAGGTTTTATTTTAACTGACTACTCAGAGAATTGAATGAAGGTCGATGTTGAGAGCTGATGGAATTCTGAGAAATTTTTATTACAGAGAACTTTTCAGAGCATTATTCTTTTATTTTCTAGTAAATATGTCTCCCCTCCAATGGAAGGCTACAAAGATGATTTGGAGACTGGAGCACCTCTCTTACAAGGAACGGCTGAGAGACTCGGGGCTGTTTATCCTGGAGAAGACTGAGGTCTTATCAATGCTTATAAACATCTAACGGGCAGGTGTCAAGAGGATGGGACCAGACTCTTTTCAGTGGTGCCTGCTGGGACGATAAGGGGCAACACGCACACACTAGAACACAGGAAGTTCTATGTGAACATGAGGAAAAAATTCTTTACTGTGAGGGTGACAGAGCACTCAGAAGACTGCAATGGGCTGCCCAGAGGTGATTGTGGAGTCTCCTTCTCTGGGGATTCTCAAAAACCTGCTCTAGGAGAATCTATTTTAGTGGGGCAGAAGTGTGTTGGGCTAGGTGATCCCTGGAAATCCCTCCCAACCCCTACCATTCTTTGATTCTGTGATTCCATGATTTTCACTGCAGAATATTATACCGTAACTTAATGTATAAAGTCTCAGGAATTTGTAAACATGAGTGCAGCTTAGGAATCAAGCTTAAGAATTTCATTTGTCTTTTGATGATTTAAAATCTGAGGAGTCTAATCCAGTGAAGACAAGCACTCTCATAAGGTCTAGCTGATAATTAAAGATCAGGCATGTACAAATACTACATGTAATTCTAGCATAAACTGCAATGTAAATACCCATGAGAAATAAACCTACACTTTAAATAAAGCAAGATATATCAATGATCTACTGATGATATCAGAATTCGTTATATAAATTTATCTCAAATTCTTGAGCAGAAATTCAGATGGAAGGAGAATTCAGTCTGTCTCCCTAGAATATTTAATTGATAGCCAATATTTCAAGATACAGTAAAATGACACTAGTGTGGGAGATAACATTGTAAACTTTATAAACCCTCTGCTTTTCAGGCATTTGCATGAATTATTTCATTTTGAGCCTTTCTATATTTCTTCCGTAAATATCTCCTAAAGAGTTTATTGCCATCAAGAAATATTAATACTGTGCTTTTATATTGCCCATCTATGGGGCAACTTCTTTAAAAGATGAATGAATAACTTAGGAGTACTGAATATTCATTGAGGCATATATTAACTGGAGTCAACAGGATGTTATTTGGTATGCTTGAAAAATAATGAGATGGTTTCACAATCCTCTCGTTTAGATAAGTAGGTCCTCTACACTTTGTACAGAAGCATATAGAGATCTGCATAAGAGTAATCATTTATTTTTGCTTAATTTCAGTGGATAATTCTATTCGTGTTTATAAACAGTAAATAAAACTGGCTATGACTGTAATTAAAAAACAGGTACTTCAATATCTATAATTTAAGTACATCAGTGATGCCCTGCAACAACAACAATGTATTTCCAAACTCCTGTTTAACACAGGACATTGTGACAGATTTGTCCAATAATGTAGGACACTTCCTCTATTATCTAGGAAAATGTCATGTTTTGCTTTCAAACTCAGAGTAATAATCTGATATCTGAGTTCAGGGACTGCATTTTTGAACCATCGTATTTTAGTGTGATCTACTGACAAGCTGAAATATGAAAAATATGAAAAAGTCTATCAAAAAAGTGAATCCAAAGGACCTTTAAAACTAACCTTAAACTGAGTAACTGATTGTAAGCTTATGATATTGAAACTGCTCACAGCTATCTCCTAAAAGACTTCTGTAGGCTTCACATACATTTCCCAACATTGAGTAAAGCAGGCTAACCCAATTTTTGCAGTATCTGACTTTCCAAGGCACCCAGATGATCTGTGCAATCATATGAATTTATGACCCAAGAAAAGCAGAAATTCCATGAAGGGAAAATAATAAAGAGAATAGCACCGAAAGAAATACCAGTTTCACACTGCAAATAGGAATCAGTTTGTGATAAGTGCTTTCGGTACAGATATGTTCATACTTGCAGAACTATTTCTTTATAGTAAGCATCTTAGTAGGCTTCCTAAAATAGTTATAAAATAGATACTGTTTTTCCATTAGATGACAAGCTCAGCCTAATCGGAGAATGGAGTTCATTTTTACTCCTAGGATTTTACTGACTTAAGAGTATTGTGGCAGTTTTCACCATGCAGCGTAAATTCACTGGCTAAGCATCAGATCAAAGAACTATAGTACTGTTCAAACTGCTATGAGCTACAGTCTGGCTTCCAGAGGCGTGAAAGGACAAGGAAGGGAAAGGCAAAGAAATAAGGAATGGGAGAAATTGCTTGAGGTTTTAGAATAGTGGTTAAAGCCCATTGATATAATGAAAAAAGGAAACAACAAAGCCATACTACAACTCTCCAGTAGTGGTTCCCTTTTCATTCCCAATGGGAAAAACTTAGAAAAAATAAATTGATCCAAGTATTTTATAAAACAGTAACAGTGGCATTGGTGAGGTCAGGTCCTGAAGCAACATAAACTATTAGCTAGAACAACTAGCTGGAGGATGGTACTATTTGGTATAAATGTCTCTGAATCTCCAAAACCATGGCTATAAACTTCAGAATACCCAGGAAAAAAATCTTGACAAGTGATTGCTGTAACAGTGAAGCTACAGAATGGTTTTGAGTCAGTAATGAAGAAGGTTTTCCTTTTCTACTGTGGACATTTGAAGACAACAATTTATGTTTTTCACATACAACTTGAACAGCATAAAGTTAAAATATTTAGTTTACACTACTTGTATTAGTACATTGGAAAAAGGCATTCATTTGCAATTGTGATGGGTAGAACTGTCCTGTAATGCTGACCATCTATTTTTGAAGTGATTATTTTAGACCAGGCTCTTCAGTTTTATATGGTTAGAGTTAGATGAGAATTTCAGCCTGAAGGATTATTTTCTGTTCTTAATTTCAAGAAGGAAAAAATAAGTCTAGTTGTATGGTTTTATAATTCAGTTCAAATCAGTTTTCTTTTATTGATTTTCATAGTTAAAATACAAAATCTTATATCCAAGGGAGTGTTTATATGCTAGAAGGCTGGCAGAAATGTGTTACTGTTTGAGTAGTGACCATATGACGATGATGATGGCAGTACTGACAATAACCTTTCTTGCCCACAGTATTTCAAATCCTTTGACCCAGAAGAATGTGTTGATAGGTAGTATATACTCTAGCACACTGAGCCAATTGGCATCTTGTAGTTTTCTATGATCTGATGAAAACTCCTCTTCCTCTGCAGTATTACTGTAGCACTTTAGCCATACTAGCAACTTGGAGTCCAACTATGTTTCCACTGGCTGCCGGTGTGGAATCTCCTAATGGAATTGTTACATCCATTGGCACATGTTCTGGAATCTAGCATGCTCCAAATTCCCAACACACAATAAAAATATGCAATTAAACAAAAAAATCACATGGGAATAAATTATGCACTTAGACAAAAGAAGAAAAGCATTATTTCTAGCCTACAGGTATGTTGAAATAGAAACTTAATAACTTCAAGTAAAATACAGAAGGGTTTGTAGGGATTACAAGCAGAACTGATGCATAATTGAGTTGTGTCCCAGAGGGAGACATTCATCTCTAAATTAGTACTTGAACAGATGAAATACTTGCTACAAAACTATATAATGCTGCTTACACCACTCGACTCACAAAGAACAAAACAAAACAGAAAAGAAAAGAAAAACAAAATCTCCATGAAAAGATTTAGACTTACTTGATAAGAGAAAACAAGCCTGTTATTTTGCTTGGCAGATCCAGTCTCTAGATTAATTTAGATATATATTTTTGTTTGTGACTTCTTTTGCTTATACAGAGAAACAGTGAATTTTGCTACAACTCAAGCCATCTTCAAACTATGTAACTGCAGAACTTGCAGACACTGGTATCTGAAAAATAAAATGCATCAAACTTATTGGCACCTCTCTACCTTCAACAGATTTCTCAGACAGAAGCATTATTACCTGTGATTTCTGAGACACAAGCATTATTATCTGTTTATATTGATTTATGTTTCAAATACTGACAGTGCTTCGGGATGAACTGAGTCACTATATTTCTGTGCTAGGCAGCCCATCACACTTCTTTATTTCTATTTACTCTATTTATTTAAATGCAGGAATGTGTACAAGGACTACAGAATGCATGCTTGTGATCTGTATCACCTCCCACTATTGGCTGTAAGAACAAAATGGAAGAAATCATGACAATGAAAGAGCTATATTTGACAACACTTCTAAATAAAAGAGGATCAAGGAATGATGTTTCTTTTCTGAGTTCTGTTGGCATCCCTATTGTCATGGTTTGGGCTGGAGCAGAATTAATTCTGCTAAGATGGTATTGCTTCTAGCCAGGGTTCCTTTAAAAGTGACTGTATTCCTCTGAAAGCTGGCAGTATGTTTTGAGAACACATTATCATCTTCTAATAGCTTAAGCCTGAATGTTTGGATTACAGCCTGAGAATTGGAATGTAAACTTTTCTGTGGCTTTGCTGAGAAGTCAGGGGGTGTGCAGGGTGACAGCATACACCTATAGGAAGGAGACAGGCAAGGCAGGTGACCCCAAACTGACCAACTGAGTATTTCATTTCATACATGTCATGCTCGGTATAAATTTAGGGGAGCCGTTCCCCCTGCTCTCTCTCTCTTCTTTGCCTCTCTAGCAGCCCTGCTTGGCACCCCAGCTTTGCTGCTTCCGTGCTTCTGAGTCCAGGCCTCCAGGGTCCAGCTTCCTCCCTTTGTTTCCCACCCCCCGGGGGAGTTCGGCTGCGGTAATATAGCAACTGGGAGGGAAGGTGGGAGGTTTGGATCTTGGTGCTGGCTCTGTATCTTTGCTTGTATATATTTGCCTCTGTCATTGTTTTCTATTAAAATAGTTAAACTTATTCAACCTTTTCCATTCCACAAGTCTCGTTATTTCATCCAAACCATAACACCTAGTCTCATCTCTCATTATAGTCAGGAAGAAAAATAAATTAGAAGAGTAAAAAACAGTTAGGAAAGATGTTAATGACTCTCAGGTGCCCAGATGCTGAAAGCAGGTGGTTGCAGAGGTGACCTCTGTGAGCAAACAGTGTTTACTGTAAACACTGTAAACAGTGCTGCCTCATGCCTGGCACAACCATTTCCAGTCATATCCAAGGGAGCCACTGCAGGACATGGCTGAGCCAGCAACCAAGGTGGTGGCATCCCGGTGAAAATGTATTTGAGAAAAATTGGAAATACTGCACAGGCAGTGAAGGTTGAGGAAAAAAGTGAGAAACAATCCCATAGACACTAAGGCAAGAGAAGATGGGGGTGGAAGGAGGGAGTAAGTGCTCCAGGCAGTGGAGCAAAGACTCCCTTGCAGCCCGTGAAGGACCGTGGTAGACACATCCAAACATCTTCCAGTTGTGGAGGACCCCGTGTTGTAGCAGATGAGTATGCCCTGAAGAAATCTGCAGCCTATGGAAAGAGCCACGCTGGAGCAGAGGATAAGTGTAAGAAGAAAGGAACAGTAGAGAGAAACTGTTATGGACAACTCTCCATTCCCCATATCCTGTCCTGGGGAGGGTAGAGGATTCATTAATAAAGGAGTAAAACTGAACATGGGAAGAAGGTGTGTGTGGGAGAACATACGTTAGTTTTTTTCATTGGTTTCTCATCATCCTACTCTGTTTTAAGTGAGCAAGAAATTAATAGTATCTGAGTCTGTCTTGCCTGTTAGAGTGACTATCTTGACCTATGAGCTTTTTCATGCTACTTTTCTCCCCTTGTTGTGTTGAGGAGACAGAGACTAAGATAGCAGCTGGCCAAGGTCACCCCAATATGATGACAAAACAGAGTGGTCAATCTGTAGTCAATACTTACATTTACACATTTCCCTTCTTTTACTTAAAAGTAGTGGTATACCCAAAGATAGAAGGTATGAGGAAAAAAGTCTCAGTCTCTTTCTTAAGGTCTGAAAAGATAAAGCTCCTCAAAGTGATCTCGAAGCTAAACTGTGAAATAAAAAAATATCTTTAGGAAGCTACAACTGTATTCTGTAAAAGGCAATAACATCTATTTTTGTAGATTCAGAAAGTGTTATGGTCATTTAGTCTGACATGTTACATAACGTGAGCCATACAATATCATTCAGTGATTTATGCAATTAGTCTTTGGGCAAGGAATCTTACCTTGGCTTTTTCTGATTCAGATCTACTATTTACTTTTTGTGTTTATAGCTTAACTTTTATTTTAGTTACAAATAAATTTTAGCTGTTGAGATTTAAAACTTTTGGAAATTATACCCTTAATGCTCACTTATCATCATCCCTTTCTATTATTCTTGGATGTTTAGTTATTTGATGTCATGGAGATAACTGCCTATATGTTGCTAGTGACTTTCTCTTTCTTGTAGTCTCTTGGTAATGTAACAAAAAAAAATAGCAATGTTTGTATTTCATTCCCATAAATCCAGGTATCACTGCCTGATTTAGCCTACCAGTAAAAGTGCCAGCCTATAAAAATGCCAGCATTTATTACATTATTATGGAACTTGAAATACTGGAATGATATTTAGCTACTAACACATATTATTTTTGAAGAGTATCTCACATAGTAAAGCATGGTAAAAGCAGGAAACATTTCCTAATAAACTGCATATATACAGTAAATCTAGAAAGTCTGAGGAGTGCAGATTCACTTACAGTAAAAGAAAATCTGCCAAACTTACTGAATACACAAAATTTCTCATCCTATTAAAATAAGCTGTTCCCAGCTTCAGGCTGCATGAGTCTTCATTTAATAAAAGCAGGGGCATATTGTTCCCATACCATCCTCAAATTGCTAATCCAAGCATATAGTGTATTTCTTGATTGTGTAAAGAAATTTTAATGGCTAGATCAGGAGAATAAAAGAATAAGCACATGAAAAACATGATTCCAATGCTATCTTAGTAGCAGAATTTGAGTAGCCCTGAAAGATACCCTGTGCATGCACATACACCCACAGAGAAGGCCGTGGGTGGTAAATCCATTGACAAACAGTTAAAAATACAAGTCAAAGCCCCGTTGGTTAATTGCTTATGTTGCCTATTTTCACAGTTGGCATTTTCTCAACTGAAAAATGAAGTAATCTTTTCCAATATAGACTTTTAGGACAACAGAAATGTTCTGTTTACAAACCTAGTAAACCATTTCCAGAAATATTGCACTTAGAATGTTTTTAACTTTCAGATGTAACATAGGAGAGAACCAGGAAAGCAGTAACAGTCACCATTAGTTTTAAAATTTTAGGTGAATATATAAATTTGATATAAGGTAATTATGAACAGTGTATCTGTATAATGATGCCTGCAAGGAAATATGGTAAATTAAAGTTGTTATATGATAAAGCAGGATGAAAACTGAATTGTCTCACTGCTTTTCAATGAACAATCTCCAGTTAAAGGTTTAGTCAAAAGTTATTTCACACATTTAGTGATGGGAGCAGCTGTAGTTCATTTAATATCCAGTTGGTGAGTGGACCAAAACTATTTCCTCAACCAAAATTATTTCCTCAATTGATTGGTCTGATTGGTGAGTAACAGTAGCCCTCACTTGGTATGCTGCTGTTCAAGTGCTTCTTTTTCTCCACAGACTATAACTGAATGTTTGAATGACACAGTCAGATATCTTAGTCTGTATTGTTGATTTCAACAGCTGGGTAAGATGAATCCCCTGGCCCTACTGATCCACAAATTCTTGTAAGGCATTAATAACAGTTTAGTTGTACAGAAGGTGTAGAAAACATCTTGAGGATGTAATTCTAGTTAATAGATTTTATACTAATTAATAGAGAAGAATTGATTGGGAATATTGAGTTGGGACCTAGCTAGGAAGACTAAGTATGAAATGGTTATACTTGTAATCTTCAGAATAGGAAAGAGGAAATGCAATATAATTGAAACAGGAAGGCAGGCTTTAAGAGAAATGGGAATTTCTATGAAAGACTTCCTGGAAGCTGTGTCACCTTATGAAGGAAAATTTGAAGTGTTATAAGTAGTAAACCTGGCTAAATTGCATGCTTTTCACTTATCTCAAACAAAAGAAGAAAATATTTAGAAAATGGAAACTGGTTGATAAAAAATAAGCATGGAAACAGAACAAAAATCAAGAAATTAAATAAAAGATTAACTACTTACTAAAATAAGCTAGCAGCTGTTCTCTGGTTTTCACTAATGAGCTGGCCACATAAGCCATATACAGCTTAGCTCTGGACCTGAGAAAATACAGGAACTCTGCTGCAGTGGGAAACTGAGGCTGTATCTACACCAGGAAAGTAAACCTGGCTGGCAACATTTCCTGGCACTTATGCCAGCTAACACCATATAGCTTATGTGTAGCTTGCAAATAGGACTTCCAAAACTGTGGATCTGGGTGAATTCTCTACTGGAGGTGGCCCCAGCAAAGGTATAATTCCAAAACTGTGCTCAGGAACAGCCAGTGCTAGCTGGAATGTGCCAAAATCCAGTTTGTGAGCACAGAGAATTGTGTTCCTGTGACTGAGACAGGCCCTATGCACATCTGAATTTACAGATGTAGTCTGAAGATATGCACTGTTAGCTGCAGTGTATGACATGAAAGTATATAGTGGGGATGGACAGTGTAAAGCTTACTGTGGTAGTTTTGGGGAACCATAGAAAGCTGAGGGAATCAAATCTAATATGGTCTTGCTCATATTACTGAATTGTGCCTTTGCATTGCCTCATGCAATATGAGATTTAGTGAGCCAAACTAGTGCCTAACAATGTGAAAATTATCAATATGAACAATAAGTGTCCCATGCCCTATTTGATTTAGTATTAGACATGTGGCTAGAAAATTGGGTGGGGTATTTGTTTTTTAAAAGTTCATCTATTATCAAGTGCTTAATGCGGTTTGTTAATAACAACAGTACAAGATCAGTTCTCAATCTTGACTGAGAAAGAACATGATAGAGAGGGCTTTAAGGAGTCATGTTTTTTTCAGATTGTCTAGGACTGATGAGTTTCAGCCCACGCTATTTAAAGTATTATCTGATGGAATCTGAGAACTATTGGCAATTATTTTTGAGAACTCAGGAAGTCTTTCTGAAAATACATGATCATCTTCCAAAAGTCTAGAGGAAAGCAGCTTTGTTCTCATCTTCAAAAAAAGGAAACTAAGGAATTATATAGTTGTCACTTTGACAGGCAAGACAAATACTGAAATATTTGGACTCATCTATACAAAACCAAGGAAATTAATTACAGCAAATATGGATTTATTAGGAGTCAACCAGTTTCTATTTATAAAATGATGGAAAAAATGTAAACAGAAGAACAATAAAGGAAACATATCTTGATTTCA
This sequence comes from Bucco capensis, assembly GCA_013396975.1. NCBI lineage: Eukaryota > Metazoa > Chordata > Aves > Piciformes > Bucconidae > Bucco > Bucco capensis. The sequence continues at coordinate 601,566 of VWZO01004100.1, forward strand.
GTAAAGTTTTAATCAAATTGGTTAAGATTGTAAAAAAAAAAAGCAAGCAAAATAGGCACACATAACCAGGATTTATAACTTGGAAGATAGGAAACAATCTCCCTACTCTGCTCAGTGCTGTACAATCTCAGTAGGAATACTAATTCCAGTCTTGGGCACCATATTTCTGGAAATACTTAGTTAACTGAGAATAGCCAGGACATAATTAATGGAGTAATTAATGTTAAATGTTTGGTCTTACAATCAAATCAAATGTGGAAATGCTGAGTAAGTTAGTAGGTGTACTGGAATGGACTGCCCAGGGAGGTGATAGTGTCGCTGTCCTTGGACGTTTTTAAGAAGAGATTGGACGTGGCGCTTAGCGGCATGGTTTAGCTGATGCCGTATTGTTGGCTCATAGGCTGGACTTGGTGATCCTGGGGGTCTTTTCCAGCCTTGGTGATTCTGTGATTCTGTGAATGCAGTAAGCAGCAGGAAATGTGTAAAAAGGCATCTGTAAGAGAGGAGACAGTAACTTTCCATTCTTTATTTCAAGCAATGTAGGCCAAGAAATAGTGACATTTAGTTGCATCAATAAAAACTGGACAGTAGGAAAAACTTTATCATTTAAATGCTAATCCCTGGTACGAGTTATGCCAGGGATTTGGGAACATTAATCATTAGAACCCTTTAACTGAAAGGCAGACAAACATGTGTCAGTAGTGATTTCATCTACTTGATGGAATACCTTATCTTTCAGAGTCCCTTGTAAACTTATGATTTTATGAAGTTCAGTGGACTTTTGCAAAGTGTCAGCTAATATTTCTGTGAATACCCATAGGAAGTTTAAACCTGATTTTACACTCCTCAAATTCTTTTTTGTCTGTGCTGGTTTTTTTACTTACCCTCTCACCTCTTGGCATATTGTGATGTATTTTAAGTCCAAAATAACCAGAGGATCAAACTGAAAGTGATTTTCATCTGAAATTTTTTGTTTGTTTGTGGGGTTTTTTTCAGTTTTCTTTCAGATTCTACTGATTTACTGTGATAAAATATACCTGAAAAACTTTTACAAGTATTGTAACTTTACAGATGCTATTAAAAAACGTAGTTGTTAAGGTTTAGGCCCACCCAACTGTCCACAAAGCAACCACACACTCATTCCAACCCTCCTGCTCACTCCTACCCCACTCTGGTAAGATGGGGAAGGGAAAATATAACAAAAGGCTAGAGGGCTGAGACAAAGGACAGGGAGGGCTCACTCACCAGCTATGGTTGTGGGCAAAAGGCAGAACTAGACTTGGAGAAACAAAATCTATTTCACTTAAACAAAATCACCATCAGTTCACTAACTGAATCAGAGTAGGAGAATGATAAATACAACTGGATCTTAAATAGAATCCTTACTCCAATTCCCACCTTCTTCCCAGGCCTAACTCTGCTACCACCTCCTCAGCAGCAGCACAGTGAGACAGGGAATGGGGCTTTTGGTCAGTCCCAGTCCATTCCATATTGTTCCTGCTGCTCCTTCCTCCTCACTGGAAAACACCTCACACTCACACAGAATCATAGAATGTTAGGGGCTGGAAGGAACCTTTGGAGATCATCTAGTCCATCCCCAATGCCAGAGCAGTTAAACTTCGAGCATGTTGCACAGGATGGTGTCCAGTCAGGTCTGGAATATCTCCAGAGATGGACCCCACTGACCGCTCTCCCACCTTATCTCCCTCCTCTGCCCCCACCTTCTCTTTCCCACCCCATTTCCTCACTCTTTTCCCCCAAATCACAGAGCACCTGGGCTCAGTTGCAGACCCCTGACTGCCCTGCGCTCATCCCCCCTACCCCCC
>VWZO01004100.1:603548-776266 GCA_013396975.1 Bucco capensis
AGGAACATGGGTATCACTCCCCACACTTTCCCATGGGCAATGAGTTTAATGCTCCCTCTGCTGTCGGCACAGTTATTACACCAGGGGCCACAGGAGACCCCAAGTGATTTTCAGACTGTGCCTGCCTTTCCTGTGGTAACATGGCATCCTTCCCACAGAGACAGTTCTCCACAAACTTCTCCAACTAGTGTGGATACCTTCTAAGGACTGAAATCTTTCCAGCAGTGGACTGCTCCAGTGCTGGCTCCCCTCAGAGCCATGGTCTGCTTTGGGATCATAGAATCATAAAATCAACTGGGTTGGAGGGGACCTCCAAGATCATCAAGTCCAACCCTTGATCTAACACTATGATGATTACTGGATCATGGCACTAATTGCCAGATCCAATCTCATCTTAAAAACCTCCAGTGACCGTGAATCTACCACCTTCCTGGGCAGGCCATTCCAATGCCTGATTAGTTTCTGTAAAAAATTTTTTCCTAATATGTAACCTAAACCTCCCCCGGCAGAGCTTAATCCTATGCTCTCTAGTCCTACTGCTGGTTGCCTGAGAGAAGACACCAACTCCCACCTGGTTACAACCTCCTTTTAGGTAATTGTAGAGAGTGATGAGGTCAGCCCTGAGCATCCTTTTCTCAAGGATGATTCCCTTGCTCTGGCATGAGGTCCTCCATAGGCTGCAAGCAGGATCTTCTCCACCATTGATCTCTAAGGGCTGTTAGGGCTCAGCCTGCAATGTGATCATGGGCTAAAAGGGAAAGGCTGCTCCAACATGTCTCCCCTGCTCCTATCTCACTGACATCTGTGCCTGCATGGTTGTCCTTACACAAAGGACTCTCAACACAAAAGAACCTGTCTAACAAATTTTCCTGTCTTAAATATGTTATCACAGAGATGCTGATTGGCTTCTTGAGACTTCTTACAGGAGTCATACCAGTAGGCCCCTCCTCCACTACCAAAACCTCTCCAGACACAAACTCAATACAGTAGTGCAGAATAACTAGTGAGATAGCAGTGTAAAACACTTTCCTAAAATATGAAGTGGAAAAAAAAAAGTGATGAAGTAGAGCAGCTTAAATTCATTGTTGGGAATTGATGTAGATCAGTGATGGCTGTGTCTCCCTGTCTTCAGACAACAATTATCTTCCCTATTACTCCCTCCTACCCTTTATTGAATCCTGTGGTGGAAGTGACCAAGGCTGCAAGAACTGGTGGCAGAGAAATGATGACACTAGCAGCTGTGTAGAACTTCAGCATGTAAGGAACTGAAAAGCAGCTGCAACATTAAGCAGAGACTGAAGTTTGGGTTGTCACTGAGCACATAGAAGTGAGGAGAGATGGGTTAACGAGGCAGGCAAAAATCTTCACAGGTCTCCAAACTGTGATGACTATCAAATATTTAATTACAAATAACTATATTCAGGATTGAGATACCTTATTGTAAAAGTATTTAGAATTGATAAAATAGATTTATTTGTGATTTTTTTTTGGGGGGGGGGGAGAAGATCCCTGCCTATTACTATTTTGCTCATCCAAACCACTCTCATGTTTTTCAATTAACTCATGAGCTCATGACTGCATTATTCTTTGCTACAGCTGTTGAAATCAGTGGTAGAGCTTTCTTGACGTGATTTCTCACACAAAAAGTGAACTGAGGTTACCTATTGAATCAGAAAACTTTATTTCCCATGTCAACTTCTTTCTTTACAGTTCTTTTGCCTCTAGACCTGGTGTATTTTCACTGCTTATACATTTTATAGTTATAGAATATTTAATTCCAGAGAAGAAAAGAAAAAAGAAAGGATTCTGCCCTACTAGTTCTAGTCCTGTGACTAACTCTTACAAAACAAGCATCTTATAGTCTGTACATAGGTCCCATAATGGAAAAAAAATTGAGTTAACCTTTAAGTACTGTAGGTAGTTGCTGCCCTCTACTTCAGTGAAGGAAATTTCCTTACAAACTGTTCTTGAAATTACACAGGATAGTGTGTCCCTTAACAAGCCAAAATAAAGATGTACACATACTATAAACATTCCATTCTTGAAAATATTATGAAATCTTCTGCACAGATGGGTTGAGAGTTTAATTACAGCAACCTCTGAGTGTCATAGACATCACTATTCTCTCAGAGTTGGAGGCACAGCAACAAAAAATCCATCAGGAACTAGTTTGACAGATCTATATCAGTTATGAGAGCAACCAGATGCTATTTCATCTATGTCACCAAAACATCCAAAAATGTTGCAATATCCTTATTACTATAGGGATGTCTATTTTTAGATAACTGGTGGAGTATTTCAAATGCAGCAATAAAAAAAAAAGTCGACATGCAAAGACCTAATTAATGATGTAGCTTACTTAAAATGATGCGCTGAATACTTGCTTTTTAGCACATATCTGGAGACTACATACACACCACTGAATTCTCATCTGAGAAATCCCCATTGTTGAGATGCTGCATCTCAACTGAAGAGCTTGTCTGCAGTTGTGTTCTAGTAATAGTCTATAATCATGTATACAGAATCAAAGTATATTGCCACATCGTTTTATAAGGGCAAAAAGCTCTGTCAAAATTGGAATGAATCTTATTGTGGTGAATATGAATACAAATGATGTAATATTCCTCCCCCCCCCCACATCACATATAAAAATTGTTTGCTATTAAAAAGAAAATAAATTGAAAAATAATGAAACTAATGACATTGTTCACAATGGGAAATATATTTTTGAAAACCATGGGTAGTGAATAATAACCTAAGTAGGCAGCATTGTGCCACAGTGGAGCAAAACAATAACTGTTGTGAAGAAAAGCACTCAATAAAGTAAATATCATTCTACTGAGTTTATGGAATAGTACGTGTGTAATGTCACAGCAGGTGGCATTTTAATTATCCTCAGAATAATATACAACACATACCATCTTTTGACTTAATCATTTAGCATTACTTATTTGTAGGCCCTGCTTATGTATTTGTGGGTCCAACTTACATTACAAGAATCAGTAGGGATTTGCACTTTCCCTCAGCTCCTGTAATATCTTGCAACAATTAGGAAATGTTTAAATGGGTGTATGCCAACAGGCTGAATTTGCTCCAATAGTGCTTAGTGGTGGCTAGATGTGAGACAGCTATGGCATGGAAGTTGGTTTCTTTGAGGTGGCATTATGCATGAGCTACTATACTCTATTATACTGTATAGCTTTTTGTCAGAAATGTTGACCCACCATCAGCATTCCAATTTGTTCACAGGATGACCTAAATCTGGATGAAATGTTCAGTTTCTGAGGAAAATATGAGGACAGTTATATTTTCAGAATGCTGATAAAAATTCAAGTTACTTTGGTTAGTTTTTGTTATTTGTGATAATGTAAACTAAGCAAAAGGAAGACAAAGTTCCCAATTTAACTCTTGGCAAATTCCTTAATTAGAAAAAACACTGAAATATTTATGTAAAATTTGAAAATATGAAAAAGCATAACTGGTTTCATTGCTGAATGGAAGTGGAGCTGAATGAGTGCTTGTTGTTCAGCATGTAAGCTTGCACAAGACCATTCTGCCCTTCCCAGACACTTTATATTTAAATATAAATGTTTGGTAAAGTTTATATTTTTAAGGCTTTGGTATTTTAGTTTTTCTTTTGTATTTAGAAGAATCATAGTGGAATAATTTGACACAATTATTACACCTCCCTTGTGTTTTATGGCTAGGACTTACATAGCCAGGTGCTTCTTGTAACCACTTTTAATCATTCATTTCTAAAAAAGGCAATTATAAATTCCCTATCCACAGTAAACATTTAACCTCCCATGTCAGCAGGGCCTATCTTGTTGTCCTAAAGAGATTTTAGCTGTGAAGTACAGATGGATTGAATTAAGTGTTTCAGCTCCCCGGAAATTATATGAGCATCCTACCAACACCAGTCTAATCAGAACACTATTTCCACTCTTCTGCCTTAAATAGCTTCAGCCCAGGATGCGTATAGAGAGGGAAAGAATTGCTTTAACAAATTTCACTACCAACTGTTCCTCAAATGGTACAAAGTGACATTGCTATTGAATAGAAGGTGCTGACTGTTATCTGTGGTTAATAACATCTCTCACTCGCCCCCATTCAGCTGCCAGTTAGCACAAAGCCATGTCTGCATGACTTTAGAAGGTCTGCATTAATACACCCAGCCAATCAATGGTTTCTGCCCCTTCCACAAGGACACTGGTCTGTTACCATTACTAGATGCTGTCAACAGAAAATGACACAGGAGCCACAGAAGGTAAAATGGTGTCAATTTCATCAGAGAGCAGACAAAAGGCAAACAATGCTATCCTGGAACAGAATATAGCAAGGAGACTCAGAGGTTGGCGTAAGCCACACTCGGCAGGTCCCAGTGAAACCAGATTGAAATTCAATGATACAAAATCCAACAATGTGACATAGAGGATGAGAGCTGTTGTTTCCATTCAATTAAAATCAGTGACTGCTGCTGGCATAAAACAAATTTGACAAAATATCAAGAGAATCTGTATTGTAGGTCAAACTATTTTCTTTCTGAACTGAAAGAAAATAACAGTGGCAAATGAGTTATTGCAATTGTTGTCTAAATTACACGAAATAATAAAGTCCTCCTGCAATTTTCTGTTTGCTATGAAGTTAAAAAAAATCTCTGCTGACTGAGATTGATTGAACTGTAAAAACGTTGCATATTTATGAAAGTTTCTCCAAAGCTTGTTTATGTTCAAGGATTTATAGAAAAATAACATTATATCAGTTCATGTTTGAGTGGAAAATTGAATATATGGGTTATTATTAGAGCACATAATGTTTCACAGCCAGTCTAGTTATGCATTCCTTTAATGTGGATGTCCTACACTGTCATGATACTGTAACCTAACTGAATGTCAACAAAAAGTGTGCAGCTTCCTCCTTCCTCTGTGATCTTTATTGTAAGGAAACCTTAGTGCTCACTGAGGTAGGGATCCAAGTAATGTCTCAGATCTTCTGCTCTACTCTGCCTGGGTAAGGAGAATGAATCTCACATGTTCTGTAGCCTATATGCTGTTTACAAACATGTAAACTCAGGTAATTTTTCTCTAATATTGAACACCAAGCAAAGATTCCTACATTTGTTTTCTAGCTGATGTATATCCTAAGGGCTATTTGATGTTTGCAAGCTCTGGATCAATTAGATATGCTCAGTTTTATATTAGGTGGGATAACTCTGGTGCTTCATGTGTATACATAAAAAACAACTATGTGATGAGCTATAAGAATCCCCAGGTTCTTTTGATTTCCATGTAAACTATAAAGGTGAAAAAAAAAATTAGAAAAAGCAATTTTATTTGATTCAAAATATGGATTTTAAAAATTAAGACTGCAAACAGCTCATGTTGATATAAAAAATCATAATCAGGTGAACCAGCTGCTTATCAGTTATTGGTAATATATAAAGGCTTATATTAATTAACTCTTCTTCTGATTTCTCTGTTAAAATGTCCTGTTCTGTTTTACTGATTATTTATTGGGGTGTAGCAAGGATTTTTGAGTATTTGCAAAGAGTTTTACATATGTATAGTTCCTTGACCTACATAATATGACTAGAACAGAGTTGAGTATTCTGAAGACCTTTCTGGTCATCTGCATGTCATTTTTGCGTATAAGCTACTTCAAAATAAATGAAAGTAACTGTAATCAAAATGACTTTGTAAGATGTAAAGTGACGAGGGCAGGTGCCAGCCTGGTAATAGCTCTCCAGTAATATGGCATCCTACTGTGAAAAACAGCTGGACTGTTATTTATGAATGAGGATTCATTAAAAAAACATCAGTATAATCTTTCATGGACAATTAATCTAGTGGGAAGCCACCTAAACATGGACCCTGTATAAGGCAGACTGCTGTTTTTCAGAAGCAGTATAGGCATTCTCCTTGATGAGGGAGTAACTTGTGTTTTAGGAAGTCACAAGTAAGGAGACAATGACATGTGTTGAATACATAACTGTCTAAACCTAATATTCAAAATAGGTCACATATCCTTGGCTTTATCTAGCCTAACATCAAGTACCTGAAAGACAATCAGTTATCATAAACTAGGTGTCCATGCCTCCTAGAAAAAAGATGGAAAGAAGTCTTTCTAGGAAGACAGACACATGCCATACTAAAACTTTGGATGGGAATGCCTGTGCCTTGGAAGTGCATCTTCTTCTCTATTGATGGATATTTTGCTTTTCATGAAATAGAAATATAATTTAATGATGTTCTAGTTAATTTCTGAGCAGTACCAAGGTTTACACAGAAGTGTGATTAAAAAAACCCCTACTTTAATGAGCTTTAACACCGTAACATATAAACTATGTTTGGAAATTGGAGTCATGGCGATGAAAACATTATTGAGAGGAAGAAAACAAAAAATAGTGTTTCCGTCTTCCAGTATACAGTCGTTTGGTCTCATGTGTGACAGAAATTTTGTACTTAGATTTTATCAATTGAGGCAATATCTTTTCTATGGAGCGAGATTCACATTGGTTTGGGTAATAGTGATTCTAGTGAATCTGGGAAGAGAGAAAAATCTTCACTTGATGCTAATTTAACTTATATGAAGAGTGGATTAATTTCACTACATAATAAAACTTACTTGATAAAGGAATGCCATGTGGTTTTATCTGTCAGGATTAAAACCTTTTTCTAGACAACATTTTTTCCACTCTTGAGGTAGAAGTTTAAGATAGGTCAAGTCAAATACATCCAGAAAATTCCTATTTCTCTTCTTGAACTCTTAAGGAAATCTAGATGATTAGTTCCTATGGGTGTCTACATAGCAGAAGTCTAAAGTTATTAAGGTTAATCCCATCCTATGCATATGTTTGAGGAGAGAGGTTACACATGGTTTCAATGCAGATGTCAGCAAAATCTTGCATATAGAGCTCCAACAGAAAGTCACAAAAATACTGAGATTGACTTCTAGACGTCTTTATGCTATATTATTCTTGTTTTATTTGCACTATGTTGAAATCCATAGGATGAGACTTTTGATCTGTTGTATTTCTAGAGTAAAGCATTAACTACCTTACTCATTAATATAGCTTGGACACTCAAAAACTTGCAAGAAAGCAGTCTGATCTCATTTCTGATTTGATACTTTACTAGGATTTTTGTAGACTCCAGGATTTTTGACAAGAAAAGACATTTCAAACCCAGTAATACAATAGATAGTATATTTTTGCCTGCTTTCAGATGAAGAACAACCTATTATTGATGCAGTAAATAGTTTTTTGTTTGAATGGATTTATTTCTAAACTTCACTGACACACAGAGGGAAAGAGAATAACATGCAAGCAATAACAAGCAATAAAGCATCAACCTTTAAAACACAAGGGGACAGCCACTCATTACAAATCACTTCTCTGTGGCTGCATTAGACAGAAGATTTTGCTCATATATGAATCTCTGCAAAGCTAAAAACAAAAATACAGTTCAGGAGGTGCTTCTGATAGTTGTACAGCTCGGATACACAACACCGATATCCCAAGTCATCGAGGCCCATTTTATGGCTGTTATGTAATTCTAATATTAAACTTTATAAATCATTTTTTTCTGTAACTTCACTCAGTGAAAAATGTCATTTTACTAGATTTAATTGTAAATTACTTTCAACTTGATCAAAGGGGATGTTAAAACAGTACAGATCTGCAACTGAGTATCCAGCCTGGATAAAGCATTGGGTAACTAATCTGATTGTATAACTGATCCTGCTTTCAGCCAGAGACTTCCTGAAGTCCTGCCAGCCTGAACTATCACAAAATTCTATTTAATTCTCATTATAACAATACTGTTTTTATTCTTCCCCATTCCAAGAATTTAGTAGAATTTCTATAGTGGAAAATTGTTTATCTATACGCGGTACCGCGAGATATATAGACCTTGACATGCCTCTGCGATGTAAACTGTGCCAGGCAACATCAGAGACAGAACCATAGCTAAAATCTACAAATTTGTAGATCTACACATTGCTATAGTTTCTACATGCCAAACAATCAGGTATTTTCCATTTGAGGAAACCATCCTGTGTTCTATTCTGGCATTTACTTTTCCACACCTTTATGGACTCTTACACAATAGTTGTCTCAGGGAAAAAAAAGAGTTCAAGAATGTTGTAGTAAAAGGGGAAGAGAATTGCACAGAGATCTGTAGGTTAAGAACTATTCCGTATTCTGCATGTATAATGAAATCTTTACAAGAATGAAAATGTAACACTTCAAGGAAATAAAAAACATTCAAGTTGAGGGCTGTGTGAGGACTGTTTATTGCTGTAAGGGACGACTAGGTCCTCAAAAATTTACGCTTGGAGGACAAGAGTAGTGTTTTCAAGAGGCAATAAACTTGTTGTGGACACACTAAGCGTCTCTAAGAGGATATAAGAGAGTTTGCGTGTGAGCAATGGGACTGAGATGAACCCTGAGAGGCAAAAAGGCAAAATTCAAAGTTTGGATGGAAGAAAAGAGTGACTTAAGACTTATGTGTGGACTTTAAAATCCTTATACAGTTGCTTTTGCTGTGTTGGGATTCTATTTATTTCTGATTATGATGTCTAAAAGGCAGAAAATAGGTTTGAATTTGTTGGTAGTGTGTTTAGTGCAAAAGAAACAATTCTGCTAGTTAGGGGCTTCTCAGAGGTGTATTTGAATATCAGTGCTGGGCTTGGATTGTTTGTTTCTTTGAATGGATTGCCTGTACAGCCTACACCTTTACTGTTGACCCGAAAGGAGTGAATGAATTTTTCTTCAGTAGATGCAGGAGGCACACCTTTATTCTGTATTTCTGTTACCTAGTAGTACTAGGGACTCTGCCATTCAGTTTTTCTCCACTGGAATCAGGGCACTACCAGTTTCAAACTGTTGATTTTTAGCACTGACAGCCTTAAAATATTTAAGTATGTTTTAACTCTACCTACAGACAAAACAAAAAGAAGAGGAAAAGGTTTATTTGTAGATTAAAATCTCATTTAAAGTATTTTATGAGGAGTAATTTACTTCTGTTTTTTGTGATAATGATGTACAAAACCTCCTTGAAAACAGTCAAGATCTTATACTTCCACATATTCACATCCTTCTTTAAGATGACATTGAGGATTTACTAATATTTATTTTGTTTCTTTTAAAACCCTGGTAGGTTAGTTAAGTACATTTAAATTCACAGTCACTGCAACCACTAGTCACTGTATGGAGAATTAACATCTGAACTCCAATGAATACAATTACACATTTTAAATAGATGCCTAAATACCTTACGTATTTATTCCAGTATGTTTTATTTGTTGTAATCTTTTTATATGCTAAGATAAAAGCTTCTGCTTATTATACATTTTTTACAAAACCTTTGTTAACAACTTAATGTAATATCAATTAATATCAGTGAAACACTCTGCTGAAGTTTACTTACAATGATCCTTGACAAGCAGAGAAGTGAGAAGAATTTGTACTTGTTTGTTCTTACAAATTTGTATCTTAGCTGTTCTTACCATAAAGTTATCTTCTAAGATAGCATACAAGTGCTTCAGTTAGATAACAAAAATCTATTAACTATTGTAACAGATATTAAATATTAAATCAAATATTGTACAGAGGAACACAGTTTTTATTCTTTCATTGGCCAATCTTCCTCTGTTTTCTGGTTGAAATCAAAACCTTATCTGGCTTTTAAAGCTAAAACTCCTCAGTTTTCAAAAGCCTTTCATTTCACCATTGTTTTTTCAACTTACTAAGAAAAAAAGTGCATGATGACACATTTCTACTTTATATAGCTGTACAGGAGCTATTACAGTATGTATTTGTCATAGAATCTTGCTAATTGAGACATAAAGTGCAGGTTACATACATCAAAAACACCTTTCCGGTGATTAAATTAATCCATGTTATTCAGCGTATAAACACAGTACTAATGGTTCCTTTAAGAACTGGCTTTCTAGATCAGTTACACATCAAACACTCCCACTTTGCTTAAAGAGTGCCTTCATAAAAACCAGAATTCACTCAGATTTTGTTTCTTCTGTGCGTTACAGAAAGTTTCTGTGAAGACTTTGGTGATGCCTTGTGGAAAACTTTGCAAGTTCTTTCTTTTCAAGTAATTCTACTGGTATCGTCAAGTATTTGTTTTTCCTTTCTTAAAGTGTGATACATTATCTAAGATAACAGCTGTTGTAGCTTTGTTATGAGTCTTTTTCTCTACGGTAATAACCCATTATTTGTGCACGACATTTATTCTGTGTCACAATATACACTACCATTTCATTCCTTTTATTATTTAAGGTCAGAAAGGGAGCATTAATGGCAGTATTTCCATTTTGGTCACCATAGTTGTGAATGTCTTTGTCAGTCTTAAAGCAATTTATCTAGCCTGAGCATTCCTAGAGGACTACAGCAGATATTTTTCTTATCCCACAGCTCCCCTGCCAAGGTTATAAAATAAGTATATCATTCTGCAGTATAGCTAACCCAGTAACACAATCTGTATGTATGTAGGCTAAACATCCTTTTCATGCTTGAGCATTTTCCTGTCTGTGATGTGCACTGTCTTCATACCTCCTCTCTCTCTCAATTATACTTCTTAGATGACAGTTAACTGGTGAAAAGCAAAGGTGAAGGCTTGTGGGAGTGGGAGGGAGCTGTTTAAATGTCATTGAAAACAACTTTGTATAAAACTATGTGCCTATGTTGAGTCAATTTACTGTCCCTAAACTTCTTTCATGTAACTGAAAAATAAGAGAGGATGGAGGGCACAAGAAAGACAAGAAAATTAAATATTCCATAAAGAATTGATTTAAAATAAAAGGATTATTTTTCATTTCTAGCCAGGAAAGGGGAACATTCAAGAGAAACCAAATTCTGTATGTTGTCTGTTTCTTTTTCTCCAAGCATCATTTACTGGACACTATCATAAGAAAATTCATAAAATTTGGGCTAGACTGCAGTTTAAACATACAGTTCTTATTCCCATATCTGGATTTTTTCAGAAAGAAGAATATCTCATTCTGTGGAAGACTTTATAGATATAGTATTTCTAAAATGTCAGTCAACTACATATCTGGTTTTTGTTCTCTTCCACTCCCCCGCTGTACCCATTCCCAATCAATGAAATAAAGGAAGGCAGGAGAACAGAAATGCATTGACAGTGTTATTGTGATGATGGTCAATGTTGCACTTAAAGCAGGAAAGTGCTTGTTATTTTTGAAGCACGCAACCAACATTTATTGTTTGAGATTTTGAGTAATTTTATTTTTGGACATAAGAACAGTACTATTTTTTATGAGATGTGTGTAGGCCTAATTTTATTTGAGTTTAATTTTTACTGTTTATGCTACTTCCCACTCTCTTTCCTTCTTTCATACACCTGCCTCGGTTCTACTTTCTACACATATTAAGGAAAGAGAACTCTAGTTAGTACATCTCTTTCTGATCTTAACGCAGAAAAGCAAGTGGTATATACCCCCCAATTTTAATTTAATTCCCTTAGATGCTCATTATACAAGACCTGGAAGGCTAGAAACTTTATCCTGTTGATTTCAAAGGTTCTAGGATTTCAAGTTCTTCCTGCTTCTGCATAAATAGGTGAAAATGAGAAAACTCTACTCCAGTAGGATGTTCAAAGACAGCTGATTAGGTTTTATAGAGAAACAAAACTAGCAATGTCTATCTCAATTCAAGTTTCCTCTGACAAAAGCATCAAGAATAGCTGAGAAGAATTGAAGTGATAAAATATAGTTATCATTCTTCTTATTTTTTTGTTATTCTTACCTGTTATCTGACACAGATTGTTAGTAGCAAGAACTTGAGAAAAAAAGGGAAGACATAGTGAAGCTAAAACCATTTAGTGTTTTGGTGGGTAGTTCAATTACTGGATTATTGTTGGTTATGTAATGAAAGACAAAAGTGTTTCCTTATGAGTTTCCAGAGTATTCTAGTTAAAAACAGGAGCTCTTTTATCTGGAGGTATCAATGGCCACATTCCCTTGCCTAAAATAATGCATTTCTTCAATTTGATATTTATGCTGAGCAGGTTCCCTCCCTTCAGCTCTCTAAAGTTAACTGTTGAGAGATACTGTAGATTAACTTTCCAGAATCAATAAGGACACCTTATATAATTCTCATTTTTGACCACAGTTATAGTCTTTAGGTCTTTGGCACACTGAGAATTTAGTAAACTTGAAAAAAAACACAAGAAAACATTCTTTGGAAGTCTTGTGGGATATCATTTCCATATATCATTAGTTTTTAAAATGTCTTTTCAATGTTACTATGATCCCATCCCTGATGCTGACACTACTCATTTTCATATCAAAAGTGTTAATTAAATTTATAAAAGACTTAATGAGGAGGCTTAATATTATAAAATGTTATTTCATTAATAACGTCTTCATTACATCGAAACAATTTCAGATTGCTTACTCTTCCTTTTCTTCTTTATTATCTACAAATTAATCTTTCAAGTATAATGCATTTATTCATAAAAAGGTTCATATGCAACATTCTAATAAGCTAAAAAATTATGAACTATGAGTTGTATGCTTTTTGTAATTTGACAAAACTAATGCTTATACAAGATCAGTTTTATCCCTACCTTTGAATTTGTTTTCTACATCTATCTGATTTAGAGATGCTTTTAGTATGCTGGAACTCCTGTGCAGTTAATGCTAGTTTCAGTTGATCTAGTTAATGCTGATAGCTATAATGAGTCAAGGAGATTCCTGGGTAAAAGGATTGGTGGAATCAAACACAAACTCATCATCAGACTCATTTCTGCTTCAGAAATGAGAAGCCTGCTTAAATTGCTGGCATACCGTAACACTTAACAAACACTAACAAGTCTAGTTTTCATCAAGAAACTCAGGAAAATCATTGTCTTCCCAAAGCATAAACATGCACATTTATATACATGTATGTCACATGTGCATAAATATGTTTTTATTTGTAAGCATAGTGCCCATATAAAACAAGGGAAAAAACCAACCCAACCCAAACCCCAGGTCAGGAAAAGGCTCAGGGAATAATACACTGAATTTTGGAAATCCAAAAGTAATAAACAAAGCCAATATGCCTGTGCATATTTGTGTATGTTTTTAAGTGAGATTAATCTTTAGCACTGTCTTAGCTTAGTCACATTCTCACACAGAGAAGGTGAATGCAGTAATGCAATATTTTTTTCATAATCCATTTCGGCTTTCTCCTTCTCCTGTTTTATGTTCATTGTATATACAAATACAGGAAAGCTCAGAGCTTAGAAAAGACTTTTTTTTGATGTCCAGCAGAAATATTGCTTGTATTTCCCAGGAACATTGCCACTCAACACAGTTATGAGATTTTATCCTGTGGTACTTATTAAATTTTCTCTGCAGGTTGCTATGCTCTCCTTGTCCAGCAACAGCTAGCTCTTCACTTCCATAAAACCACATCTTAGCTCTATAAAGTATCTACTGTCTGATGAATCCTAAAAATAGTCCCTCCACAGAGGAAGTACTCTCACCAGACACCATCTGATAAAAACATGATAGGAACATCATCTGTTCCTCTGGTGTGAATGGTTAGTATCTTTAGCCTAGTCATGTAGAACTGTAATAATTGAGGTCACAGTTGGTATCATTCTTCTGCAGTTTGTCAGTGGGAATAATATAGCTAGCTGTATTGCACCAAAAGTCAAATTGTACCAAAATATACAGAAGTATCATTCAGGAAAATTTGACATCTTGCTCATCTACTCATTTCTTCTTGCTTGCTAATAAATGTTGCCAGAGATCTCATTTACATTGCTTCTAACCTTTTTCCATGTTAGCATGTTAAGATTTTTTTCTTTTTTTGCTAAGATACATTTCTTCATGGAAGTCAAAGTTTTCATGGAAAATACTAGTTATGATAAAATTTTCTAGGCTTCAGGGTAAAATTATTAATTATAGACAGCCACTCCACAAAATAGCCACAGGCTTAGTAGTTCAGTTAATCATTTCAAGAGCAAACAACATTTTAGTGTCTAGAGTAAGTTATTAAAACCAAGAATTAACTTTGGCTTTTCCTAAAGTACCCTCCATGCCTCTGTGTCTTTGAAGGGAATGTTTGCTTTATGATAATTTTCAGTTTTATGGTAGAAAACAAAAATATATTTCAACCTCTTAACATCACATATGTGAAACAAAACCCTTGTTTGTCAGACAGTTTTAGTATTTCTCCTAAAAATTCCTGATTTATTTCCCAAAGACACAACGTATGGTAATCTCCTGAATTCTGACAGCTCAGAAGCTGACTTGTTCACCTTTACAATAATTCAAATAACATTGTTCTGTGTCTGAAATCTAGCGCAGTCCATAGTTCTTTTCTGATGTAAATATTCACAAAGACTACTTTTCTTTGAATTCAGTTAAAAAGTGATATTCACAACATTCTCACAGTACAAAGGAAAATATAAATAAAAGGGTACTTGTCATAAGCACATGCAATATCAGATTCTGTCTAAAGATATCTAAGGCATAAATCCTATGGTTCAACTGATAGTTATACTTCATCCTCAGTTCCCCAAATAAAGGGAAGTTATACAAATGGGGCAAGTAGGAGAGAAAGAGGGTTCATTTCCTTTGCCCAAATATATTACCGTCTGGAATGACCGACAGGATCCCTAATCATCACTAGCTGCTACTCCATAAACCTCTCATGGTTTCTGTATTACATTTGACAGCTTCTTATACCCTGGATATCTCACAGGAACAAAAATGACACTCAAGGCTTCTGTTTAGGCTAATGGTTTGGGTTCTACATACTTACTTCTTTTTGACCCAGGATAACATATAGATACAAGCCTAAAATGGAATTCTCTAGTACCACAAGCAACTAGATTATGTAAATCTTTTGTGTAACCCTCATCAGTGCAATTTAATTCTGAAAATGGTACTATGATGTAAAGTTACAGTGAGTAAAGGGTGGGTATTACATATTTTAGTTGAATTTTTAATTACAATTAGTAATTCCTATGGCAATTATGTAATCTTATAGTCATGATAGCATATACTTTGAAATTATCTTTGATATCTACACGTAAATTTAAAAAGTCAGCAATTCAAACTAAAACTATTAGTATTTGAAAGTTATGTAAACAGGTATGACTTCTTGTTTAAGTAACAGTAGCAATTTCCATGGCGTCAGAGCTTTCAGAAAGCCATTAATTCTTAAAATGAGTTCCCAATGCCAAAAGGAAAGTGCAATTTATAGCTGTTGGAACTTAAAGCAACTGTTATGTTACTTTCCCTACTAGTTCTTTCTTTCTATCACATCTAGAAGTAGAATTTTTAAACATCATTCTCACCAAACTTTGTGACAAAATGTCTCAGTTCAGGAAACAATACTTATGAATTGTTTAGTTTTGTCTTTCTCTTGCTTTACAAAGAGGGCTCCACAGAATTCCTTTCTGAAACATCTTCTAAGCCACAGAATAGGAATTTCCTGTGCTGTCTGGGAAATAGCTTTAGGTAAACTAATATGCCACGCTTGGTATAAGCTCGGAATTTTAAGTGTGGCATATATTATGCTGGTGTAACTGGTAAAATTCCTGCAAACATGCATTGTTTCTGTTAGTAATGGGCATTTCTATATTATGAAGCTTTACAGCAGGCCCTTTGTTAGAAGGGCATGCAATAACATTATGGACACAGTGGAATAACATTATCGCCCCTCCTGGAGTACTGCATCCAGTTCTGGGATCCTTGACTGGATATGGACCTGTTGGAGCGAGTCCAGAGGAGGGATACAAAGATGATCAAAGGACTAGAGCACCCACCCTATGAGGATAGGCTGGAGGAGTTGGGGTTGTTCAGCCTGGAAAAGAGAAGGCTTCGAGGGGATCTTACAGCAGCCTTTCAGTACCTAAAAGGGGATTATAAAATAGAAGGGGAGAAACTTTTCAGCTGGTCTAATTGCAATATGACAAAGGGGGATGTTTACAAGCTGAAGGAGGGGAAATTTAGACTGACTGTTAGAAGGAAGTTCTTTACCCAGAGGATGGTTAGGCACTGAAACAGATTGCCCAAAGAGCTTGTGGATGCCCCATCCCTGGCAGTGTTCAAGGCCAGGCTGGATGTGGCCCTGGGTGACCTGGTCTAGTGATTGGCATCCCTGCTCAGTGCGGGGAGGTTGAACTAGATGATCTTTAGGGTCCCTTCCAGCCTGGCCCATTCTATGACAGTTGCCAAGGAATTTTGTGCCAGGCAGTTTGTGAACTGATTATGGATCCGTCACTGGCTACAGACCAATTCAAAGGGATCATTACTTACAGGAGAATCAGGCCAAAAGTTTCAAGTATCTGCTTTTATAAAAGCATCAAGATCAAATGAATCATGGACTCGTCAGTTAACACAGCACCAGACAGTGCACTATGAATCTGGTAGGTGCCATCAGAATTTCTTTGGATTATGATCTCAGGTGCTTTCCTCAGGGGACACTTTACTTGCTGAACTGTTAGCATTCAGTGTCCTTTAAGACGCTTTACATATGCATGTGTGTACCTACATCCTCTTCATTTTTGCAAGAGGAAAGTTTATGAAAAAAAGAGTTTTGAAAACAAAGTAAAATCTAATATGAGACTTTCTGGAGAAAAACATAAGTTTTATTATAAATGGAGAATTAGTCCATAAAAGGCATAGTACTGAAGCCCTTTAAACTTGTTTTGATTGATATAGATGCCTATGAAACCTTTGGGATGAAATATAGAATTCCTGTAATAAGAGTTATTCATTTTACTTAATCTTGGGTATATCACATAAAAGAATTTGTCTCTGCTCTTTCAGGAATGTGTTTGTGATGCCAAATACTAAAAAAGGTTTTCAAGAAAACAATAAAATGCTATAAAATATTTAAACCTGCTGATGGTTGCCTTGTTCAGAAACTTACCTGTGACAGAATCTGGGATTTTTTTTCTCATTTTCAAAAAAATGTATATCTACACAATAGTTTCAGTATAATTTTTACTATTCTTGCAAAGCAGTCTGTGTGGGAGTGTGTGTAGTGTGTATTTTTGAGTAAGAAAGGACTAGAGGAAAACAAATAAGCT
Organism: Bucco capensis; assembly: GCA_013396975.1. Taxonomy (NCBI): domain Eukaryota; kingdom Metazoa; phylum Chordata; class Aves; order Piciformes; family Bucconidae; genus Bucco; species Bucco capensis. The sequence goes on from VWZO01004100.1 coordinate 620,618, forward strand.
TTAAACACTTTACTTTTGTAAAAATTAGCAAAATAACACATTTTTTGGTGACCAAACTGACTGCTGGATATAACCTCTTGGTACTCACCAGAGATACGTAACTCTTTTGAAATTCTCTCACTAATCATTTCCTGTGTTCTAGCTGTTTAGTATATTAAAATCATATATAATAAAGTCCAGAACTAGTCTTCTTACATGATATTAATTTTGCTTGTAAAGAACCCTGTGGGAGAGTCAACCCTGATTAAGTATTTTCAGCACTATTAGTTGCAATAAATATAATATACAGTTGGCTTTAAATATTATTTATATATATATACGATTATGAATTTGGAGTTTCCAGTTCCTTTAAATATTTGTTAAACTTATATTGGTAATAAAAGTAGCGTCATGCACTTTATGGTAAATGTGAAAGTTATTCAGAAATTCTGTAAACTTAAGAATTTCTTTTAAAATACATACCAAAAGTTATGTCTCCTTGTTTTGTGAAAATTAACATTCCTGAGCTTTCATGAGATCTGTCCTGGGCCTTGGTTTGCGATTGTTTGCTTGTCTTTTTGTCTAGCTTTAGCTTTGGCAGCTCAGAATCTTTATTCCTTTGTAAAGCACAGCACATCTTACAGTTTTATATAAATGATTGTTAGCAATAATGATATAGCTATATTTTCTCTTACTGCTAACATTTACCAAGGGGGAAATTAATTCCCTGTTCCTTAGAGAGTCTGAGTGATAGGCTTTTGTATAAAGCACAGCAAGATGAGAGTATACATAAATATGAGGAGTTATTAGTAGATAATTCAGATATTTTGAATTTTCCTGAGAAAAAAATGAAAGGCAGTAATAAATTTCATTGTCTGATTCTAGTGTGCAGGTAGGCTCAGTGTTCTTAGGAAATGAGGTAGTTTATCTTTATTCTTAGCACAGCACTAGAGCTCCAGGAAGAACTATTGTCTGTTGTCCCTCTAGTCTTGAAATTCCATAGCTGTGAATGCAGATGAACAGGCTGGATGTGTACAAGGGCACAAAGACTTGTTACAAAAAGCAACATATAAAGAAATTGATATCAGAAACATGACAGTCCTTCAGGACAGTAGAGAGATCATAACAGGAATAGTGTTGTACTTAACAATATTTGTTTCCTATGCCTTGGGCAGAATAATTTTGCGGCTGATGTGCTCAGTGAGAAAGACAATACGATCTTTTCAAGATCTTTCACTTGTAATATAAGACTTCTGCTTACCATTGGTGTTTTTTTGCAATCAAAATTACCACAATACAGAAAAAATGCTACAGCAATAATTTGATTTTAAGTAAAGTTCAAATTAATAAGTTGCCTGTTTTCATGAAAGAACTTTCACTATTTATCTTTGGTTTTAACTTTATCAGGGTTTTTTTTTTGTTGTTTTGGTTTTTTAAATGTTGGAAACAGTCTATAATATAACCCCATTTTACTTGAGCAGCTAGTCAAATTTCAGGATTCGGTGCATTGTTTCAATAGGGGAAAGAGTTGTTTAAATTGAATCACAAGTTTCTGATGCAATTTTGGTTGTAAAAGATATTATTTTTTTTATCCTCAAACACAAGATGGCTCAAACAACAAGAGACTTCACTTTTATTTCCTGTATCTTTTCTACTGATCAAGATATAGTTCCCCAAATGCCGCCCTCCCACCCCAAATTCTACTGCTACTACCTAGCTGTCTAAGAGGTCAGCCCTATAATTATCATGTGTCTGCCTGACAGACAGGATTTTAGGCAGTCTCAGGCTGGACTATCAATGTGAACTTGTAAATATTTCCTACTTAGCTACAGATGTCCTGTAAAGATAATAGTGATATGAATTTCTGACTTCGACCTTTTCTTTTTATCATTTCTTTTGACAGTGCTGATGTGACTAATGCTTCATTTCTTCCTAGTCTACCTGTATGACACATGGTCCCATTACTTATTTTCCACCCTTTACTTTGTACTTGGTAGCATCAATCACCTAATCAGACAAAATTGACTATACTTAATTGAAAAATCATTGTGGCATGTCTTGTGAAGCAGTTTGTGGAAGTATAATAGATAAGGGACCTTCTATAATGAGAAATTAGACACCTTGCTCATATTCAGATGTTTGACAAGCGAGTGCTGGGTTCAGCTGATCAAACTAGTCATCTATTGCCACTAAAGATTCTGTTAGTGTGGCTCTTCTGTTCTTCTAACATAGAAAACAGGTTTTCATCTGATGTTGTTTAGTATCTACCAGCTCCATGAAGATGGCTCAGACATCTTTGGGCACTGTAAGTGTATAGAGAAATACATTTAGATGAAGTGAATTCTACTCAGGATGATTTCCAACTATCCCTTGATTTAACTTGTTTTGTTTTCTTGTAAATGAATGATTGCCCAAAGACTTTTTTTTCAATGGATGTTGTCATTGATGAGTGCATATTTTCTTTTTTCAAGCTAAATGAACAGTAGGAGTATTTTATAAAATGGTGTAAATTAGCAGACAATTGGGAAAATTTGGAAATGTACTAACATGTTAATGAATTGACAGCCAGATATATATCTTCAATATATTTCCAATAAAATACTTTCGCTTCTAATTCAACTTTAAAAGAACCTATGTTGACTGCAAAGAGGTTTTCCCATGAAAGAAACAGCAAGTTAGAGATCAGCAAGGTATACATGAACTAAAATATGTTTGTGCCTAATACACACTTATTGCCAACAAATATTCTGAACCTAAATACTAGATGAACTTGCCTCATTTTGTGCAAATACAGCAAGTACTGAAGAAAAAAAAAGAGGAAGAAAAAAAGTGGTAGAGGAAAGAGTATCATTTTTCCTTAGGTCATTTTCATTGCCTAGTGATTCTTCTGAGTGATGGAAGTTTCATACAAAGACCAATGACACTGAAAAATGGTTTATAACTCAGTTTGACACCTAGTATGGTCTCAGAATTGCTTTCCTGTAATCTACCCTGTCTTCCTTGGTTAGCAAATATTATCCCAATTACAGCTATGCCAAATATAGGTAGAACAGATGCTCCTTGTAACCAACAACTAATTTTGTACTGCAGATTTATAAATATAAAAACACTTATTGCCAATTCACAGTGCATCACATCAGTGGTTAAAAGAGGAAAATGTTTGTTAAAATACGATGTGGCCTCATCAAAGCCAAAATCTTTATTGATGTTTCTGGGGAAATGGGATTATAGTGATAGAGCTGGGTAAAGATTAATCTAAAAGGTGGAGAAATCCTGACAGATTCCATTCAGACAGCATTTAAGTTCCAGTTCTCTCTGATGGAGACAGATAAATTAAATAGAACAGTTACAGTAGATGTAAAGTTATGAAATAAGTTAATATCCACTAAACATAATATGCCTGTGATTGTCACATAAGTTAATCATAAGCAACTTAGCAGATCTGTCAAGTTAGATACATGAAAAAAATGTAAAAAAACCCCATTCTTACTTCTATGAATGTCACCCTTTGAGTACTAGCAATAATGCATTGATAAATACTTTCAGAGAGAGGAAAAGTATTTCCTGTGGAACTGTAAAAACTCTTGTACCAGATCTCTAGCCCAATATCATGGTTCTAAATATGTTCAATAGTGGATGGCTAGGAAACAGAAGAAGAATACAGAAAACTATACAGTTCTTGGAATAGTTTTTCTACATCATACCAGTATGACCACAAATAGTCTAGATATAGTTTGTTTAAGATTCTTGTTTAGAATTAGAATAGTAAACATTTCTTTGTTAGGTGAAGCAATTAGAAAGGGACTACAAAACTACAGTGGTTTGAGGAGAAAAGGAAGGGGAAATTTAATATTTACTTTTGATTAGCACAGGCTCCTCAGAAGTATGCAGTGACTAAACCTGTTGATCCTTGCCACTGGCTTCAAGCTTCAGATGGGAAACCTGATTTTGAGCATCCTCATATTAAGAATATTAAGATACAGGCTCAATATCCTGTATCTCCCAGATTCTAAATGAGTACAAATATGGGATGATATTTAACAAGGATAACAATATCTTCCTTTTTTCAATCCTCACTTTTCAATTAAATGTTGTAATGGTTGCTGAAATTTTTTTAGTGTGTTTTAGCTGTGCTAAAGAATATCTCCCATTCCAACTGAGGCCTTGAGCAAAGCATAACTATGGGCATTACTAATGGGGCTAGCTATCAAACAAGTGTGCAGTGGCTCAGCCATGCCAAGATGGCAACAGTCCTGGCTATACATGGCAGCAGCATGCTATGCATCTTGAGAATTTTCCTAAGGCAATCTTATGTGTCAGCAATCCCTTCTCAGGATGTTTGGAGAATTATAGACTTGAATTTTGGTACTTACATTACTTCCAAGTGCCATCCTTGGTGCCTAGGAGCCTCATATCTGTGAAGCAAAGCTTAGATTAGAATTTTTGTCTGTTTTCGGGACTTTTAACTTCAAGTTGCTCTTTTAAGACAGATATATTTTTATTTATTTGCTTCCAAGACAAAAAATACATTTTAGTCCTACCTATACTGATTGGTTAAGATTGACTAATTTTTTTATATATTATCTGTTCAAGCAACTTAAGTTTTATCTCTTTTTATGTTCTGGTAGGTTTTATAGATCTGTTTTTGTTCAAAATTTGTTTGATGAGAGATAGCTAAGTCATTAATTAAACTTCTGTTAGTCCCTGAGAAAATACAAGAGTACAGGTATAGGATAAATAAAATCATCACAAAATTTGAGGACTGGAGGATAAATTTCCACTCTAGAAGGAGAAGACCTTGAGTGCCCACTCCAAGAGGAGGAAATTATGTGGAAGTTTTGAAGAATCCTGGCATTTTTGTGGAAAAAGTGCAGTCAGCCTAGCAATGGTGGCACAATTTATTGTCTTTTTTTTTTTTTTAAATATGAAAAATACTTCAACAAGGAATTAACCAAAATATACCATTATTTAAAGCTATCACATTTACAGTTTGAAGACTGTATGCAGATGTGGTGACCTCCTGTCTTTCTATTCCTCTCTCTAATTGTATCACTGTAAGTATATACAGAAGTAAAATACATATAGAATGTTGCATAATAGAAATGTATGCAATAGAACTACAAAATAGAGATGAGGAAAGGTTTGAAAACAGTTTCTGTAAAAGAAACATGAAATACACTGGATTTCTAAGACTACAAAAGACATTAAAGGGAAAGGTAGAAGAGAAAGGGAAGAGTATAACAGATCAACACTGCATATGACACAAATATTGTATTTTTCACCTCCAGGAAGAAGACAAAGTTAAATCTTTGTCCATAAGGAACCATAATTTTGCACAGAATGTTGAAAGATCAAGAAGGTTGTACTTTCCTGTCTGTGACCACTTTTTTTCTTTTCTTTTTTTTTTTCCTTCTGTGTTTTGGGAATGAACAGATGTGCATTGGGAATGCTGTTCACTATTCCCTTGGCTGAAACACTCTGAGTGACCATATGAATATTTGCATTCTTTCAAATTAAAAAGACATGGATTCACTTTGTCCATTTCCATGGTTTTATCTGTAATGATTTTGATAGCAGAAGTGTAGAAACCCACATACAAAGAATGATTTAATCACAGATGATGAAAAGTAGTCTTTTAGATAATTCATTCAGGATTACATACAGTCTTCTGATCATTTCTTCTGCTTGTGCATGTGATGATGGTGGGGAAACTAAGTTTTTGTACTGTCTCATCTTACATTATTTATATATTGCCCAGTGTAAGAAATTCCATTAGTCATATAGGAGTCCTCCCTTCTATTGCAGTACACAAGCAATTACAACATTTAGAAGTGAAACTGTAAAAATTGCTTTACCTTCTTTTTTTTACTTTATGTTCTTTCCTGAAAATTTTAGTAAGAGATCTTGGTGCAGATATTGTAAACCATCTCCATTTATCATGACTTAAAAGGAATTACTTTAGCCTTCATAATCTACAGAAATGCTGTAATGTGAAGAAAGATGACACTGTAAAAGTTGCATTAGTTTTCAGTGGAATGTATTCATCCACTGTATTGTATATATCACCTCTTCTCTAAGAAATGTAGTTCTACTTCAATGACTTGCTGACATAAATGAGGATTTTACAATTCTGGAGTGATGAGAAGGTCTGCTGAAAGAGTCTGTGCATAACAATTCTCATATCATCAATGAATGTTCTCTAACACCTGATATTGAAACTCCCATCTGGGAATTTTGTGTTTCACAGTGCAGAGAAATGGCACATTTATTTAATTTTTACATAACAATGCCACAGAGTTGCTGTAGTTGAAGCTCTGAAAATGTTTCTATGAAAAATGTCTCCTTTTCAGGGGTTCATAGCACTACATACAAAACAAAACCAAACAAACCCCAAGCACAGTGGCTTAGAATTTTGCACAAAGAGAGTATATCTTATTTAGTGGTTAGATACAAAACAGTTTATGCAAAAAATCCACTCGGTTAACAGGAGTGGGGAAGAATTTATTGACACTGCAGAAATAATTCTTATGTTTACCTTGAATATATGACTTAACATTTCTAATGTGCAGGTGTTTAACCAGCTGTTATCCAGAAACATAGTGGCAGTTACTTACAAGAAATTTTAAATATATGAAGATACACAATAATGGAAACACTGTACTGTACTATGATATAAGAATTTAAAGAACTTGTTGCAAATTTAGTGACATTTTAATGGCTCATAATGAAGCTTAAGACAACTGAATCTGTGTTTAACCTTGAAGTATAATGCTGCCTTTTCTGAGTTAGTGTACACACCAAACCAAATATTTACTAATTAGCTGGCTGTTTGTTTACTTCTCCCTGCCAACCATAATGTCCTGTCATAAAGTTGTACTGAAGCTATTAAACATCACTTTCCAGAATAGCTTAGAAATGTGTCATAAGATGTGTTTGAGTGTCACTGAGGCTATGAAACACAAATCTTGAATGTGGGTGTGGGCTCAAATTCACATACATCCCTTAGCTATATTTTATATACTAAACCCACAGCCAAGTGAACCTTAGGGATCACCCTTATAGGAAACTCATGTCTGTATTATTTAGTACAGATCCTCACTGTGATAGTTATCTACAGTTTGAAAAGGCTTAGGCACATTGTGTCTGACTCAAACAGGTATGTATCTTCTTCCAGGGAACTCTGTGGTGACATGGGTGTCTCTGAGGGCCTTGCTGTCTAACATTAACTAGATGGGATTGGTAGGTAGCTTGGACTACTGACTTGAGACTCTTTTCCTGCATTAACACTATATGAATGTGATCTCTGATGGAAAGCCTTTATTCTCTGGGGCAGTAATGAGCCATATTACAGCACAGTATTTTACAGTTGCTGAATTGTCAGAGTTGTGTATCTCTATGTAGGAACAGTTAAATGTTGTGACTATGATCACTTGGGATCATTCAAGGTCTGAAATGTGGAATTGCTAACTACATTACTTCACTGAATTTCAGCTTGGACACAGAGTATCCAGTGTGCTCCATGTTAAATCATGATCTCCACTAAGGGTAATTTCATGTAGGAATAATTAGCTCATCTAAATTTGAAATAGTATAGATACCAAAGTACCCATATCTTCCAACTTGGACCCTTCTGGAGTTTAACAGAACAAAGAGAAAATAAGAATACAGTGCTTTTGACAGATCCTAGTCTAGCAAAAACAATGGCTGAGAGGATAAATTGAGCAAAGACGAGTATGAGGATATACTCATGCTATCTCATGGCTTTTCTATATAACCCTACACTTCAATGGAAATCAGTTCTTCATTTACCTTCATTTACCATTTATCTCTATGTTTCTCCTGCTGTTTTGTTGTTGTTTGTTGTTCGTTTGGTTTGTTGTTTTTTTTAAAATTTCTTTATTTCCTCCCCCTGAATCCTGAAATGCTGCTTGGCAGCTCAACCCCTTTTGGCTATTCTGGGAATTGCATTAAGGTCTCCTACTCATATTGATAGGACATTTCCTGGTAAATGGAGCTTAGTGGATAAGCTTGTCAGGAGACAAAAAATGATACACAAAGTGAGGATGGTTCAAGGGTCTGTGGCCTTGGTGACCTAACTACATCAGCAGCATGGAAACAGAATATTTTTCCTCACTATAGTACAAGTCCAATGGTGTGAATCTGTTATTGATATAGATCCTTAAAAAAACCCCAAAACAGAAGAAGAAAATGTGCACTCTCTAACATTAATTAGTGTGCCTTGTCTTTTCTTTAAGGTTAAAATATGCAATTTTTTTTAAATACCACTTAAAGAAAACATTTTGCAAGAGACACAAAAGAACAATGACATTCACTCTTCAAGAGCGTTTTTAAACTGTCAATCTCCCATCTACTAAAAATAATCCTGGCTCAAAGAGGAAAGTATTATTTCTATCAAGAAATACTTACTTGGACAATGTGACCTTTTCCTGCTATTTATCTATATTATTAAATAATACTGATAATACAGACTTAAACCAAGGTAGAAACACAATTATTTACTGTTGTCTTTTGGATTACTTTCCCTCTGTAACACAGAAGATTAAACATAATCAGTTCCATCTGGAAACACTTCTGTGCTTCATCAAGGACAAGCTCACAAATTAGTTTTACCTGTTATTTATATGGTTTATAAGAAAAGAATCAGTTAGAACAAATGCAATTAGCATTCCTTATAATAAAATGTCTAGAAAGTTTTTTGTAAGGAAAATTATTTTCACATGAAAATGTCAATAGTTATGTAGAAGGAATATATATTTTTTTGCAATATGCAATGCATTTGGAGCATTATATGTGAAATATTCAAGTTTTGAGGTTGTCTGTGCCTCTTTTTTCTGTCTTTCTTGAAGCCTTTTCCTTTTGTCCTATTGCTAGTCACCTGCAAGAAGAGACCAACCCTCGCCTCGCTGCAACCTCCTTTCAGGTAGTTGTAGGGAGCAAGGTCTCCTCTGAGCCTCCTCTTCTTCAGACCAACCAACCTCAGTTCCCTCAGCTTCTTCTCATAACATTTGTGCTCTAGACCCTTCACCATTTTCATTGCCCTCCTATGGACATGCTCCAGCACCTCAATGTGCTTCTTGTAGTGAGTGGCCCAAAACCATACACGGTATTTGAGGTCTGACCTCATCAACTTGAGGTCTGACCTCACCAAGTCCTGCTGGCCACCCTATTTCTGATACAAGCCAGGATGCTGTTGGCTCTCTTGGTCATCTGAGCATACTGCTTGCTGGCTCATGTTCAGCCAGCTGTAGACCAAGCAGAATCTGCCTTTCATGAAACCATGCTGGCTTGGCTTGGTTCCCTGTTTATTCTGCACATGCTATGTAATCACTTAGAATGATCTGCTCCATAACCTTCCCCAGTATTGTGGTCACACTGATAGGCCTGTAGTTACCCAGATCCTCCTTCTGACTCATCTAGTAGAAGGACACCACATTAGCTAGCCTCCAGTAGGCTGGAACCTCTCTAGTTAACCAGGACTGCTAATGAATGATGGAGAGTGGCTTGGCAAGCTCCTCTGCCAGCTCCCTCAGTATCCTTGGGTAGATAATAAACGTCTAAGTAAGAATTGAGAAGTCCAATATTTTCTTTCCAGGTCTGCAATTAATAGCATGACTTCTCATGCTAGTTGTCTTCCTATGTCATGTTCCTTTCCATTTTCTGCCTCTTTTTTTTAGAGAGTTTCTATTTGGGTGTCCATTTTTAAATTTGTGTTGGTGACCAGAACAATCTGTTTCAACAAACTCCAAAGAAAATAAAATCTTCATTTCAATTTTGTCATCTTTGTTGGGATCAACGAGAAATGGTTGGATAATGTGATGGTTTTTGGTGAATTAGTATGGCCACCTTTCACAAACTGTTCATGGATATTTCAATGCAAACTCACTGTACAGAAACTTTAACATACTTCCCATATTTGGTCCATTAAGACACGTTAAAGATTCCATATCTTATCATAACGCTAATCCTGATATATCCATTTTTTGCTTATTCTATCAACACTAGATGTATAGTTCCTATTTTTCTGAGCTTGTTGGTTGGTTTTCTAACCTTTGTAATGGTGGGAGACCTGTGTGAGTGTGTTTGGCTGGTGGTAATAACCCAAGTGTTGTCCTAGTTTATGCTCAGAACTACATAGTGCTGGCTGTACTACAGCACTGAGACCTGAAAGATGGCCAAGATCTCGCTCTGCTTGCATTCTTAGTTACAATAAGTGAAGACCTGGTGTAGTTCAAGATCTGCCTTTAGAAATCTGTAGTTATACAGAGATCAACCCTGTTATTTTCTGCTAATCAAAATAGACAAAGCTTTTCTTGTCTCCGTTTTAGTAGTTTCTGCCATACAAGATGCCATATACTGCTCATAACCACAGAAATGTACCCTAGGAAATGTCATTCTATTAGGAAAACAGTCACATTTTTCCCATTACAGCCACCACACACACACTTAGAGGCTTTTAAGATAAAAAGAGAGGAGCAATGTAATTCCCTAATATCATACTGAATTCTTTTCAGTAGAATGGCAGAATAGTTCAAAACAGCAGTTACCTTGAAAATAAATGACTATGCTGAAAGGAGAATTAATTAATCCAGATAAACTAAATAAACTCTGTGAACTGACTAATGTAGCAGAAATTACTGGGTGCTGATACTGCTGTTTTAATTATTAAGTCCACATTAATTAGTTTCAAAGCTACCTTTTTTTGAAATCCACAGCTTTACCAACATTCAGAGTATAAAACATGCCAAGAGCCAAATTTTGCTTAATAACCCTTTTGCAAAGGCTGGAAATGAGTCTTCATACATGTAGATGTGAAGAACATTGTAAGAAAGTGACAATTTCAATAAGTAACAGAAGATGCAAATAATTGTGTGGTACTTGCTTGACCACAAACTGAGAAACAGAATTTGTTTGTGCCAACCTATTTCTTTCACAGAAGGAGCTAGGCTTTTTCTTAATTGTCAATATGGTTCTGAATATAAAGGGAACTTAATGTCTCTTTGAGAGCTGCAGTAGAATCAGTGACCATGGCTACCCTTGACTTTGCACAACTACTGGACACAGTGAGATTCAACCATAACTCACTGTGAGATCTGAACCTCATTGAATCTGAGGTTGCATGCTCTGTGCTTCATATTACACAGTATGTCCAATTTGCTGGGAGTGTTTTTTTTATTATTTTGTTTTTGAAACCTTGAAAGATTATCTCCAGAAGTATATTTTGTAACCCTTTCATTATACCTATTGAAGCAGTGACTTACGGTCCCAAATGGGTGAGAACGGATGTCTAACCTCTGTATGTGTTCTGTTACATTTAGTAATGGTGATGATTTTTGTACATAAGGACATAAGTAGCATAAAATTTATTTATACCATACTTTGTTCCCTAACACTTATCATGTGTGAAGGACTGTTTCAGATATTTCAGTGATTTGAAGTACTTATTATGTATTTCTGTTTGGGAATGTTCAACAGGGATTTTACTATCTATATATTACTGTAAAAAGACAGAGGGAAGGTATTTTATATTTAAGACTCTCTGTCACAGTGATTAGTTCCATAACTTGCTAAAAAAGATACAGCCAGCAAATTTAAATCTGCTGCATCACACAGCAGGCAGCAGTAACATCAATGCAGTAACTAAAAGACACGTTCCCACAAGGATTTTGTTGTCTAATCCCTCATCATTTTGCTTTATTCAAAAAACGAAAACACCTGTAGCAATGATTTCTCCTGACAAGCTGAAAGGCATCAAACAGAGAACAAGTTTAATAAAACACTTTAATTACCATCTTTAGTACAGCTTTACCATGAATCAACACCTCTTATCAACATCTTAATCAAACTTGCTTTTTCTTGTTTTCACTTGAAACAAATTTAAATGTTTTTAAGAACTCTACATACAACTTCAAGGACGAGGAAAGAATGTCTTTGAGTCAACAACATACAAAATAGCTGTAACAAAAACCCTTATGAACACTTCATGTTGTGTTCTCAAATCAAAGCCATTTAAGGGCAGAACAAACTTCTAGAGAAACTTTTGAAAGCAAGCTTTTCTGAAAAAAGAGTTGCTTTATCAGGCTATTCCTTCTGAGACTGTCTACTACAAAAATTCCCTATAGATCAAATCCCTGCCTAATAAAATTAAAAAAGAGTAGATTTTTGAAAATAGTTTTTATTTCATGTCATATTACAAGCAATTTGTCATAACTATCTAGATAAATAAATAACATCTTTAATAATGTTACTTACACCACAAGTATTTTAAAAATATCACTTCTGTATGCCTTAAAAAAAAAGTTACTCTTTCTGCAGTGTCTCCTAGTTATTAGCTTAGCCATTTTCTGCTCAGCATGCTGCCAGCTGAGATCCTTCTTAAGAGTGTTTTAAATTTCCAGTACATTGTACAGGGAGCACAGACACGTTGCTCCGACGGATGGATTCCCCTTTGGGAGCAATACATTGCAAAGCTCACTGTTACAGTACCCATGTCATTTTGCACTTCTAGCCCTGAGATTGTTCGAACTGAATACTTGAGAAATTAATATCAGTAGTCACACTACAAGAGCCTCACACAACATCAGCATTGCCATTACAGCCTAAGTACCATATGCTTAGTTTCAGCTTAGAAAGTGTTTTTAATGCCATGTTATTCTAATCCGCTGAGTGCAGAGGTCTTATGAAGGGAATGTTGGCACGCTCTTAATCGTGACAATGCAGGCATCCTGCGGCACGTTCTACTGAGGCTGATGCAGGAATCTTTCTACATATTGCCTGGCATTTCCGAAATGCAGTATTGTGGTGGGCTGACCCTGTCTGGCTGCCATATGCTCACCTAGCCAGTCTCTCACTCCCTGTCCTCAAATGAGCAAGGGCATAAAGTAAGAGGAAAGGCTCATGAGTCGAGATAGAGATAGGGACGTTACTTACCAGTTACCGTCACAGTCAAAACAGGCTCAACTTGGGGAAAAAGAAATTAATTTATTGTCAAATAAAAAGTAGAATTGTGAGAAATAAATGCAAAAAACTCTCAATCCCAAAAGTCTAAAATATTTTCTTCCTCCCTCGCCCTTCTTCCCAGGTCAACTTCACTCCTTTATTCCTGAATCCTCTACCTCCTCCTCTTAAGTGGTGCAGGAAGGATAGGGAATGAGTTGTGGTCAACCTACAGCAACTTCTCTGTGAAACACCTTCCTCCTCACACTATTTCCCCTGCACCAGCATGAGTCTTTCCCATAGGCTGCAGCGTCAATATCTGTTCCACCATTGTCTCTCCAAGGGCTGCAGGGGAATGATTGGAGTTGGACAGGACCTTTAAAGAACATCTAGTTCCAACACTCCTGCTGTGAAGATTTTGCTCCAGTATGCCTTATAGCCATGTAAATCTTTCACATTATAGCATGTTAAGATGTTTAAATATGTAAAATATATAGATGTAAATCAGATTTGTATCACTTTGTTCTAGGCTTTAAACACAATTTTTCTATCCTTGTAAAGCCAGCCCTCAAAACGTGGGAGTTACCCTGTGGTTTTTTTATAAATGTCTATAATGTAAAAAGCTTGGAGGCACATGAAACCAGGAAAGATATGAACCTAACCCTATGAAATGTTTCCTGGAATTCCCCAGCACCATATGGATAAAGCTATCATTTCTAAAGGTGCAGCAAGTGTTCTAACCTGCAGAGCTCTAGCTTGGGAAAAGGTGTACTAGGCAGCTTATATGCTATTTGATTTTTTTCTGCTTAACCTTTAGTATTACTCCAGTGGAAATGAGATAATTTACATTTTAAAAATTATTTCCCCTTCCTATACATTTTAATCTATACTTAACTATATGCAGGAATAGGTTCTTCTTTTTCTATGTACTGGAACGTAGCAACTTGCAGTTTCCCAGATGGAAATTCTGAACAGCTGAGTTTCTGCTGTTTGCTTCCTGGTACAAGAAAAGGCATTTGTAGATCAAGCAAGCAGCAGATGGAGAACAATTGGAGTATATAATTATTCAGCCTGGGCTCCTTTTAAATGGGTAGGCTGAACTCTATCTACTTGGCTGGGAAGTCAGAGGAATAGAGTGGCACATGGTAGAAAAACCTTCCAAAGATTCTTTAAAATAAATCTAGGCAAAAATGTCAAATAACTTCATCAGTTACCAGGGTCTCTTTTTTCTGGGAGCTCCAAAATCTGGCAAGTCACTGTCAGCCTGCTTTTGAAGGTTGAGATTAATACACAGCCTACCCAAACACTTCTGTATTAATAAACTACATTGATTTCAGTATGTTACCTGAGGACTCCATCTGGTGACTCTCTTTTACTTTGCCAGATTTTGAAAAGCTGCAGCCTTACTGTGATCTATTGCCAAAATATAAAATCCACCATAGGAAAGTATTAACACATTGTGATTCTTGCTCTGTGGAAGTGAATAATTGAATTGTGTGACTTTCTGAAACTGCCCTCTCAGGAGCATTACATTTTGTAAGCTGACAGCTAACAGTAAGACTACATGCCAAGATCAGTGTCTAGAGAGCCATGATTATTTTCATTAATTATTCAAGATTAAATGGACATGTGAAGGAAAATACATAGGACATCAAACCAGGAGTAATAATGTATTATGAGAAAAAGAAGCCAATCAGAAGTATTAAAATATGAATAAAATGTGAAACCAGAAACAAATAGAGGACAGTGAAATAGGTCAGAAGACAAATGGAAAGCACTGTACCTTCTTAGCATAACTAAATTGTGTTCTGAAACTACATAGTCAAATCAGGAAATATAAGTTTTCCCTACAAAAGGCTTCACAGTAAAGAAGGATTAACAGGACAAAGAATAAAATAGTTGGAGTATTTGTTTTACTAAGAAAAATGGAGATTAGTAGTACAGCTACATGTAATAAAATTTACTTATTTCTTCAGAAAATTGATACAGAAAACCAAAATTGATTAAATGACTGAAAAAATTTAAAACTTATTCAGGTTTTTATTGTGCTGAAATCTAAGAAAAATTAGGACTAAAGCTAGCAATTTAAAGTGAAAGAAAGTAGGAGTAAGAAGAGTAGTTGAGCAGGAATGAAACTATACTTGAAATGTTACATACTTCGTCCTGTTTTTTGGTTTCTGCCTTCCAACTTACCTGTAATTTCAAAAGTTCATTATTTGCTATTAAACTGTGATAAGAAAAATCTAAAACCTTACTGCTTCCTTAACTTTTATTTCTCAGATGTTAAAAGAAATACTTCCGCTGATCTCAGTGAGAATTCAGATTAAAAAAATACATAAAAAATAATTATGCAATGTAACTGTATCTGATGTGCAATTAAACTCTTTACCCTTTCACCTCTTCGCTAAAATAATGTTGATTAAAAAATATTCAAGCATATGCAACAGATTGTCTAAGATGCATTGGTTCCCAAATTCATTCAGGACATTTAAAGCAAGCGAAATCTTTCACATTCATTCTAGAAAAACTCTCAGAGTAACTCAGTACAGAATGACTTAGAAAAGTTAGATAATTAACTCTTAGCTTTTGAGTCAGACATACCTACAAACTACATTTATTTTGCATAAAGTTTACTAATTTCACAATATTCTCAGGATCTTGTTATTTGTGTAAGTCACCAAGTTTAGGGATAAGAAATAGATTTCATACCCACATATTTTAAAAAAATCCTTCCTTAAAAGTGAATCCCTTTTTGTGGGACTCTGTGTTCAGGTACACAAAGAGATTGGCTATAACCGCAACAAATTAATCGTTAGTTCTCTTCTGAACTTCATTTTAGTGATCCTGTTTTACACAATTTAATTGAAAGCTTCAAATCAAAAAGTAAACAAGAATATACATGCAAATAGCAAACATGTATCTCACTGAAAGGCAGAAAATATATGATCTAGATTATTTTATATTTTTTTTTCTATAAAGAGGAACAAGTACTATTTTGCTTCAGCTGAGCTGACATGGCTCCATATGTGCACACCATTACACACAGGGGCATGCTGGCACATACACAACTGCACATACAGACATGCATTGCAGAGATCTCTGAACAAGAATAACAGATGTTAATATGCTATCCTTTCAAGTCCAAATGCTGGCATTTTTAAAGTAGCCTTAACAAAGTGATTGCTTTTGCTATGTGTTTAGTTGTCTTTACTACCATCAGTATGACTAGAATTTGCATCCCATGTGCACTAAGTATGATTACTGGTGTGTAAGAATTGTTCTACCAGAATTAGAATTCTATTAATAGGATTTTATATATTAATACACTGTGGAGTAGCTAGAATGTATACAGACATACATCATTTTTAGAATATTTAGTAGGTAAAGGGAGAGAAGCTCATAAATAACCACCAAAAGTTCATATCAAACAGTTGCCTATTCGTGGTTTACAAATGACAGTGAGAATTTTGGCCTGATTATTGAATTTTGTCTGGCTTAATTACAAGAAATGAAAGAGTCCTAACATTTTTAGTTGGAATCTTCCATAATCTAGGGTTGTGATCATTGTTTGACGAGGAAAAGCAAGTGTATCTAATGACAATAATTACTGATTCTTCATCTAGTGGGACTCATGGATCTACATCCTGTGCTGTGGAAGTAGAAGAAAAGGATTTGAGTGCTGTTGGCATGTTTGTATTTATTCTGTGTTTAATTCTCTAACGCTGCAGTCATCCTCTGCTTCAGCTATACTAATATCCTGAAATGCAGAAAGGGAGAAGATCGGAATGAAAAGGAAAACAGAAAAGTAACACTGCCATATTTCCTCTTGTTGCTATGCTTATAGCTAGAGAAGGCAACATTTTGATGTCTGTTCACAGTGGAGGTTAAAATGAGCAAAAGACAAGCAGTATCAGATGATCTTTACACTAGGTAAAGAGGAACAGAGATTACCATGTCAGTCACTGAACTGTCCCTTTTATTTATACAGATCTTTGTAATACTTGGTTTTCTCTTGTATGAGTCTATACATACACGGATAACCTAAAACCTTCAGGACAAGGAGAAAGTTGCCTATTCATGGTTTACAACCATGCTTAAAGATGCCTGAAGGTGACTTTACAGGTGTACTAGTTACGAAAACAAAGTATCACCTTGTTTGATAATAGAACTGTGCAGATATACTTTCCCTTACTGCAGTACAATCCATATATAGGCTTGCTTTGATTCTTATTCTGCCTTATGGTTGGACGTTGGGTTTTTTCATTTTGTTTTGTTTTGTTTTGTCTTACTGCCAGCATTCCATTTAGTTTCCTACAGAGGGGAAAATGTATGCCATATTTACACCCAGTGTCAGTGCTGATTCTGAAGCTGTCCAATACTAAACCTCTATGAACTTTCTTTACTTCTCACTTCAGTCTCCTGTTATCTTCAGCCATCTCTGTATTTCTCTGTAGTAGTCAGAAAATAGAAATAAAGCCTGCTTTACAGCTCAAAACTTACTGTGTATAGCCGATAGCTAACGTTCACATTCACATTCTTCCTATAGTCTCTTATTCACTTTCCTATCACTATCTTTTATATCATCTCCTTTGGTTGTAATCACTGTGCATATTGAGATGGGTATGAACAAACACATAGTTAAATTGTACTGTTAATTCACAGTGCTGGAGCAAGTTTATTTTTGCCGGAATTGCACAGAACTGACAAAACAAACACATAAACAAAACATGCAATGGTCATGGGCTAAGTTAAAAAAAAAATAATTTTTAACAGAACCAGAACTGATAAACTCTGTTTCTCTCCCTTGCTTTCTTCAACAAAACCAAAATTCACAAACTCTCCCTTCTCCCCAGTATAAATATTAAACACAATCTTAAATCAAAGGTTGGCAATACTCAGCAAAAGAACAGTTTTTGCATTTAAATGGGAAGTATAAATACAAGTTAAAATATACTCTCCACTCAGTGTCTTATTTACATGTTAAAGATAGTATTTAAGGTGGATTTGCAAATCAACAGAAGGAGAAAGGAAAACATCTGCAATTTGTTTGTGTTCTGTGTATTCTGTAAAATGATTACACTTTCAGGGAAGACTGAAGGTGTGAAGTCTGGGTATATGCTCTGTACATGTAGCTAGAATTTCTATATGTTGCGATTTTGGCCTCTTCAGTTGGTCAAAACCAGTCATCCCCTGAGCTCTTCCCTTCTTCTTCTGGGAGAGGCAGGGGAGGCATCATGCTCAGTCTCTCTCCCCCCTCTCCCAGCTTGCAATACAAAAACAACACAGAAAACACACTCCTTAAACACGCTATTCACAGAAGGGCTCATTGCCTTGGCCTCACCCAGAGGCAGGACCAAAACTGGAGCTGGGTGATCCATCCTGAACCTTCTCACCTGAGCATGCCCAGTACAAATCCACCACACTATAAGTAGGCTGCTGGGTAATATTTGTGATAGTAGATTTAACGGCTTGACACATGAGAAATGATCTACTGAAACTTTTTCTTTGTATTAAAAGATAAAATATTTCTATTTGCATTCATGATCTTATGAAGTTTCTAAAAAATTATAAATATTGCTAAAGGATAATAATGCAGAAGAATGTTAGCAGCGTATCTGCAGGGAAGTGTATATGTTCATGCATGTGTGTAGTCATCTTAATGGAATTGAAGCAAAAATAATCAGGTAAACAGGTTATGGTTCATTAATAATTGTCAAGTAAAGTAGAAAAAATGGAAAAATAAGAAGTCAGACACTTCCATGATTGAATTCATCCTGTTCTCTAAAATCATAGAATCATAGAACTCTTTAGGTTGGAAAAGGCCTTTGAGATCAGCGAGTCCAACCATAAATTTAACACTGCCAAGTGGTGTCACTAAGCACCACATCTATGCATCTTTTAAATACCAACTGAGAAGGTGACTCAAGCACTTCATTGGACAAACTGTTCCAATGCTTAATAACCCTCTTGGTGAAGAATGTTTTTGAAATGTCCAATCTAAACCTCCCCTGGAACAACTTGACATTTTTCCTCTTGACCTATCACTTGTTACTTGCGAGAAGAGACTCCCACCTTGCTACAGCTGCCTTTCAGTTAGTTGTAAACAACAATAAGGTCTCCTCTCCTCACCATCCTTTTCTCCAGGCTAAGCAACCCTAATTCCCTCAGCTGTTACTCAGAAGACTTGTTCTCTAGACCCTTCATCAGCTTCATTTCCCTTCTTTTGATATGCTCCAGCACATCAATGTCTTTCTTGTAGTGAGTGGCCCAAAACTGAACACAGCATTTGAGGTGTAGCTTTACCACTGCCAAGTACAGGGGGATGATTGGGTTATGTTGGAGATATGGACACAATTCTCTTAGGAGACTCAGCATGTGCTTTACATTTGTCACAAACTGGTGTAAAACTACAGTACTTTCAGTAAAGCTGGTGTTGTCTTCCTCCATATGGTTACACCTCTGCAATGTCATTGCATAGATACCAATAAGTACACATGTGGCCTAGTAATGATTAGCTCAAGATAATAATTGAATAGTATCCTTACACCTTCCACGGCTATTGAACTCAGTCTACTCTATTAACTGCAGCACAAACCATCATTATCAGACTGGGCTTGGCAGGCAAGAGAAGTGAATAAGCATCTAATTTGTGGATCATGACAGAATTTGAAAGTTGTGCTATTTAGCATTTTACAAACATCTCAGACGTGCCCAGAGGTCATTCATTGCAAGTACTTCCGTAACAAGGTGGCAACATTGTGATTTTTTAGGATTTCATTTTGGGATTTCCATGCTTATGGGGTGTCATATGAGCTCTGACTATAGCACAGCTAAACCCTTTCTGTTGATGAGTCTGTTTACACCTACCACGAGAGAAAAAAGAATTGTCATTTTTAGAACTTTCAAATTTAAGAAGTACAGAGACTACTTTTGAAGAGCATAAACCACAAATTCGTGTCAACTGTTACTCTGTGAATGATACTTTGCTCTTCAAACTAATTATAAAATGAATATCTAAAGATGAGATTGTCTCAACCTTTACAACTAATGTATTTTTATGTTTATAGTCTTTCTGTGCTGCACCAGGACTGTGACCTCTCTGTGTCTTCAGTCAGTTTTACAAGCAACTGAGGAGACATCAGTCTTTGTCAACACGAAAATAAGCTGGTTCTTGACATTGGGGTTTTCTCATTGATTAAATTGTCATGGTGTATTCACAGCCTAAATGCTGCCTTCTGGTCACTGTCCTTTTCTTGTGTGGAAAATGACCTTTGTGAATAATTGCATGCCCCAGATGTGTCAAAATGAGCAGGAAGTAGCAATCTGAAGCAATAACATTGTAGGAACTATTTATTCCTTGATTCTTTTGTAAACTCTAGAGGGGCAGAGAGGGAAAAAAACCAACCACTAACCCTGTAATTTTTTTACCATTGTATCACTGAAAGATAATTTAAGGTGTATTTAGGAAATTTTATTTGTACTTTGTTTCTACTACAGTACATTTTAATTTTTGTCTTGTGTTGCTTGTAAGGACAGGTACATGCTGAGGTCTAGGTACTTTTTTGAGCTACAGATCTAGTCACTGCAACAGTAGGGTTTTTTTTTTAACTACCTTTATGCTCCTATTGGTGAGGCTATCAAAGAGTTTTAGGTAATTTACAATTATAGGAATACTATGTTTTATGCCAGTATGGAAACATTCCTAAGAGTCATTATGCTGAGTGGGAATTTCTGGAGTGTAGTGTACTCTGGCTCCACTAAGGCATACTCCAGTTTATCCTCTGTGTTGTAGGACTTAAATGGTGTGCCACTGAATTGATACAAAAATTCTTCCTCTACCTTGCTGGATTGTTCAAACTCAGAACTGAATAAAACTTTACAATAGGTAATTCTTCTCTGGAAATAATCATCTGATGCAATTATAGGCTTCCTTTGCAACTTTGTTGACCTAACAGAAACTTAACAAAACCAAAGCAGATGGGTAGCTTGGAAGGCTCTCATGAATGCCTGTTTTCCTGTCAACTCACATACCAGTCAAATGACTGACATGTGGTCTCCCTGGCTGCCTGAAATCTCACCTGTTTGGATGTGGCCTGCCCAAGTGCCTGGGAGCTCTGGCTAACTATAGTACAACTGGTAGGATACAGGAATGCCACAGCTCCTAGGCTATGTGGTTTCCTTTCTTGGCTGATGATCTGTTTTTCTGGATCTCTGCTCATAAAAGAGGCATGGTCTCAGTTCCCCAAGCTAGTTGGGCAGATCTAGTTTGCTGGCCTGCAAATTACAGAAGATATGAACTCTGCCTTCTCTGAACCAATTTATCTCAAAACATTTTTTTGCTGCAAATTCACCATTTGCATTCGTTATTCTGATTCAGAATGAAAAATTGCCCCAAATTCTAAAATTTCTACAGGATGAATACTCCAATTCCAAATTCAAACTGCATTTCAAAGAATAAAGAAATTACTTGCAAAAGAAAAAAAGCTAGAATCAGACAAATAATCAAATCCAGAGCAAAATGAAAGGCATTTTTATTTAGGAATGGAAATCACAAATACTGCTATAGATGTGGGGGAAAAAGTCAGAGTAACATCACTTTAACTGCAGAGTCCCATGGTAACCATGTACTGACAGGTCTTACATGTTATGGCTTCTCCAGAAGATGATATGACCATTCCTCAGAATCTTCCCAGAACAGAATTTTGTATGCAGTTGTGAAGTGGAAACATATTAACTAGATAGGAGCTCCATTTCCTGTAGTCTCTTTATATCACTTCTTTTCTCATATGTCTTTTCTTATCTCATAATGAAGCAGTATATGAGATCCAGTTACCTCTGCCTGATGTTGCATGGCTGTATTGGGGGTTCTGCAGTTGTTGAGCATTCCTGAAGCTTTACTCTTTCTGTCTTTCAATGGATAGCAAATTCTTACAGACAAATAAAGCTTCTTAACTAAAATAGAATTTTAAGCCTTCATCTGTGTATGCATAGAAAATTTTCTTTTATCTTCTGTTTAGAGCATATGACTACTAGAATTTATATGTCTATTTATATGGGTACTGGTTTGCATGTGTAAACATACAGCTAAACAAAGAGGTGTGTATTACGTCAAGAGAAGCACACTGAAAAGTGCTTTTAAAAACATATAAGAATAGTTTTTTTCATATGCATATGCCCCTCTGCTTGCACATATCACAGACACACATAAATGTGCCACTGTCACATAGATCAAACACCACTAAAGTAACGCTTTCTATTAATTTATACATCTCAGGCCAGGCTCAATATTTAATTTTCCAAGAACAATGTGGGTCATAGAACATCTTAAGAATTTACCTCATTCAGAATCCAAGATAGAAAGGAATCCTACAGCTAAAGTATTGTTCACCTAAAAGATACATGGCAAAACTAACAACAAAATGCAGAACATATCCCTAAAACCTAATATTAATTTGTATAATTTAAAGAAAAAAAAGGAATATGCCATAAAAAAACCCTGAGTGATACAGGTATTACAGTATGTTTTTACTTTGTTGATCTTCTGATTGCTGGTTAAATTTGTAAATAAATGGGCTTCTCATAAATAAATGTTTTGGGGATAAAATCCCAAAGCAATTAAAGCTGAAATGTTTCAGTATTGATTTTTTCATCCATAGTCCACTGAGTGAGGGAAAATATTCAGTCAATCAAGCATAAATGACAAGCAAATAATACATGTTATTGTGTTAGTGTGAACTCTAAATTTTACTAGGGTCCCAGGTATTCTATTTTGTCTGAGTGGCATATAGATTAATTCATACAGTTTCCAGCTGTGTGAGATAGAAGCAGTTACACTGATGACAGAACTTTAATGCTGTCTGGTGGATAAAACCTCTTAGACTTCTTCACCTACATACAGTTTGCTGATCTAGAGCTGGCTCCCAGGGATGACAACACAATGTATGCTGTTTCCAGACAGGAAAAAGAAAAGGGGGAAAACCCATCTTATTTGCAAATAACAGCCATCTACTTTACATATTTTGAAGAAAAAATACATTTACTGGAATTAGTAGATGTTATATGTAAAGGTCAGATTAAGTCTAATCTTGTGAAGTTTTCTGTAATATAGTTGTATTAACTTCTATAACAAATATAGTATTTGTCCAGCTTTTGGATGCAGATTGCCTCATTGAAATATTATTAAATAAAAAGTTACTTTGAGAGTTACATAGAAAATCTCTGTAAATACTATTTTCTGTGAGTTGTGTAGTAAAAGGATAAAATGTGCTAGTCTTAGTTTTCAATTGGGCATTAAAATACTGAAATCAGATAACATTTTTGTGCTAGCAAATGATGTTGTATGGCATAAGTTCTAGCTTTAGCACTATGCTTATAACTTACCTACTCACAAGAAATGTAAAATTATTAATTTCTGTAGTTCAACCCTCAGGAAATTAAATGGAACTTTCATACCATTCCTTGGTTGGTAGAAGTCATTTATGGGATTCTTCAAAGACCAAAAGCTTTTCTTATTGATTATGTGCATATGCTGCATATAGAAACATGAAACACTTTGAAATACATTTGATAGTCTTCTTTCAGAAAAATATGTGTATTGGAGTTCTGTGACCAAGGAAGACTTAAAAATATCTGTGTTCTCATTTGCACTGCTGCAATTTGGCAGCTGTTGTAGCAGTAATGCTTTAAAAATTATATGCAGATATAATTCATTGCTTTCTTTTCCTGCAGATTTTGATACATTCCAAAGGCTCTAATTCATCTTCATACCTATCAATAAATATTTCACTAAATGTAAATGCTGCATTAGCAACAATTTGCTTTTATTACATCTATACTTCAAGCACAGAAGAGCTGAACTGCTTGGGTGACATCCAGGTACAACAATCTACAGATTCAGTAGGCTACTATATTTCATAAAGGCTAGAAATAATACTTCTTGTTTTCAAAAGAGACAGTGTTGTAACTTCCCATCAGTATTCTGATGTTTATTTTCTTATGTAACAAGTCCCTAAATGTCACTGTTTTCCCCCATTGCCTCCTATACCCCTGAAAACTATAATAAATGAAACAAGACATGTTCTTTAGAAATAATATTTAAAAGAATATGCTCTAGTTTTGGAATATTTCAGTAGTGTTTCTTCCTTAATTCTTGCTTGTATCATACCTGAACTAATTATAATCTCATCTTTATCAAGATTCAGATAAATATTGATTATAGTATTTTGCTCAAGAATATATTTGTTTTCCTTTTCAGAAGATCATAAACCAGCTAGGAGTAAGAAAATCACATTTCATGGCTACTTCCTAAAGGCATATTGAACTGATTGTAATCTCTCCTGTCATACTAGCATAAGAAAGAAAACAAAAAAGGAAAAGGCTGTTTCCTAGTGGAGAAGGGAGTAAGGTAGAATACAGAGATGGAAACTGCTTTTTATTCTGAGGGTCAAATTTGGTTTCAAAACACATTTGTTGGTCTACATAATAATAACAGTAGGAAAACCCCAAGTGAAACAACATCAACAACAATAACAACAACTATAATAATTATGTAACAAAAAACCTTAAAGATGTGAGTTTAACACTTCAGTTGCAATTGTGATTCAGTAGACTTTTAGACTGCATTAGCTTATGGGATACAAGTTGCCCAGTCCTATCTATTGCCAAATACATGACTAGCTTTTTTCATGAAGCAGGCTCTCTTGACATATGGGTCTTCTGCTTTGCAGTGACTCTTGTTCCTGTAGGAAGTCTAGAGTCATGTGGGTATTTTGTTTCCTTGGCAGAGGACACTGTTCCTCAGAGCAATGAGTTATCTTTCAAATCACCCTCACAGTAGGAAAACTTAGAGAGCTGGAGGAATTGTGATTTGATGGTATGGTAAACTTCAGATGACAAGTTTAGTCACAGCAAATGGCAGAAGTCCCTTCCTTGCATTACCTTTGAATTTTCTTGCTCATAGGGCTATGCCATATGACTATTCCCACTACACCTTTGTGACGCGTGTTGCTTAATCTTATCACCATGCTGACAGTTATCATTGCTGAAAGTCATGCAGGGCAGTGTCTGTGAATAAGAAACTACCTGATAATGCAGTAACCAAAGAAAACAAAGTGTTCTCTCACTGCACTAGAAAAGCAGAAGTTTTTAGCTGAATTGACAGGTACAGTTTTGCATCCAACTTTTACTACTTCAAGGGACTCAACAAAGAGCTAAAATATTGTATGACATGATTTTGTATGTCCATGAAAAGTGTATTTCCTTTTTTAATCATATGTTTTTAATAAAGTGTATTAGTAAACTCAGACAAATATAAAAAAACAGTACAGTCAGAGAAAGCAATTTTTCACAAATGAGCAGAATGAAGACTTTTTAAAAATAAGAAAAATCAGTAATACCTGAGGTCAAAATGGGAATGCTGTATTATATTAGGAGATTCAAAGACAGAGAGGAAATCTGTAGTGGTTTAACTGTGAGCTCTTTCACTTCTAACTGTGCCAGTTAGAAGACAGAAGCATCATTTTATCCCTAGTAGGCATTGGCACAACAAGTAAAAATAAACCCAAACAAACCCAAACCTGATTTAAGGCTCTGCTGGATATTCAACAATGCACATCATGACTGTAAGTGTATATAATGTCCTAGAGACAAAATCTGCAGAACAACTTAGTGCAACTCATAAAGTATAAGTGGATGGCATATCTGGAAGGCATGCTCCTGTAAAATGTAGTACTGGAGGATATTTATTGATCCCTAATTTGTTTTAGTTGCCATAATTACTTCAGTGCTGTATAATCCTATTTCATCTTTGGAGAATGTGCCATGGTCTGACTCTTATTTTTGCTAATGTCCCTTTACTATGTTTATAAAAGTGAATCTTCAAGTGGGTGTGGATGTAACTCACTGTAAAAGAGCATCGCAACCTTAAATTCAGAAACTCAGAGCAGTAGTGATGTCATTTTTTTTCTAGAAGGACAAACACAATGAGATCTAAGAGAACAGACTGACTATGTCTGCTCTTTACTAGAGATGAGAAATCATACAAAAATGGACTATTTTAATTCACAGCTGAGAAATTATTTGGAGTCACAATACCTCTTTGTTGACCAGGCAGAGTCTGAAAATCACTTGGGGTCTCCTGTGGCCCCTGGTGCGATAACTGTGCTGACAGCAGAGGGAGCATTAAACTCATTGCCCACGGGAAAGTGTGGGGAGTGATACCCATGTTCCTAGAATCCTTGTATGGGTAGGATGAGCTCATTAGCCTTCTGGCAGTCATCCTAGGAGAAGGAAAACTGATTCCAAACCCGGGCAGATGGAGCTTGTTTAGCCCTGTAAGGCCTTCCATCTAAGAGAAGGACACTCTAATAAAATCTTCATCCTAAGGACTTTGCTGCCAGCGTCCAAGCTTGCTAGGCCCTGGCAGATGAACCTTAGGACTAAAGGGTGGGTCCAGCTCTGTGCATGCTATGTCTCACCTAAAAAAATCCATAGCACAGGCTCGAGGGTGCTATCCGCTATCCTCTTTTTATCAGCGCGCTTGGAAAAGGCACTGATGAGGAGTGTGGGTGGAGCCCTCCCTGGATCTTCGTTCGCAAAGCCTAGCCATACCATACCATACCTGCTTGTTGAACAAGAGCAACTGATCTTAAACTGTCTGCTATTTCTCATGTTTTATAATTTCTTTCATTCACGATCATCACATTTTGTATAGTTTCTGAATTAAAAAAAATTCCACAAATGCAAGTTGATATTCAGGATATCTACTATAACATGGTAAAATAGCCATAACAGGTAAATAGCTCTTGTTTCTACTGTAACATGCATCAACACAATGTAATTAATATTGTCATATAATACTTAATAAACTTAGTTATTTAAAGGAATTTCCTGAGAGTAGAGTATCTATTAATCTTTTGTTATGACTCATTAAAGATGAAAGCTAATGCCTATTTTTATAGCACAAGATTATTTAAAAAACCCCATGATTAAGAGTAAAGCTCTTTTTAGAAAAGTTTTTGCTAACATACCCATTAGATTGAACGAGAGAACAGTTGTAAAAGATAAAATTGAAAAAGGTCAGTAAACCTCACTTTTCCCTTATAGTTCTTTTACCTTTAATTTTAAAATCAGTCAAAACCTTCTATTTATAACACAACTTGTTAAAATTATACCTTTCTATTTTGAATTTAAAGTGAAAATATACCATTATAAAATGTTTCTAATATCATATCCAGTGTTGTTCAATACTTCTCTTTCTGTCCTTCCTTGTTTTCATGAATATTTGAGAATTTGGAAGTTATCATTTGGAAACTTTGGACAGTGCAATTCAAGATTGCACCTGAGCATAATACTAGAAAAGCTTAAAAAACTCTATATTCAAAGATGATTTGAGCTTTACTATTCATATATTTACAGTTTAATTCTTACAAGATAACTGAAACAAATATTTCTTGGTTATGTCAAGGTGTGCTAATATTCTAAACACCTCACTGCACTTTGAGGACCTGTGGGTAGCCAAAACTAAAGCAGAACCTCTAAATTATGGATAAAACATCAAAATACTCAAAGTGTCTTGCTCTAGCCTAATGGTAGATAGTGAATGGAAAGGTCACTGAATTGAAGATAAGATTGAATGTAATGAATATAAATTAAATTTATGATGCTGAAAAGCAGCCTGATTACTAAGATTGTGAGACACAATTCTGTCCAGAAGCTATGTAACGAAGATTAATAAAAGTGGCAGGCCTGAGTCCTGCTTTTTGGTGTTTGGAACACAAGGTGACATAAAAAAGATTCATTTGGAAAAAGATAAAATGCATTTAAATTTTCTGTTTCTTACTCAAGATTTCAAGTTGTAATCTAAAAACAGTCTATCATTAAAGAATTTTTTTTATGTGTTTCTGTCTATTTTTACACTGATGGACATTTTTTGCAAGGCTCACAGGAATGAGAATAAAATGAAGTCTAGCTGCCCCCTTCAAAGTTCTTTTTGTTTCTGGGATGATTCCGAATAATAGAGATATGCAGGAAAATTGCAACTACTTTATAAAGTGACTAGAGCTCTTTTTCATTCTGTTACCTCTAGGTTTTAGATCAAATGGTCAAGCATATGTTTTATTTGGATTATGCAAGAAATAGTGTTAAAGTATTCTTGAGCAGATCAAATAACCTGTGGACATAAAACTGAAAGCCTCAATGATATTTATTTCTTAAATGAACTGATACTTTCTGGCAATTTGATTGGAGGATTTGTTGTTAGTGGGAATGTTTGTAGTTGCCTCTAGTGTTAAAATGTATGCTCTAGCAGGCAACAAATCTTTTAATTGTGATGCCTTTAAAATAGCTAAAGGGTGAGATAGAAACTATTCCAAGTGACTTTGATAGAAACTTGGGAGAATTAATTAGGGCAATTTTTGCTTTCACTTGCACCATCATAAATCAGGGGTGACTCTACTGAAATAGACACCTAATCCAAAACACAATCAAACATAATTTCTTTATTTTATTATTATCATTAGGATATAACTAATAATAACTGTTGTAAATTGCAATTTTGTGGCATAATTAATTTTGCTCAGGGCTTCTCTTTGGAGTAGAATTCATTGATAATCTGCATTTAGTTATCGTAATAGATGTGTCCTTCTCAACTCCTTTATTTCATTTGGCCACTTTCCCTTCAAGCCTACAGCTAATTCTTTTGTGATCTCAAGTAAGGTTTCACTGTTATAGGGCAACAGTCAGGAACCAGCTGACATATCCCTTTCTCCCAGACTGGGCTGCAAGGCAATCTCTGTAAAGAAGGCTGTCTGCATATATGACTTAAGGGTGTGATCCAGCCCTATGTTGTTGTTTTTCAGGTTATACAATGTTCACTATCCAGTTTGTACAACACATAAGAGACATGACACCTGCCCCAAGCAGTTTGAGATCTAAAATTAGATATGCTGCAGTGAGTAAAAAGTAATGATTTTTGTTGAAGAGCTCGTAGAAGAAAGGAAAAAATAAAAAGAATAAGCTATTATAAGTTTGCATGAATATTCATGTTCCAGACCAATTAAATTGTTGTTATATAGGCATTGTACAAACTAGTCAAAGGGCTTTCGATAGCTAAGGGAATTTGTCTGGACTAGAGATTGTGGATGCAAATGAAAGAGCACAAGAAGACACTAGAGCAAGATACCAGTGAGAAGGACTGAGGATCAGCACAGTAGGACAGTAAACTGGCAGTGTACTTTTTCCTCTAGTTCAGCTGCTCTGTCAGTCTGTTATATTCATTAATATCTGATGACTCCTTACTGTGGAAGGTTACCTCTCTCGTCAGGCCGAACTGCAAATGCCCAGTTCAACTTAGTTTCAGGCTATTTTAAAACAGTAGAAAGCAATACAATATTCTGGTAACCAAGGAATAGAACTGTTTACTCAGTTTATCTAAAGTAATATTATGTCTGGCATAACCAAAGCCCTATTCTATTTTATATTAATTCATTTAATGAATTTTCAGGAACTCTTCCTTTCCCATGGAGTTTAAAGCTTTTACCAGATTAACATAAAAACTTCAGTACGAAAGAGATTTTATTTCTCTTTCTGTGCCAAAGACTGTGGTATGCACTCTGCAGTTTGTTTGCCCAATAAAAGTCTGGATGGTAGTAGCAGGAATTTTATAACATTCAAATTATAATTTTTATAAGAAGTAAATATTATTATGGAAGGGCAATAACCTCTTTCTCTTTAGTCAATAGGGATACTGTAGGAAATCATGGAACAATGATACCAGTGAGTGAATTAGATATTGGTGAAAAAGAACTGAGAGACTTTGAGGCATGAGGAGATATATTTTGATATTCTCTGGGTTTTCCTTTCTTTGAATCAGACATGCAGATCTCTCTGCTTCCTTGCCATTGCTTCTCCAATTAGAGACTGAATGTGTAACTTGGAGATAAGTCTAATTAAAACTCATAAAATCTCCATCTCCTGAAATCTCTGTGATCTTCATTTGAGTTTTAGGTAGTACATAAATACCCTTAACCAGTCTTTCTTCAGATGTACAGCTATTCACTTATTTATTACTCTCTCATTCCTGGTGCACTACTTTTTGTAAGATTTTAAACTACTAACTAGAACAAACGACTATGCAAATGAAAAATTAGATCCTTCAACACTTCAGAAAACTGCTACACATTTAATTGCTACAAGGAACCACAAAGAATCAGTCAATTCCAGAATAATTCAACATCTGCTAACAAATTTAAAGATGATACTGAATTCATTGTACATCTGTAAATACTCTGCAATTTGGCAGGTGGTATTTTTATGCAGCAGAGAATAAAACAGAAAAAAAAAACCCAAAGTAGATGAAGCTAATTTTCTTGTGTAAGGGACATTGCTGCAGTGTATATATATATATATATATATATAAAATATTATAAACTTTTTATTCTTGGTAAGATTTTATTGTTGCTGTTGATACTTTTTTAAGATTTTATTACAACTTTGGTGCTCGTTTCATTTGGTGTTGCATATGGAATTGTGTGTGCTAAATTTGCTGTGTCAGTGATTCAGGTATCACATTTCTCACATACTGCAGAAAGCATCAGGCAGTTTATTTCCATGGGACATTTTAAAGGGTGTTACAGCCACAGCAGAGCCTGAGGAAACAGCAAGAGATCTCATGGAAGGCTGCTGATCTCTAGAAAGTTCAGTTTATGTTGCAAAGAATGACACATGAAACCTTTGATTGAAAGTGTCATCTGAGCTGGCACAATTGTCAGCTGATAGGCAGCTGCGTATTATGTACAAACAGCAGAGAGATAACTGCAAGACAGGATCATTTGGGATCAGAGATGCTAATTCCTGAAACAGGCCATTTAAAAGGATATGCTGTTACCTTTAGTTTTCCAGTTTGCTTTCATCTTAATCCTATAAGGCTTGAGACAAATAATTTTTGAAGTCTGAAATAAAAATTCAAAACTTTCAAATATTAGAAATCATATATAAATATTTTTGTACTAGCTAACCTGGTAAAACTTTAAGAATGGGCTCACTTTTATGAAAACATGTTGAGGTTGGAATGTTTTTCCCAGTAAAAGGATATAATGAATGACCATGGACAGATGTCTTCCATTTTCTGTGAAAACAAATAATTTGCTAGTGTTGTACCTGCCTGTGCAAATGACACTGAGTGACGGACAAGAAGGACTTTAAAGATAGGCAAGGAACTCAGAGTTCTTTGGCAGAACTAAAAACATCAGCATTAGTCTAAAATTGTATGTGACAAAATTTGAGTTGGATAAATACACTGGAGAAGAGTGGGTCTGTATGTCAGTCTTCTGCCAGCATTACTCTTCCATTAGATAAAGTAGATCATACTAAAAAAAAAATGTAACTAACTGCACTGATTTAACTTACTTTCCTTTTTTGAATTGATATTGCAATACACACGCATGCTTACACCTGTAGTAATAAAACTCCACAGTGAAGTTTTGCTATTGCCCATTCAGTGAACATTGCAAGGTTTTGAAACTGATCTCACATGTAATTCTAGTTGACATCCCTCACCACTGCAGGATCTAGAGTTTCATTTAGTGATTTTCAACCTTGGTGCTAACCTATGTAACCATATTGAATGTATTGAACAAAAATGTGAAGCCTTTCACTGACATTCATCATATACACTCATTTAAACACTAATCATTCATACTAGGTTGGTAACAAAAAAGTCATGTATGCAACAGCTATTCTCATAAAAAAATTCAATAGCCATATACAGTATATTTAGACAAAAACATTTTTAGAGCAGCTTGTTTTTGCAAGGAAGAGAGACATCTGACATGAAAGAAAATTTTTTTGAAGGACCCAAATTATAGCACTAAATTGTCAGATTATATCAGTGTAAGTAGAATCTTCAGAATTTATAGTTTTTTTTCTATATTCAAACAAAATTTAAGTGCATATTCTTTGTTCAGATTATCAAGCGTGGTTTTAAATTGCATAATGAACCAAGTATGCAAAATTATTGTGAATTTCTTCAAATGCTTTTGTTATAGAACACTCAGATTTGCAGATGATAACATGTAAAACCATGTTTATAAATATGTTCAGTGGACCCGGTACGTATTTTATTATTATAGTTACTAAGAAATAAAAGACCAAATTGATTTCTCTTAGTCATTATATTATCATTTTCATGTTGCACTCCTTTGCCATTTGAAAAGAAGTCACAACATTTTGGTCATTTAACTGTATTTAGCTAAGTAGAAAAAAAATGAAAGTTTCAACTCTTGCAGTGTAGCAGGTTTCATCTTTCAGTTTCACATCGGGAAATCTGTCTTCTGTAAAATAATAATATACACTTATACATTGACTGAAGAATATTCTTAACATCAAATTCTTAAATTCCACTGATGTTTACCATATTCTTAAAAATTACTGGTTTTTCTACATATTTTCTGAATATTTCTTGCTACAAAAGGTGGCAATACTTTCATCTTATATCCTGGTGAAGAGTACTTTGCTTAAGAAATTATTTTCATATTTATTTTCATGTTTAAGCTATGCACTGTATGGGATGACAGAAAAAAAATCCAGAATGATTTTTACCCCCTTATAATGTATAGCATTCATAAATATTGATAGAGCAAATTACCTGTCTTTTTAAATAAAAAAAGTAAAACATTGCAGAAAATTACCTTCTATAAAATCTGCTATTACATATAATCTTAAGACCCATAAAAACTTTCAGATAATGTATTAGAAGCTATAGTCTGATAAAAAGAGATAGAGTTTGTCTCTTATCATACTTTTAGCTGAATACTGAATTAGGATAAAAGCACAAATAACCCCTGGCAATCTGGAGTGCCATTGCAGATTCCTGTTGTACCACAAATATGTGGGTTATGTTTTGCATAAGAATTACTTGAGGTCTTTTTCTCATCTGGAAATCAGAAACTGAACATGTCAGTATAGTGATCACCCATATGTAGTGTCAAATTTTCTGAGACAGACCTTTTTTTTCTTTCCCTCAGAATAATTTTTGTAGAATGGCCCTGGATATAAACCACAAATAACATACTTCAGGTCTTGTGTGTTCACTGATAGTACTGTAGAACTAAGCAGAAATCAGACTAAGCAGGCACACTTTGACACAATCCTAAGCAAGAAGAAAACAACAGCTGAGTCTTGGAAGAGAAATATTTGTGTGTTTGTGAGGCTGTTCCCTCCTCCCCTTCTCTTAGTTAACTAACACCTCTGTACTCTTCACATGCTCAACAGGGGCTGAGGGAGAAGGACTCCAATTCCGTTAGGGAAGAGAGAATGATGCTTCTGTGACTGTATAGGGACTGTGAAGGGGAGTTACTGCCATTCTGTGTTCTCTTCCACTTCTCCCCACTCTCCAAGCTCTTTGCTAGATCTCTTGCAGTGAAAAGGTCAAGACAGACTTCCAGTTTCAGGTGAAGAAAATATTTCTTTTTTTCATATGGCAGAATTGCTAAATATGTGCAGTGTTTTTAGGTGTGTCAGGGTAGATCTGTTTAATACCTGAAGACATTCTTTTTTCTGGTTCATTCATAATTGCTGGACTTTGTAAAATGAAGGACATGAAACCTCTACGAACCACTGCATTGACTGAATATGATTCCCACATACTACAGTAGAATGTGGAGGTGCTTGCTTCTCTCAGGATGCTTCAGACACTTTTCCTATCTCTTACTTCCAACACGTAGCAAAGAGATACATTGAGACAATAACTTCGACACAAATTTCTCACAGAGCCTGAAGGTGGAAGTAAAGTACAGCCTTCCAGATTAGGCTCAAACCTATTAACATTATGCTACTGCATTTGTACATCTATGCAAGAACACCATCAGAGAGCATGGGTGATGTTTCAGCTAGTTAATAAATACTGATAACTCATCTAACAGTGATGGACTTACAATACTCTTAAATACTCTATTGAATAGGACTTGTAAAAGGTGCATGAATAAAGTATAGTATAAAAATCTAAAGAAAACTCTTACATATGAAACACAATGTTCAAAACCCCTTTTTTTACTGTGATATCATTGGTGGGTAAGGCAAAGGAAAAAGTAAAAAATTGCAATATAAAATACCCTATATACCCCAATGGCACGAAGGCAGATTCTGCATGGAAAAGTGAGTTTAACACATGTAGTGTTTACCAAATACTGTGCATTTAAAATTTTAAGTACAAAATTGAGCATGTCATTCTCCAATATAAACAATTCAATGAAGAAAAAATTGTGATTTTTATTAAAAAATAAGATTACAAGTACTAAATATTTTATAATTGATTTCAAAGAATAAAAATATTACTACTGTTTGCAGAAGAAAATGATGTTGGTTTATTTATGTTGATTAAAAAGAAAGGATAGAATAAGATGTAAGAGGAAAAAAGCACCCTGATTTAATTTGGAAATAAGAAATAAAAAACTCAAACATTTATAAGACATTAGGTGTATGGAATTCTTCTGAGACTGTAAATATAAAACCTTGTAGTCTCAAGGCAATAAAAGAACAAGAAGTTAAAAGCTAATAAGTATGTGAAAATAAAGTAAATTTGCATTGTATTCTCCCCCTGAATATCCAGAAGTCCTTACAAATCTCTATTTTCCTTCTGTGATCTTGTCTTCATTGTATTACAAGATCCAGATTCTTTTGCAAGGGTATTAACTATCTTCTTAGACATTTTTGCACAATATCACTTACTCAAACTAGCACTCAAATCTCTTTCCATTTTCATACCTCATGCCCCAACCCCGCATCCGGATGTCCTCTGTTTCCCAAATTCCATTACTGTGTTCCCTTATCAGCAAGAGCAGATCCTGCTATGGCCCTGACTAATGCAATCAGTGTAGCAGAGAAAGTGCAGGAGCCATACCACGACACAGCAGCAAGTATCAGCTCCTCATCAGTCCAAAGCGGTGCCTACGCAAGTGATAAACTCATTTCTTTAGAAGAGGGAGCAGTGAAGTTCATGTAGAAGCTCTTTTCTCCTTTTCCCTCCCCACCTCTGCTTAATCGTATGGAAAAGCAAGCCTGGTAATGCTTTTTTTGTTGTGTTTGTGAAGGTTTCTCTCATTTTCATTAAGGCCCTTAACACTTTAAAGGAGTGTTCATATGAGGAGTTCTAAATACATACACAACATGGGGACTGGAAGAATTTGTAAAGCTTCACTATCTTAAACTAGCTGGAAATGATTTAAAGTAAATACACATGCCACATCTGGGACTTTTTAGATCATACTGTACATCTGCAGATTGCACAGATGAACTCTCTTCATACTCTGAAGGTCATATTTAATTCAATATATTTTGTGTAGACCTAATATAATGTCAACATATGTTTCACTGTTCTATCCACATTGTGTTTCAAAACAGAATACATAAATATAATTTGGTCAGAATATAATTCTGGTAAAACCTGTTCAAAAACTCTATTTGCAGTCATTGAGGCAGGAACCCTTTTAAATGAAACATCCCTGACTTTGCAGGTAATGAAGCGTTCCAAAATTACTTTGGATAAGCACAGTACTATGGAATACTATATTCCAGCAGCAAAATCTAAGGTTAGCTCAATGCAAAAGAGCAAATTTAAATGTAGTGGTTCTCAATTCAAATAGAGTAACTTTTCTCAAAGGGCAGATTCCTTAAAACAGCAATTCAGGCTAGGAATCATTTCAGCTGATTGGCATGTTTATACCCTGTTCAGACAACACTCCTTGCTATTTAAAAAAATATTTTTGTTATGTGTACCCCTTCTGTCTTATAAGTATTAAAATCTCACCATGACACAGCACATGAACACATGAAGTGTTTAATTAAATGTTAACAACTTTATTTCTGCGCAAGGCTATTCCTTCCTGCATATTTTAAACATGGCTGCAGGTTTTAGAATGAAGGAGGATTGCCACTTATACTGCCAAGGCCAAGACAGTTTGCATTGTCAAAATCACTAGAGGTGAGAGAGTTTTCTCCTTTAGCCTAAAAATCCTACAGGCTTTTTTTCTTTAATTTCTGTATAACAAACCCCACTCATTGGTTTCGTCAGTCAAAATCAGTAGTAAGAATATCTGTCTCTTACAACTGATTAGCACAAAATTTTGACAGTTCTCCTAAAAGCAAACTCAAATCAAAGTGTACGGTTGGGTTTTTTTCCACTGAATGTTGAGAAAATACAATCAAATCCTTGTATTTGGTTCACTTTTGTAAATATAGACATTTAAAAGCCTGTCTCAGGGAAAGAAGGTGAATCTTTGGCCTTCTCCACTCTATTCTGAAATGTTTCTGGAATTCTGTATGGTAAAATTCTATTCATGCTATTATCATCTTTCTTCCAAGTTTTCTAGCACTTTGTTTTCTCTTCCCTTATGATGCTTACCCTGCAGTGTGTCATGGAAAGATTTTGGTTTACTTGATTTATAAAATAAAGTGGTTAAGTGTAGGCTGTGTCAAAAATAATTAAAATGAGAGAAGACATAACTGCAAGAATTTTAATATTAAGATGTAGGTGTAAAAATTTTAATGAAGTATTAGTATAGTTTTGTAAGATACTTACCTAAGAATTGCAGGACAATTTGAGGATTTAAAAATTAAATTGATTGAAGGTTATATTCAATCATAAGAATCCAGATGGTATTGCTGAGGTGTTATTTTTACTCATCATAAACTGTCTACTGAATTACTTCATTGCACTTGGATCACAATAAACTATGTTATCATCAAATCAGTTCTTATTAGCTACATCAAAATAAGCAGGGTTTGTTATCTACTCTGTCCAGGGGCAACATGGATAAATGAATGCCAGAAGTTTCTGAAAATAGTTTCACTGCACAGACTTGAAGAACCAAAAGTATCATCTACTCTAAAACTGAACAGTCATAAAAATGAGTAAAAAAAAAATCACCCCATAATGTAGGCTTCCTAACTATACTAATCACTGTTAAAACACATAATTTAATGGGAATATTTTAAAAATTTCTTATTAATAATTGTTTCTTAAAAGTGCTTATTGTTAGAAGAAATAATCAAATAGCTGTTCCTCTTCATAAAAAAAAAATTGAAGTTTATATAGTCTATATTTTACTTAAAAAAAATTTTTTTTTGAACTCACATAGATTCTAGTTAACAAAATAATAGATTCTTCAACATAATGTACCAGGATGCCATCAGGCTATTAAAATGGTAACTCTCATCAGACTGAGAGAATATTGCTGCATATACACCTACAGAAAGAAAATATCTGATAACAAAAAGCTTTCTAGTACTTGACAAGAATACAAAATTCAGTGCCCTGAGGCTGAAGATAGTTTTGTTTAAACCTGAAAAAAACTCTAAATACTTTTGAGGTATATTTACACAACAGTGGCATGTCTTATTCAAAAGAAGTAGGAGAAAAATTGTTCTTTAGTATATTCTTAAGGTAAATTTGATTATTGTTTTCTGAATATATTTAACTCTAATTTTCAGGATAAATTATCTAGCTTGTGTGTGTGGAAAGAGGATTCAACAATGTCTTCCTGTCTTTGGAATTGGTGGTACGTAGTCCTTGTATTCACCTACTTTCTTCATGAGATTGAGTTAATGTTCCTAATAGAATACTATTATTTTGAGCTTTTACAAATGTATCTTCTTTGAGGATTTTAGTAGTGTCATCTAATATTAACAGCACCCTGAAAATACGAAATATGTAATACAGATTGTTTATCCTCCCATCTAAAGAGTATACAAAGTGTTCCTCAAACTGGATAAAATTAGAGGGTGTTCATTAGTGCTCAAGACTATCTGTTTTTGTCCAGCTGACATATGGTCATCTTCCAGTCCTCTTAATTTCTAGCACTGGTGGAATTTAGTCACCGAAGGTGACATGTGGCATGTGTCACAGTTATAGCTTTGAGATCCAACAGATGTTCCAGTAACTGTTGTTCATATCTTTGGAGTTTATTCCTTAATTCTTCAATTTAATTTTGAAGGTTGCTTATAAATATGCTTAGATGTCTAATACCCACTGCTATCACAGGAGCTGGGTCCCTAAGTACCCTCAGAAATCTGGCCTTATTCAGTGGAATAGATGCATACAAATGTAACTCACATTTCAGCCAGTAATTCCACTCCCTTCAGTGATTATGGAAAAGGATAAATGATACTTTAGTTCAAAAGGGATGTTAATTTATCTGCACAGTAATGACTACATAGTCAGAAGCACCAAAATGCTACAACTGGACGCAGACTTTTAAAAGAGGCTAGCTTCCATAAAATCACTAACAAGTAGGAGGAAACTGGTTTTGCAGACCAAGCATTATTTTAGTGCCCAGATAGGACTAATTCCAAACTCAGCTCTTCTAGGAACACTCATGTGACCACTGAATGATCCTCCTCTGAAAAATGAAATGTGTTAGTGAAAATTTGGATGAATTAGTATCTGTTGGCCTGGTAAAAACAGT
The DNA here is from genome assembly GCA_013396975.1 of Bucco capensis. NCBI lineage: Eukaryota > Metazoa > Chordata > Aves > Piciformes > Bucconidae > Bucco > Bucco capensis. The sequence goes on from VWZO01004100.1 coordinate 659,008, forward strand.
TATTAACTAAAACATAATATTTCAAAACTTAATTTACATTGGTATCTTAGCAGCAAAATTAAAAACTGTGAAATCTTTGGAGTAATGATAAAATGTGGCAGGAAGAAAGAGCCATCTGTGAATAAAATGCTCAACTTCTTTATCAGCAAGTGCTACATAATCACATATTTTAAGAAAAATGTACTGCAAAAAGACACTCAGGCACAGCAGCTGAACAGTGAGCACTACTGAAGCTGGATGTTAAAAGCAGAGAATGGCATATGTGAAATACGAATGTTTTGGGACCTAGAGGCAAGGTCAAATTGTCTATAATGTCTCTAACCATAAGAAGTCCTCAGCTTGCAGCCTCTGAGCAGTAAAATCTTCTGTTCATATTTCTTACCAGATCCTGTATTTTCCAGTTTGTCTGGAAGATAACCTCTGGTTATTATGGTATGTTTTTTTGAGATGAGCACTGTCAACAATATACACTGGCTGTAAGCATCTGTGCTGTTTGCCTCAATTTGCTATAACTGCTCTCTTCAGGCTCTGAATTCAGACTCTGCTGTCGATTCTCTCGTATAATTTGTAGACTATTTTATTGAAAAAAATGAGTACCCAGCTCAGCAAAACAGAGTATCCAATCAATTGCCAGTTTTGCAGGTATAAAAGCAGGTGGTTTTCCTTCATTCATGCATAATTTGGAATTATGCAGAATTTCAGAGACTGTTACTGTTTAGGTTACTATTTTGTCTCTTGGTGCAATTTTAATCATAATGAGAAGTACATAGCACCAACAAGAGAACCCCCCTAGAAAACTAGAGATAGTTTTGCAAGCGAAAAAACTGTGAGTATTCTTTAAAACCTGAGAATCTGACCAACGAAGACAAGTGTCCGTGACAGGATTTGATCTAGTCCTTTCTCAGTCTAATAGTTCCTTACCAGTTCTCAGTATTTAGTAAGTGTTTCAAGTTGCTGTTTTTCCCATATAGTGATCTGATAAAATTTTGTTGTGGGTTGATGCTGGTAGTCAGTCCCACACAGGTGCTCACTCATTCCCCCACAGTGAGATGGGAGCAAGAATTGGGAGAGTGAAAGCGTGAAAACTAGTGGGTTGAGATAAAGACAGCTTAATAGGTAAAGAAAAAGGCACACATGCAAGCAAAAGCTAAAGAAAAGAAAAAGGGAATTCATTGACTACTTCCCATCAGCAGGCAGATGTCTAGCCATTTCCAGGAAAGCAGGGCTTCATTACACGTGACTGTTACTTGAGAAGGCAAACATCATAAGCTTTAATGTCGCCTCTTCCTCGTTTTTCCCCTGAGCTTTCACTGCTGAGCATGACATCATACAGTAAGAGATATCCCTTTGGTCAGCTGGAATCAGCAGTCCTAGCTGTGTCCCTCCCAGCTTGTGCACCCTAACCTACTTGCTGGCAGGGCAGCATGAGGAAAACAGAAAAGGACTTGCCTGACACTATTTAAGTATTGTTCAACAACAGGTAATGTATCAGTGTGTTATCAACACTGTTCTGGTCACAAATCCAAAATATAACACCATATGAGCTACTCTGAAGAAAATTAGCTCTGTACCAGCCAAAGCCAGTACAATCTCCACTCCTCATCCCATACAATTTAGATCATGCCCAATACATCCTCATTAGATAGCTTCTTCTTTCCCATCCTTCAATATATACACAGACCTCGTTCCTTAGTCTATGGACCACTCTTGTAAAGTGTCCATAATATGTCCATAAAATACCCATTGAGTTTATTTAGCCCATGATTTTGGTTCTATCTGTTAATGGTAGTCACTCAGGACAGGAGGTGTAGTCTGTTGCTTGCATTTATTAGGAACCAAAGCCAGTTCAGGTTGGGTCACTGCTGCACTTGTGCTGCTTCCTGTCAGACTCATCCTTCACTGGTTCATGTGTTTCCTGCTGTAGTACTTCCTGTAACATGCAACTCAAATAATGGATTAAAAGAGTTTTAAAATACATCCATTAGATATTGAAATACTTTTATATTACTTAGTCTGGCACGTCACAATTACTCTGTTTAAAAACAAACAACCTCCTCTCCAAATTAAACCCACCGTCAAAACCCCTAAAACATGAAAGCATGCTTTTATACAACAAAATGTATAATGTGTAATGAGGGGAAGGAGACATAGGTCTTTTATTGTATCTACTCCCCTAGAGTACAGTAAACTTACTGCAGTAAACTTTTTGGGTTTTTTTGTAGTAAGTAAAATTACTACAGTAAACTTTTAATTCATTGTCATTTAGAACCCACTCAGGAAGACTTGGACACCCTGAGTTGAAAACATCTTCTTAGCCATGAGTCAGAAATGGAGAGAACACACTGTTAATTTACCTTGACCACTAGCAACTTTATTGGCTTGGCAAGATGAGTAATTGCTGCTTGAATTTTGACTTAATAGGGATCTAAGTCCTTCTTTGGACTCTAAGACTTGAGTACAGAGGCTGACAGATGGTCATGGATGGTTGTTCCTAATTAGAGAAAATTGAAGGAATCTACATGCAGAAATCATGTCTGGATAGTTGTCCATGGGACATATGGCAGAATGCTAATGAATATGTACTTTACACTTAAACATAAATTGAAGAGAGAACAGTTATTGACAGGCAGTATAACACATAAGAGGAATAAGGACTATGTAATTAAAGATTACATTTTTTAAAGTTTTCCAAAACAGATTTCTTTCTTTGTTTTGATCACCTGGAATGCAAAGAGATTACCTTATCACTTGTATAGCTAGATGAGTAAAATAAATATTGTATTCCCTACACACAACAATGCCTTTCTCTGAATTCATTACCATAATATAAGATCAAATCTACAGTGATGTGAATAAATTGGATGTATTTATGTAAATTGTTATCATTTGCAGACAAAACTACGTAGGTTTTTCACTCTACATGAGGAAGTATGGTTGTTGTAAATCCATTTTGTGCCCTCTTTGTCAAAAATAGCTGAAAGAAATAAAACTTGCAGCTACCTGAGCATAATCAGCCAGCCTGCTCAGCAAAGTAACTTCTGAGATAACCCTATTTGGAGAATACATGGTCTATTCTATGGCTTGCAGTCTGGGGTTCAGAAAGCAGTCCCTTTGACTCCTGGCCTGCAACTATGTTTGCCTCCACAGGTTAAAAGAACCACTAGAGCAGGAAAAAAATGCTTCCAATATGTCTAAAATTGTGTATGAGAAGTAACTAAGGTCACACTTCGAGAAGGTATCTCTGTGTTATAGACTTTTCCCCTTTTCAAATCTCCTAGAGAAAACTCTCAACAGTTTCTGACATTGTAGTAAAATTCTCTTCATATACTCTTCATATTGATAGTATATCTTGGTAGAATTATATTAACTTTGCAAATATGACTTGAATCACAGAATCACAGAATTGGAGAATGGTACTGACTGAAAAGGACCTCCAGAAATCATCTAGTCCAAGCCTCCTACTAAAGCAGGGTTGCCTAGACTAGGTTGCCCAGGACTGTATCCAGGCAGGTTTTGAATATCTCCAGAGAAGGAGACTCCACAACCTCTTTGGGCAGCCTGTTCCTGTGCTCTGTCACTCTCATAGTAAAGATTTTCTTTGTTATGTTCAGACAGAACCTCCTGTGTTCCAGTTTATGCCCTTTGCCCCTTGTCCTCTTGCTAGGCACCACTGAGAAGAGTCTGAAGCCTCCTCTTGAGATTTTTGCAAGCATAAAAATCTATCATGGGATGAGACCCATGAAGAATAATGGCCATCTAACAAAAAAGGTTTTGTTACATCTACCCAAAAGAAGACAAGGTGAACCAATCAGTCAAAGCTGTAGCTAGCTCAGCCTTCTGCCATAACCAGCTTAAATTCATTAGTAAGGATATATTTAAACTCCAAAGGAATCTACAGTTGTGGAAGCTTTAGGAGTTAGATTAAAAAACAAACAACCAAACAAACAGTTTGTTACAAGTTGCTTTTAAGCATACAGGTTCCCATGAGCCAAAACTCATCACGTGAAGTTGTAGCAACCTAAGAAAATGAAAGATTTCTAATTGGCAAGTTCATAATATGATGTTTTAAGATACATACACAGGCCAGTCTTGGGTTTTTGCCAGCCAAATGATCTCTGAATTGTGCTCCTTTGTGGGAACACTAGAATTGTTTTGGTTAGATGTTTTGAGAAAGACTGGTCTTTTGGAAATTAATATTATGGGAAAGCCAGAAGGCAATGTTTTGGGAAAGAATCTATGAAGGTTGAAAAGCAAGGAGGAATGGAAACGACATATTTTTCTAGGCTCTATATTTACTTTAACTGGCCCTGCAAGTGTGTGAGAAAGTCTTCTGGTAAAAGTCTGTATATCTGGGTGAAAAACATATAAAAGGTTTTGCTTCTGTTCAAATAAAGTCTTATTCTTCTTGCTGTCATACTGCCATAGAGTTGCTTTCATAGTTTTGCTACACTCCTTATTTTAGTGTAATGTCATACTAATGACTATACTAATGTAATAGTTGTATTTTCAATGATTGGTCAGAAAGACCCTTGAGTAAGGATAAAATAACCTTACCAATGAGATCAAAAAATATCTATTCCAGGGGCAGGGGGAATCACAAAAAAACCCCTGATATCTGTATTTCCAGAAAAGTTGTTTTCGGGCTAATGAATCAGGAGAAAAAGTCACCATATTCATTAAATGATATATTTTCTGGATATTTTTGTTTTACTTAATAAACCTATTTCAAGCTCTTTACCAGCTAAAAAATCTGGTGTGTAGCTGTGTCATGCAGTTATCTTTTCACAGCACAATGAAACAGAAGTTAAACAATAAGCAATAGGTGCTGTCATCCACCTCTCAGCAGAGATCTGGATAAATACACAAACAAATGATTACAGGAGATGTCGGTGCCATTTTTAAAGCTGCATTGCACTGAAAAATAGACAGTGAAAAGGAAAAGAAATTATTCCCCTCTGTGATCCCCATAGTTGGCAGTTATTTTATTGATCTGGTACTAGTCAGACAAAAAAAGGTGTTTGATCTTACATGAGCATGTGCCCAAAGGCCTTTAATCTGTCATAGTCATTAATGCCAATGCCATTTTAACTGATCCGCTAGAATCCTTTAACTCTTTCTAGAGAAAGTTTTGTGACAAATCCTTCCTCCCAGTTAAGTCTGATGATCACCTGGTTGAGTGAATATTCTCAGAAGCAAAGGCAAGAAAATGTTCTTCGTTGCCTTTTATATTACAGATCATGATGATGACCAAATGACACTTAATTAGCAAAATATTGAGTGGAATGCATTTTGTAATTGGGCTTCCAACTGATCTTTCTATTGCAGGATTCAGTGATATGCAGGCTAGTATGGCACTAAACGTATAAGGAGAGCTAGAAAAAGACTAAATATTGCATGGTACACTTGTTTAAAAAAATGAATACACAAAAGAAATAAAAAATTATACTTCTGATTCTCCTTAATGTCTTAATGATAGTCATATTCATTTATCAGTCAGATAATTATTTTTTCTTGTGGCATGTGTACAAAGCTAGAAATAAATTCTGTATCATTTAGGATGTTTATATGGACAGGAAATCTCTAAAACAGGAAAATCAGGCATTGTTATTGTTTGTTAAATGGTCAAAATTCACTAAAAGTAAATACTGAGGAAGAGGTATTTACATATCTTTATTATACGACTCTGAGGCTTCCAGGAAGAAAAACACAAGGATATTCTCTTTCCTTGAAGGTTTAAGTGAAAATCTCTCTACAATGTAAACAGTCTAGGCAGAAAATGACTTATTTTGACCACTATCCTCAGCAACTTCACATGCTGTGCAGATGAAGCTTTTGAAAGGTTCAGTGTTAGTCATTATGGAGACAGATGGGATTTGCAGGCAGTCTGCATTCCAGATAACCTTGCAACAATGGCACTGAGAGTCATGAAGTTACTGAGTTTGCAGCCATTGAACTGGACATACAGCTATCATCTGGTGTCATTCTAAGCCAAACTACACAGAAATTTAAGCCATTTTTATTCTCAAGGCTAAGTATAATTTCCTGATGGTTTTGGAGATGGCAGTTTTCCATCATGCAAGTTTTGTACCAGAATGCCATTATAGAACAGAAACGTACAAATGAACCATTGCCTTCCACATAGTAAAAAGAGAAATGAGACATTCATAAGCGTCTCTAGGTTTGCTTCTCTACATTTTCAGTACTATTGCAGGTATGTAGAGACAGACACAACCTGAAGAATAAAGGTCCTCTCTTTCTAAATGCCATTTTGACATCTATGGATGACCTTTCTATTCTTCAGTAAGTCTTTTCAGATCACCTTGCTCCATATTGTCTTGTCAAAGTCAGAACTAAACCTGAAAAAATAGGACTCCCAAAGCCAGATTATAAATCTAGGCAGAAGAATGGTTGTTTAATTGAAAGCTAGTGTTGCCAGGCACAGTCTGAAAATCCCTTGTNACACATGCACACGCAGTGTTGCAAGCTCTATCTTGTCCTCATGTCTGCCAAGTTCTATAGAGTAAGAACCAGAAAGTGGGCACTAAAGACTGTCGTCTCCACAGAAAAGACAAAAAAGTTTATTGAGAAAAGTAAAGAAAGCATAGAAGTTATAAATATGAGAATAAGACAGAGAATTGTTTTCAGATGTTAGTGTATGAGGTACTGAATTTCTGTATTTGCTCAGAAAAGAGGGAAGATCATGGCTTAGGGAAGCATCAGCTTCTAGCCAGTCATTCATTGGTTCCCCATAGAAATCTTTTCTTCTCTAATTGAGTCTCTTTTCTTCATGATGCTTTTGCACAAGTACAAGTGTCTACAAGGTGCACTGCAGCAGAAGGTGAAACTCAGTAGTACAGATATTTTCATCTCTTTTTCTCCAGTTAATGATGATTTAGGGAAAGCTGTAATAAAGCTATATACTCACTAATTCCTCACTGAAGACTGTATCATGGCATTCTATCTCAAATTAAGGGTCTGCTTCCTGTTGAGTACTACTAAGGCTGTCAGGTTTTAAATTTGATAATAAAATATATCATGGTACAACTACTATAATTTTTGAAGCCTGTGCTCCCCTGTCAGCCTTAGGCATTTGATGCAACAGCAGCACACAGAGGAAGCAACTTGGAAACAACCACCAAAAGAAAAAGTGAACAAACAATAAACACAGACTAACAAGCAAACAAATAATAATAATAAAAAGCAGGCAAATCCTGGCCTGGGCATATGGCTATTTGCTAGGTAATCAGTAGAAAAGCCAATATATTCACATCACAATGACAGGGAAGAAAGCAAAAAGGATTAGGTTATCCCAGTTATATTGAAATTAGGCTATCAATTCTGGTGATGGGAGGTCTACTCAGCCTTCTCTGTTTAAGTGTCTGTCAAGCATACTGTATAACACACATATATGCACAGCTAGATGACCCTGCTGGAGCTTCTGAACACATGCTCAGCATGATGTGCAAATGCTGCTACGCTCTGTTAATCTAAATCTATGTAAAGTATGAGAAAAGTAATGTTCCATATACTGCAGTAATAGACATATGATCTGAATCTTCCATTCAGCCCACTGTATGGCATATTTAAATATTATCTTGGACATTTCCAAAGTCATAGAAAAGATGATGAAGAGTAAAAGGGATCTGCATGGGGTTTTGTATATCCACTTAATCTGGAAATAGAAAAGTCTGACAGCTCTCTTTTGCAAAAATACCAGAAAAGTGTTCTAGAGACTTTAGATTAGTTAGCAAACTATTCTCTGAATTGAGTCTTTCATTTAATCAGTATGCAGAAGCAACATAGCCCATTGGTGTGTCTACCCCAGGAGTGACTTCTAGCTGCCATTGCTTTATAAATCATTAATAAGTACTAAATTCATAATGACCCTTACATTAAAATCACTGAATAGATTATAGTACATTTAATGGCCCATGCACACTCTTTGATGGTTTTTTTTTTTAGATTAATGATGCTTACATTTAGAGACTTGTTATTTTTACAATTTTTTTTTTAAGTGGATCATGGTTTTTTTTCCCTTTGTTGTATGTTCATGGCTTTGGGTAGTAGCTTTGTATGGAAGGTTTTTTAAAGGACAAAAGCTCACCCTCCCCAACATTATTTCTCCTTTGATTTGTCTTGGAAAAAATGCTTTCAAACAGTCTCCTGTCCTTCTCTGAACATAAACACTACATAGAACAACATGAAAATGCAACAGCTCCCTTCCCCCAGTGTTAGCCTTCCTTTCCTTTGGTAAATCTTAGTGGTTTGAACTATCATTAGAAGGAATTTGTTTTTCTTTCTTTTTAAGCTTTCCCTATTAAGTGAAAGTTCTGCAGATTACACAGCTACAAGTCAGTTGCAGAATATATGTTGCAGTAAGTAGAATTAAACTCTTGACCTGCAGCTCTCCTCTCCTGACGTGCACAGATCTTTCTCTAACCATGAAGCAGTTTTTGCAAACAAAAAAAGGATGGCTTTTTGCCTTTGTTTCTCACTGAAAATCTAGCTAGAATTCTACAGATTTCAAGTTAAAATATTTTTTAATCCTGGGCTATTTTAGATATACTTAGTGAAACTACAGGTGTACATTTCTTCTGAATATCTGTCTTCTCAATGGCAAAAATGCATCCATACTTAGTTGACTTGAGAAAATGAAATGAAGCATTTATATTAAAAAAACCCAGATTTGTCATACAAAAGTGTATTTGCAACTGGCTGCACATTTTTAACAACAATTTTTAAAAGATTTTACCCATGAATAGTTGGAAATGAAGCTGTGACTGTCAAGAAGAAACATCTGCAATCTGTTTTTTAAAAAAAAAAAAAATGTAACAGAGAAGTGTTATTTGACTAGCACTATTAGGAATGGTTCTGCAATATTCTGAGATCCAGCTGAATACAATAAAGCTTGATGATACTTTGAACCTGACAAAATTCAACAAAATTATTTCAGAAGAAGAATTTATTACATTTTCTAGAAAGGGAAGCATCAGTATAGTGAATAACAGATGCAGAGAAAAGCTGTTTTCTTATTTATAGCATTATAACTAATAATGACTATCTTAACACTGTAAATCAAGACCTATGCCTACCTTTAACAGCAAAGACAACACGAGGTTGAGATATGTGTGTACTTTCAAAAATATTTCTCTGCTGAGTGAGAAAGACAGCACTAAAAACAGAATAATCAGGACAATAAATTTTTCAGGATAAGTTTCTAGCCAATTTAGGGAACAGTACCTTTTCTTGAATAATTAATAATCTATGTATAAAATATTAGAAATATTTGGTGCTCTGTGACCACAGGTCTAAATAACAGAAGCTCAGAGTCATGGAACAGTGATGAATTGATTTATATGAACTTGAAATACACAGTGTGAATGAGATGGTAGCTATTTTAGGGATTTCTGAAATAAAGAATTGAAAAAGGACATTTAACTCAAAGAAATTTTGGGTTTCATCCATCAAAAGGACTCGCCTACCTAAGCGGGGTTTGAAAAAAAATGTGACCACCTTAGTCTAAAATCTTGCAAACACTCAGCTGCTTCTGAAATCCTACATATGTATGTTCCAAGACCTCTTCTCATCTTGATAAGACTGAGCAATCCATAGCTCATACCCATCTGCAAATAGCAGGCATCCCTCTATTATTGTCTTAGAGAATGTTGCTCTATTGGATCTGTTAACAGATGTTTTGGCATTTACCCAGGAAACTGTAGGCCTTAAGTAACAAATTTGTGCTGGACATTAAAAAAATAATGTAACAAAAGTATAACTGAAGGTGTTCTTCGTAAGGTCTTAAGATCCTGTACAGAAAGCATGCAATATTCTCCCTGTAGAATGGTTGTAACTAGTGGAATGGTGTCCTAATCCAGTTAACAGCTCTTAATAATTCATCGTGTTAACTCTGTCATGTTATTTCTTCAAGTACATGTTCTTAGCTCATGAGAATGAGAAGTAATTTAACTTCAGCCTCGAATGAATGACCTGAACTGGCTCACTGCTCTTACCATGTTCTATAGCAACGTTTCCAAATAATTTCTGTTGTTCTTTGTAATGTATTATATCTTAGTAAAATACTACAACTTCGTCGTATCATTTTTATTTAGCATGGTGTCCCTATAGGTCAAGGGGTGCCTTTTACATCTGGTTGGCATATTATAAAACTTCTTAATGTAGGGGAAAAGCCTTGTCAAGTTACTGATGAATATATTTGACCAATTCAATGTAATATAATTTAATTAAATATAACTAAAGGGATATTTTCCTCAGATGAAACCATCTGGATTTCTATCATTCATGCAATAGTTGCAAGAGTACATTGTCTGAAAGTTGCAGGCATGGTATTACTTGGGATAAAAAATATTACTGAAAAATGTTACATGATCTTCAATAGCTTTACTTCGTTTCTCTCAGGAAAAACTGGTGGTTGTTTCTTGTGATAAGGCCACTGAAAGCAAAGGGGAAACTAAGCTTACCTGGGGAGATGGTCTGTCACGAACACAAAGGAGCACGTGTGCAGGTGTGTATGTATAGACACAGATAGATATATACTGTAAGAAATTGTGCCACTTGCAGTTCTCTTGGTAGCACAGATACGAGACTGAATGAGAGATTTGAAGGGGAAGAAGCAATTGTTTTTACAAATTCTATTAGAATTCTTTCTTTTCCATAAAGGCAAGAACAGAAGAAAGCACAGAGTCTTATACTGGAACATATATTTCTAGTCCCTGAAGGCTGAAATGGAAAATCAGGTGGATTAGTAAAACTGAGTTACTTACTTGGAGAATTAATGGTGTGTTTTTCTTAAATGACAAATAATAAGAGTTCTTTAAACTTAAAACTGTAGTGAGTCTTTGATTAGAATAAAACACACTAACTTTTAAATGTATGTCAATCATTGTAGTAAGTAGCTTGTAAGAAAAACAGAGATTTGTATTTCTTTCAGTCAGACTGCTTGTTTGCTAACAGTAAGGACAGAAAGCAGTCTCCACTAGAATTGACTAAAGTTTCAACACTTATAATTTTCTAGCCTGAAACAGAGGATCAGTAACTCATTTTTTGTGTCTAAAGAGGGAAAAAAATGTGGTTGTATCATTAATGCAACATATACATCCCCAGTTCTAAACTGGTTATTGAATTGGTGTTCTATTTTCTGAGCTCTCAGAGTCGTCTCATGGGGTTTTACTCTACATTTCTCTTTCAGTTATTTTCTACTCAGCTCAGTGCTTTAGATTCTATCTGGCCTACTGGCTCCTGTGTGATACAAGCTGCTTTGAAATTTGAGACAGAGAATCTACCTTTTTCAATCCTTTCCTAGAGAAAAGCAAAAGCATCTAAAAGCATGAAGGCATTGGACTCAGGTCTTACTGCCAGTTTGTAGTAATTTGAAGCTAGATAGATTAGACAAGCTGTTCTCATATGAAAAAATCTAAGTGTCAGACTTGCTGTTAATACACACAATGACTTGATGATGTACAGTACTTGTTATAGATATGACAGATGCAAAGTATGACAACAAAGTCCAGGGAACATCTGAGATGCTTTAAGCTGGAGGTGCTGTTACCTCTTCTTTCCCATAAGTGTGCATGTTTTTTAAGAGTCATGGGAGTAGAGAAAACTGTCCTTAGACATTATATGCACAAGAATAAGCTGCCCTGTGGCACCAAAGTTTTTCTTTGATATCACCCTCTGTCATCATATTGTTGCTACATGAATTTTATGTAGTATTTATAAGTTTTTGTCAATTATTTAAAAAAAAATTTAAAGGTATTTCTTCTGATAGCTAATTTCATAGAAATCTTGTTTTCCCTCTGATTTCTATGTATAAACTTGGTTTTATTTCCTTTTATCTTCATTCTTCTATAAAATTTATCTTTTCAAGAATGTTTTTGCTGCTCATATATAATCACCATGGGAACAGTTTCATCACTAAATGGTCTAAGAATTTCTAAGCATTATATGTCAATGTGCAACACGACTGTATTTTCTACATAACATTAAGTTTAGATATCACTCTGACCTGTGTGTCAGCATGCAATGTTTGGGTAATAGACTTCTAGTTGTTCTAAAGGCTATCATAACTACAGAGATTGTAACACACTTTCAAGATGAAGTTGAGGTAATGTTGTAAGTTTAGTGCTCTTGAGGTAATATAAAGGTAATATTGAGCAAGCAATGTAATGTATTGCAATTATATTACAGGATAAATGGCCACAGCTTGCACAGAATATAGGACATGAATAATTTGGGGAGGTTAAAAAAGTATGCCTGCATTTTCTGTTCAGGTCTTGTTTTCACAAGATGAAGCATTTAACATCTGTTATTTATCTTCCTGTCAAGCCAAGATATTTATGAATATGAGAGTAAATAAGTATAGATTTTGCTTTGTGAAAATGCTTTTGTGATTTTTATCAAGAAAGGATGTTAAATGTGTATCTTGTTTGTTTCTCAGGTACAGGCCAAGCCAAGATTTTTAATGTAAAGTTGACAGTCTTTGATCTGCTCAGAAACATCAGTTCCATAAAAGAGTAGCATTTAGCTGACCCATCTTTAGTAGTTATAATTGTCTATGTGCTCTCCTTGTTTACTATAACACAACATATTCTATTTGCTTCTTTCAAGTTCAAACTGGAGTTTCAAAAAAAAAGTCTCTAACTCAGAAATTAGTTTTCCTCACTGACTTATAAATGCTTCCAAAACTGATTTCTCATTTTGAGTTCTTACATGAAAACACTATCTTCCTAAACTTTCACTTCCACTAGAAGTGCAGTATTCCTCAAAACCTGGTAACACAGTCTGATAATTGACTTGTTTCTCTAAACTAACTCCAGGCTACTAAAGCTAATGCCTCTTCATGCATGCTGTGTAGGTTCACATTCTGACAAAAGAAAAAACCCCAAAACAAACAAACACAAAACCATCACCAGTTTCTCTTCTCTTCCTTTACAAACATTCCATATATCCTCATGAAGAGATTAAATGGCTGTTTTAATATGCTTCAGTCATCCTCTTAAACATGTAGCTGTTAAGTTTCATTGGATTCCTTAGCTGGAGTTCACAGCATTTGGCAGCTTTTCTTATTTCTCTTTACCCTTTTCATTTTGAATTCAATTCTGATGTTGATTGAAGGAGAACTTTAAGTCAGGGATGTAATATGCTGATTGTTTACTGTAAGAGAATATAAAGTAGAAAATATTAAAGAAACCATTCATGAGGAAAAACTTAGAAGCAAAGAAAGAAATATCTGCATTTCTCTGTCTGAATCCTTATGTTTTAGTTCTAAGAAGGAAAACTAACTGATCCTAAGGAGAATGTTCTGTGAACTGCAGTACTGCCTAAACCTCTGAAAGACTTTAAAACTTGTCCTTTTGTATCACACAATATGACAGGAGAGTATACCAGCAAAATGATCTGTGCTGCTTCAGCTAGGCTGCCTTCCTGGGTTAGGTAAATTAATTCAAGTATAGCTATGTTGCACTGCACTGTATCTGTAGCCTGCACAAGCCAGATTAGGTATCCTCGTATATCAAATCTTTTATCTTGAGGTAAAATCAAGAACAATAACAGAAGAATAGATAAGAATAGAAACATAGATAGGAAAAATCCTAGCTTAACTGAATTAAGTGAGAAATACACATTGAATTCCACTTCCCTGCTATTTTGCTAACCGAAACCATATTGGAACTCAAATACAGGTCTGTAAGTTATCTATTTTCTATATGTGATTTCATACCCAGCTTTTAAAAATAGAGATTTTCTTGCAGAATATATCCTTGCTTAAAAATATTCTTTACTGAGCACAGAAGCCTGCAAAATAATTATTTCTTCCCAATTTCTTTCTTTCTTAAGTTAAGCATTGCGCAAAACTTACTAAAACTTTAATCTCTCTCCGGAAGTCTAGCATTTTATTTTTGTTTCAATTAAATGAATATTGTTTCAATTACATCAAGAGTCTTAAAGAATTATTTCAGGTTTATGACTACCATTTTGCAATCAGGTCTACGTAACTACAAATATCTTTTCAAAATGGCTCAAAGGGGTAATCCAAGCATGTTGCTTGGGTTTAAAGGGTTAAAAATGAAAGCTGAAACATATTTACCTCTTTGTGTACAGAACAGGTTATTTAGACTTCAATGTATGCAGTTTATACATTTTTTTGTTCTGATAGAAAAATAAATAATTGCATTATTTTTATGACAGTGTAACTATTCAGTGGATATTTGTGCCATACCATACCTAACTAGAATAAAGGAAGAAATAATTGTTAAAACAAGGAGATAAAAAAATGAAAATGCATAGATTGCCTCTTGGCAGAAGAGTACTTTGTATTTTGATAAAATGCAAATTAATTGCAGAAAGCAGTAACACTAAAAAAAGTCTTATCTTCTATATTTTACATTTCTAAGGTACATAAATGAAAAAGTATAGAACCTTTCATTTTCCCATTTCAGTCTACAAAAACTCTGTAAATTATCTTTTAGTTACTTTTTCTTGCCCTGATATTTTCCTGGACGCCCAGGAAAATTATTACAAATAAACCATTCTTTCTATCCACATTCTAGAAGAAGAAATCCTACTTGTGGCACGCTAACACAACTGCAGCCCGACAAAAGTTCTTCTAGTACAAATTTTAATTCCCTTTTACTATTTATAGTCTCTTTATTTCAGATAAATTTACATGCATTTAAAATAAAATACACCTTGCACTTGCAAGCGAAAGCCCTTGCTAAGTCCAAACAAAAGTATCAGAACTCCACAGCAGTTGTTCATCATTCAGGTCACAAGAATGGGTCCTATGGATGATAAAATAACAAACAGACATCAAAAGAAAATAAAGAAGGGAAATGCTAAGCATTCCTGGAGGTGTATTATGTTCGTTTGTAAAATAATTGTTTATATCACGTAGGAAGGACATGCTTTATTATCATATTATTAAACTAACACACTGTTTATGTGAATATATGTTACTTTATATAATAGCATAATAAAATTGTAACTGGATAGATAGCTGTGATGAAATGAGTATTGCTTCAGTGGTGCATGTCAACTTATAGAATGCTAATGCCAGCTGAAGTAAAATGTTTTGGTTTACTGATTTAGGCTATCAACATCCTGGAAGCCATCTCTGTCAGAATGCTTTTGTCTGTTTCAGTATTTAAAAAATCATGGGTTAAGGAAATACTTGCATGTATGCAAGATATTGGATATAAAATATCCTGCATCTTTTTTGCATTTGGTTTTCTGTATCCTTTATTGCAGAAGGAATCCTAATACTTTAATTGTGGAAATCTCATAAATTATGGAAACAATTATAAGAATTATTACAAGTATAGTGTAGAAAACTGAGGTTTTTAAGGTTTTTTGTTTGTTCATTTGCTTTGGTTTATTGTGGGTTTGGGGGATTTTTGGCTGGTTTTGGTTTGATTTGTTGGGGTTTTTTGTTTGTTTGGTATTGCTTTAGGTTTTTTGTTTTGTTATGGGTTTTTTTGTTGTTTTGGTTTGTTTGGGGTGTTTTTGTTTTGTTTTTGTTTTAACAGGCATACTAAGGTGCTACTTATTTTGATGTTCTGTGAGGGATGCAGGTACCTTCTAACCATCATTTGTAACAAGGTTTGAGGAATATCTGCAGAAAGATATGATATAATTGCTTGCAAGCTAAGCTGCATAAACACCCAACTGATCTGATTCAAAAGCCATATGTCTGTGCTAGTAGATTTCTTATCATCTCAGATGTAGTTCTGTACTGTTTGAACTACTTTGTACCTGAACAGCTTGAATCCTCAATAGAGAAGGGTTTCATGCATCTGTTTTGCAGATATGGCACTGATTTCAGCAGTGTTGTTTGTATAATAGCTTTAAAATAAGCTTTTGAGCTCCTCATACATTTAGAAAATTGAGCACCAAGATTCAGCAAAGTGATCAAAGAAACACCAAAGCCAGGGACCAGATGAGTAGCCCATCCTTCAAAAAGATGGGAATTCTGGTGCCTTTTGCAGGTAATATTTAATTTTCATAATTCAACATGATTCCTCTCCCTTCAATAAAAGATATGCAAGCCTGTTTAAAACGTATCTAGATTAATGCTGAGGGCATGAGACAAGAGTTCAAGCTCTTCTGCAGAAAACAGAGGGAGCACTTCTTGGTAAACTGGTTAATCTTTGGGCCACTGTTAGAAATGTTACTGCTACCTCTTACTGTGCCTTCTGTGAGGCCTGATTTTTCTAGGTGTGTTTTGAGAACACATTTAGAACCAATTTAGTGTTGAGACTTAGGTTTATTCTGTGCATTCACTAAAGTCAAAGATATCCTCTACCTCCAACAAGAATTGGCTTGTGTGGATGATACCATTGTTGGTTTTATATAAGTATTAGAAACACCCAACATAAATGTGCTTGAATTTATGCAGTCATACACAGATATTATTTTAGCTACAGCTGTCATGCACTTACAGCTTCCTGTATTAATTATGTGTATTGTATATGTTTGATGTTTAAGTTCTGTCTTCATCATGATAGACCTAGATACTACAGTTGACATTTAAAGCAAACTCTCAACTCACTTTTTTGTGCATCTTTATTAATAGAATTGCCTCAAACATTCTGCTTTTTTTACCCAGTGCACAAATACATGCTTTTTTTAACCTTCAACAGTAACTTTTCTTTAATAAAACCAGGCAGGCTTCATATTATTTCTTAGAGACAAATATTTCGTTTTTGAAAAATTTTCAACCAGCTCTTTGATCATTTCATATAAATTATAAATTCACATACATAAACAATCACTAGAAGTAAAAGCCAAGCAGATGTTGAGATGAATGACACATCTGTTGTCTTGAGAAGAAATTATAGGTATGCCAAATTGGATTTGACCTTTATTGTTCTCAGAAGACTGAATCACGTACCTGAAGCAGGCAAAATATAACAATTAACATAATTGCTTTTAAATAACCAGTTCTATTGCAAATACGTATTTTATTGACATTATTTTTCATACTTTTAAAAGTTGTATAGAAAAATACTTAACTTAGAGATGAACTGTATTTTGAGATACACAATTTGGCTTACCAAAAAATCATTGGATGTATTCAACGGTGTATTAACAGTCAGTATAAAAATATAGAATTACTTCATGTCATCAACTAGAATTTCTAAATAGAGACACTGAGTAGGCAGCTTACAAGAGATAAAACCCCACACATTCAAAACATAAAAGGGTTTGGTCCTCTTGAGGACAAGAAGGAAGAGCATTTATTCAAATGTACTGAAAAAAAGTCTTGTTACAGAGATGATAATATGTTTCAAACATATAATAATGAAATATCTTGCACTTAAATATCATTATTGAAAGGAGATGTAAAGAAATGTGTAATACAGGAGCAAAGAGACATTGAATCAAATTGAAAAGCAATGAATCTGAGGTTAAGGAAGAAAATACATCTTTACACAATACTTAATTAACTTATATTTTTCATTGCCACGAGAAACCCCTTAGACAAGAGCTTAGTTGGACTGATAAAAGGATTAGACACTTATGTAGATAATGAAAACTCTTACAGCCACATTAGAGAAGGGGGAAAAAATTGACACATAATCTAATCATTAGCTGAAAGAGCTCATAAAAGTTCTGCATTATGCAAGTTATTTCATAGTAGTTCATTCCTGAGTTCTTTTTATCTTTTCTCTAATCAAAAACATTCATTCTTCAAAGACAGTTGTCCCTAATCTGCTCTTTCATTTTCATTTTTTTGCTAAGAGACTCAAAATGTTGATGTTAAGGGCTGTTTCTTCCTCCTCAGTCTTGGAGTTGCTTAGATTTAGTTTTATATATTTTCTTAATGGAATCTGCTTATGTTTCCTGTTTCCCTGTTACTCAGTTTTACTGTTCTCTTTGTTATATTTGTAACAGTTTTTACTGAACAATATAAGGTCATACTCCTTGAGTGATAACTGACCATTATAACTCCTATTTACAATCTGGATTCACTTGTATCATTCTACATTTGCATTATTCCCTTTCACAATTTATTCTAAAGTCACAGGTAATACAATTAACTGAACACAGCTGCTCCCCACTGGTTTAATTAAAGTTAAACTAATTTAAATAATGGTTTCCTGTTACTAGACCATTGTTATGTCTGTTAAAGAAACAAACAAAAAAACCCTGAATTCAAGAAAGATGCAGTCAATTGCCAAGATCTTACATTTTTGGGGCAATAGAAAGTCTGTTTCTTTCATCAGTAAATGGAAAAACCATGTTTACTGAGAAGCTCATGCTAGCATCAGGCTTTTAAATATCTCTTCTTCCCATTGAAGGTGAAAAGAACATTCCTGTTTTGCATTCTCCTCATTTATGGATTCACTGAAGTTAGCTCAATACCTTAGTGCTGGGGACCAACAAGAATTCAATCAGAGAAACAGAATAATATGATTTGGTAAGGATCTCTGGAGGTCACCTGTCACTGAAAGATCAGGTTGCAAAGGATCTTGTCCAGCTGAACTTCAAAAATCTCTAAGGATGGAGATTTCACTGTCCTGGGAAACTTGCTTCTTTATTTTTCTACCATCCCTGTGAAGAAATTTTCTTCTTGTTGCTAAAGTTTGTTTACACTAATTTCTGTCCTTCTGCTTTGCACTTCAGAAGAAGAGGGCATCTTCTCTTTAATCACCTTCCAGGTCGCTGAAGACAGACATTAGATCCTCACTCAACTCTATTCTCCAACTTGAACTAATCCAACTTCCTTTGCCTCTTTTCATGTGTCTTTTTTTTTTCTCCCCACACAGTTTAGTGGGGTACTGAAGAACAAATAGCCAAGTTGTTTTAAATGTTTGTATAACTTGTTTCAAAACGTGACCGTATTTTTTTAACTAGAAAAAAATGTATTTGCTATTGTATCTGTATGATGTATTAAATGGACATATTAAACTGCCTCAGAAACTGATTAAATATGCACAGCAAAATTATATAGAAATGGTAGGACTAGTTTTAAATAAGTTATCTAACTAACTGAACTTCCTGTTGCTGGTGTTAGACTATATCCATTACTTGACCTATAGCTCTTAAAGCTGCCTCCAAAATCTTTATCCTCTGCTGAAATTCACAGTTTAGTTATAGCTTAAGTGATTTTTGAAAGTATTCCAGCCAACATTATACATCAGTTGACCTTAAAATTTCATGTCATCCTTTCTGTTGAAAACCATGAGATGAACTATTCAAGGACCAGAACACACAGCTCTACAACTGAAGAAATAATATAACTTCCATCTAACACTGTAGCTGCTTAGAATCAGAACAGATGTAGGGGAAGGAGATCAAAGGAAATATAAAAGCCCAGAATTGCAAACATCATCAAACCTTGTGTTTTTTAAGAAGAGTTTGAAAGTGACCTTGTTTCATTTTCAGAGACTAAAGTTCACATACTGTGAATAACATCAATCTTGGATATGAAACCAACTAAAGTAAATTAATTGAGCTAACCCCCGCTCCCCAGACAATTAAAATAAATACAGGAGAAAGCTATGTGGTAGATGGAATTATAGGTCTTCTTAGGTTAGATTTAAAAAATAGTATTAAACATTATTGAGTTAAAAGGCAAAATCTTACATTTCATTTAGTAATAGTGTTTGAACAGACCCAAACAAAACATTAAAATAATAATTAAAAATGCACTTGATATACAAAATATTTTGTATGAGGGAAAAACAAAAAAAATCTACAGCAAAAAGGTGAATTTTAATGCTCTTAAAGATTACATCTAAAAGAAAATTTATTGAAACTTTTTGAACAAATTTATGAAGGAAAACGTGAAACAGCTGCTCAATTCTTTGTCAATTGCTTTTTTTTCATTAGTAATGTAATTGGAAAAATTATCTCATCCTTTTGCTTGTAAATTCTATTCTTTATTGTTCCAGGATCAGATGGCAAATGGTTATCTATGGAGAACCATTAATAATGGCAGATCCTGCCAAATTTTTATCTTGTAATATGATATACTCCATCAGTGACATCAAATGTTTTATGAAAATATCTCATGAAAATATCTCATTAAAGCATATGAGAAAAATTTTCAGAAAATTGTCATTTTACTCCTGCCATAACAATCCTGAACTTCAAGTGAGATACACAACATACTTCAAAAGCTGAGCCTGAGAACTGAAATTATTAATTCTGCTACATATTAAAAATCACAGACTTGACAGAAGAAGGTTTTATATGGATTACTATAATTTTTTCCTGTTGTGCCTTCCTGATATTCAAATGGTAATGACTCTTTCCCTCTATTCCACAGAGACTAACTATTCCTTCCTTTTAAGTACTCTGAATCAGTAACAATCACATTAAAATACAATGTGTTTTTAATGCATTTTAGGTTAATTTTCCTGTTTCTTGTCTTACCTGCCTGAAGTTTATTCTTTTATATCTCTACTAGGTGGTGCAAAAATCTTTCCCTGTGAACCTTGCCCCTCATTTCTCTTTAAGTTAAAAACTGATCAATCTAATATCTCTCTGTGCCCAGAGATCTAGATGGTAGCAGACTGGATGACACTTTAGCAGTGATTTTCTCTTTCTAGTGACTAAATTTCTAAAAGCAAGACTTCAGTTTTATACAAAAAACTTATGTGAAAAAGGTGAGGAACAAATTAGTTGTCTGGCTATGTTTTTATAGTTATAATAATTCCCTTCCTTTTCAATTAAAAGCTATTTCTCCTCAAAACAGTACAAAAATTGTGTTTCTGAGGTCAGCACCTGGAACAGACCACTCTGGAAACACAATTAAACACTCTGTAAAAGGAATAGCAAATATGATCCCTCACACTGGTATTTCATGTAAAGGGAGAAAAACAAAGGTACAGAATCACAGAATCACAGAATCTATCGGGCNCTAACTACTTAAAAACCTTTAGTAATTTAAATGTCCAACCTGGTCAGATCATATCTTGAGTGGACAGTACATTGAGAGAATAGAAGCACTGCCAAATTTTGTACCCGAAGGTCAGACACCAGGTATAATTTATGAAGGGGATTGAAGAGAGGCATGATCCATTGAAACTGGAAAACATGATTTCAGATCTGTTTCCACGTTGCTATGCTTATTTAGGCAAGCCATACATTATCTCTAGAGCCCTATTTCTCCTTTACTAATAGAGGGATTAGTCTTAATAGCAAGGATTTGAGCTAGTCTGTCTTTAAAAATGTAATTCCGTAAAGAAGTGCTGTAACTCTTAATTCTTTATTATCTCTTTCTATCATTTTTATTACTTTATACTCTGCTTCTTTTTTTTAAGGCCATTCCAACAAGTTTTGTAAGACTTCTCTTTTCTATCTGCTTGAAACAATAGCTAGTCCACTTGCATCTTTATCTTTCTATTAACATACTTATTTTCCATGTTTTTCTACTATTCCAGATAGAGAACCCAGTCCATCAGTTATTGATTTAGAACAAAGGAAAGTTATAAAATACTCCATATTCATACTCCCATTCTTAACTTCCGCACTCCTTTTCATATTCCTGCCTTTGACCCAGACTAGATGTTTTCTCAAAGCTTTCTTTTGTAGTTTAGTGCACTATTAAAATGTTTTGTTCCACTTTTGAAAAGTATCTTTCCTGAACATTTTCAACTATGACAGCTCTTGTATTGTAATTAGTTTACTGTAATATCCTTTTTTTTTCTTTTTTCTTTTTTTTTTTAATTGCAGACCAGTGTGTCTAATTTTAGCCTCAAGACTGCATCTTGTAACCTTGCTCCTGAAAGGAAGTGTCACCTTCTGCTCTTTGTATGTACTAGAGAAACAAGCCACTTTTTTTCTTGCTAGTACAAAGCCCACACTGACAGACATCTCCCTGTTAGTATTTGGTGCATATGTCAAGCTTATTTTTGCCCTTTATGCCTTATTCTCCAGGTTAGCAGATGATTTAAGTTCACCAGAGTTCACAGTTACATGTGTATCATCCCTATTTGTCTTAGAGCTCTGGTCCTTTACATTTTTTCATCATGAGTTTTCATCACTAGCTTTCTATATTCAGATTTCCTAGAGAATAGATCCATAATCACTATTTTAGTGCAGTGTGTTCATTTAAATTAGATCTATCATATCACTATTTTCTCCTTAGTAGTCCAGAAAATATTGTAGTGTATATCAGCATGTCTTAGAACAAGACTGTAGCTGTTGGAGTAGAGATGCCCCAGAGTACCACAGTGCTTGTCAAATTTCAGAAGGTTTCATATCTGATTAAAGGCCTTCCCTTGCTTCAGACAGTTTGAGCATAAAATATCAATTCCTCTCTTAAGTGCCTGTTTTTATTTTGCGATAAATCTTAGTGGTTTATTGTCTTATAAAAATACCTCTGGTCTTCTATATAAAAAACTTCTATGCTGGAAAAGTTCACTTTTCAAGGAAAAGTGAAACTGCATTAATTTTTGTTTGTTCATTTATGTTTTCTTTCTGTAGCAATAGTCTTATTCATAGCTTTCTTCTTCCAAGGCTTTTGTATTACTGTAGAGTTGATGAAAAAGGAATTCACTAATATACTGCAATATGCAAATGGTGTATTTAATATACAGTTCAATAGAAATGTGTGAGAAATTGCCAATAAACATTTATGATTGAGTTCGTTATCTTTTTGAATTTCTTTTTTAACACTGTTGAGAACATGAACAATTTGTTCTGAATTACTTTTGAACGAGTACTTCTACCTCAGCAGTGTGATATCCATGTATTCATAATAAATGGAAGGTATGTCTTTTGTATGCATTATGAAACACTATGTGGAGGAGGTTTGATGTAGTTATGTCAGATTGTTTGCATCCTATGGGAATGAAGTGAAGAACAAAGGTAAGGAGCATCTGCCATTTAACACGTCAAAATTACAAGTGCTGGTGGAGCTGACAAATGCTGAAGTGAGTGTGTTTTGCTATTTATAAGGATTAGAATATTCATTTCCCCCACATTTGTAACTCACACAAGACATGCAAACAACATTGCAATTCTACTGAATATTTCTGAGCATACATCGTACAGTACCTAACCTAAAAGTCATGTGGGATTTTTTGTGGATTTGGTGTTTAGAGGTGAAATCAGTGACAGTGCTCCCCTTAATTGTCATGACAAATATATAATAGTCCAACATTTGACAGAAAATAATGTATGTGTAGTGTAATTTTCTCTCTCAAAATAATCATAAAGGGATGAACACTGACATAAGAGTCAGAAATGTGGCCCTGAATGGCTAAATGTTAACTGCAGACAGCAGATGTCTTGCTATGATAATAATAATTTCTATTAAAAAATAAGATGATATAATTCAAAAAATAAATGCCATAGAATTATTTCCAAAACTAAAAATAATTGAAAAATACCTGGTAAGAAAATACCTTTCTTAACAAATAAACCACTGTCCTTCACATCCTTCATGTCTAGAGGTCTGTGGCTATTATTTCACTAGTAAAACTAAGGCAGTACTAAACTGTTGACGAAGAACAAGAGTACCAAAAGAAGGAATTATTTTTTAAAATAATTTTTCACTCTTTAATTAAAACTCTGTATAACAAATACAATTCTTTCACTTCATTTCAGATCACATAACTCTTAGAAGATGATTTAGTTTGTGGTTGTTGGTTTTGCATTACTTTCACTCCAGGGGAAATACACCTAATAATGAAACAAGAACCCTCACTCTTAAAATTTAACATGATGTATGTGTAAAAGTTAGGTTTAGACATCTTGGAAAAGGTTCTTAAATAAAAGGATGATCTGTGACTGGAACAGACACTCTGCAGGGAAGTGGTAACTACACCAAGCCTGTCAGAGTTCAAGGAGTATCTGGATGATGCTCTTAGTCATATGGTTTAGTTCTAGGTAATCTCACAAGGAGCACGGAGTTGGACTCAAGGACAATTACAGCTCCCTTCCAAGTTGAGATATTCTATGAATCTTTCACATGCTATGTAGAAAATTAAGGTTGATTAACAAATGCAGTATTCTTTAGATATCTCTTAAAAGTATAGGCTATATATAGGTCCAGTTGTCTTCTAAGAAAGATTTCATAGAGGAATGCCATGTCACTACTAGGTACCTGTTGTTTGCCTGTTTATTTAAATAACAGAAACACATTATTATTACTGTGTAGCAGGCAACCAAATTAAAATCCTAACTAAGAGTAAAGGTCAAAACCGTGTTGGGCTAGAATTACCAGGCAGAAGAACAAAATTATTTAGGATAATGATTTGTGGAACAAATCCAGTCAGCCACTGAGTAACACCTGGAAGAACTCCTCCAAGAAACAACCTTTAATATTGAATAAAGGAAAATAACAGCAATGGTTTGGGCTGAGAGAATTTGACACTTCTTTGGGGGGGGAACAATCTCACTTGACTTTCAAGATTCTGAATTCAATTTTAGTGACTAAGGTAACTAAAACCCCTTTGAAAATCAAGCCTCATTTTGTTCCACTTCATTTCCATTTTGAGGCAAGCACTTGTGTCAGAAATTTGTTATCAATATAGGAAATAAAATGGCATTCACTAAGCAATGCATGCTGAGGAAAAATGATGTTGGAGGTATCCATAATTAAACTTCACAGAACCATAAACCTTAATGCACAGTGAACTCTGGATCAGCAAGAAAGCTGAACTTCCTCCACGATGAACTTCCTTACTGTAGCTTAAAATCTTAGGGCTAGCTCTGCAAATGGTCTTCAGCCCTGTGTACAAAGAAAGATGCTCCTCTTTGAAGGCCTCTGAGGATAAAACAACCTACCTAACTTCAGTGTTTTAACATAGGTAGAATCTCACTCGGACGACTTGCTATGATAGTTATCTCTTTCCACACCCTGTTTGCCGCTCCTTTGGATGTGCTCCTGGTCACTCATGCTCCCTGGAGGCTGCTTGTATCCATGTGGCTGTGTCATCACCTTCAGTCCTTGTCCCATGCCCAAACAATCACAGGTGCTGCTCTCCTGGTGTGCTCCTCAGCTGCAGAGCACCTCTGCTCAGGCTGATCGCCTGTGAAACTTGTGCTGCTCATGACAGTTAGACCCATTTGCCTTACTTTGTGATGTTTCATTCCCTTGCCTCTACTTTCTAGCTTTGTGGTTTTTTTTCATCCTTACTCAGCCGAGTCTTTCCATTATTCTATGTCAGGTCATGTGCTGGAAACACCATGATGGTAGTTTGCAGCCTGCTGCTTAGTGGTCATCCTTGTTCAACAAAGCAGGAATTCAGAGATGTTTACCCAAAAAGTCATTCTATCTAGTCCATTCTATCTAGTCTATTCTATCTGTTTAGAAAAGTACAGTATAAACCATAAGCTTGTATNAGCTTCTGGAAAATAGCCAAGTATAACAACCCTGCTCTTCAGCTATGTTCTAATTATATACCTTGGAATAACAGGAATTATATAAATATTAAATATCACCTTTGGTTTCATAAATAGAAAAAAATAAGCCACATAATGTGTAATGAGCATGCTGTTCAGAAAAGTACAGTATAAACCATAAGCTTGTATAAATCAAATCATATACTTTAATGCTTAGATTCTACAGAGACTGTGCTATAGAGATGAAAATGCAGGATTTGAATAAAACATCAAAACAATAGTGACAGGATGGGTCTGTCATATTCTTGATGCAATGACTTTTATAGAATCAAATGTCTTTTATAAAATGCAAAAGATTTAACTTGATTAATTTTAATTATTTTCCCAGCTAAGGAGTCTTCTAGAATTATATAGGATATTATCGTAATTTTTATCAGAGCAGAAAATATATGTCTTTTTGTGGGGAGACCTAGATTTTCCCTAGTATTGTTCATGATTCCGTTCCTTTTAGAATTGTTCAGATTTTAGTTGCACTCATTTTCAGAGGGTTCACATTAACCTTTTCTTCCATGTTGATTCTCTTTATCTCTGTTTTTATTTGAGTCAAACCTGTCAACTTTCACTGGATTTTGCTTTTGTGGCCTGATAACCTGGTCTGTCTGCCACAATTAAAACTATGGGAACTTTTACTCTAGAGCTGAAAAATCTCTAGATACATTATAATTTGAAAAGCCCTCAAGGACTACACCTGAAATCTTAAAAAAATTAGAGTGTGGGTATGTGTATGTGAATATACCTATGTATGTTGGTTATAAAGTACTGAAAGTAGTATTTAGCCCTGCCCTAATAACAACTCTTTTTGTGTGCACAATAAGAGTTTTAAAATTTAACTTTGTGTCTGCAAGCAGCTGTAGAACAAATTCCAAATAATTTATATATCTAACACCTCATTTAGAGGCATTCAGGGATAAGATGTAGTTCTGAGCAGGGCATGGCTGTAGGAGGCTGGAGACTGGCTCTACTGCAGCATCAATGAGGCAGGGGCCAATGGCCCTTGGGGGCTGAAATGGGGTCCTGGACCATTGGCAGGTAAGGGGTAGGCTCTAAGGGAGGGGCTCAGTGCCAGTAAGGCTGGTAGTGCCCACAGGGCTCTAAAAGATAGCTCACTCAGCTAGCATCAGTGTCGAGTGTTGTGTTTCCCCAAGGTCCTGGTGCTGGTAGTAAATGGACCAGATGCAAGTGCTCTTACGTGTGTGTGTTGGCTAGAAATTATTATTCTCTCACTATTATACCTGCCCTGATAGATGTGCATATTTTTTCCCCCTCAACTCAAATAAAAGCCACATACAGAAAATCCATGAGCTTCATAAGTCAGACCTATCAGAGTACATGAGCCATTGTTTCCTTTTGCTGAAGTCAGTGAAGAATAAGAGTGATATCATTAGGAGATTAAATTTTTTTTTCACTACTTAAATCAGCTTCTAGAAATTCCTACTGTTGCTCTTTCAGAGGCCCTAGAGTACCCTGCTTGGTCTCCCATTGCCATTCCAGAAACGTCCAGGTCTCTCAGAAGTCTGGTGCCTTATCTGTCAGTCCTGGCAGACATCTGAGATGCACTAGAGAGTCGCAAATAGGTTTAGACATCTATGTTCATGAACTGGATACCTCCCAGTGGTGTCTGGAAAGCTACTTAGCCTATTTTAGGATGAGCTGAACAGTTCTCTACCTGGATTTAGTTGCTCACAGTTTGATGCTTAGTGCCATTTTTAGATGTCCTACTGTATCTGTGTGGAACTGGCAGATATGATATAGCATACGATTTGAGCTCTTCTGGAGTGACAGCTGGAGGTCAGATTAGATACTTTAAGGCATCTCAAATGGCATTAGAAGCTTACATTTAGACAACCAAATCAATCTGCTAGTTCCTGCTGTGTACCAAAGTTATCACTGTATTTTATTCTTCTGGATCACCGCTTTCCTAAGCAAAGGAATGTTCTTGTGTATCTGATCTTCTGAAGAGGTCAAGTAAAAAAAAAAAAGACATATATTTCATGAAAAGAAAATTCCCCACCAGTAGACTAGAGTGGGAAACAAACTGCACAGTAATTTGTGCTGAAAATTACAGGGGTCCTTAAAATAAAGACATAAAATTTACCAACAAATAAAAAACTAAATGAGTAAGAAGAAGTAATAAAAATAAACACACAATGGAAAAGATTACTTAAAAACATAGTAAATTCTCTAGCACTTAATGCCTTTACAGAAAGACCTTTCTTCCTTCTGAAACACAGATTTATATCTAAACAGATTTAACTGAAGTAAAAGAAGGCAGTACTGTGAAGGGTTCCATGACCCTTGCATTGACAAGGCCAGATTAGGTAATCATAAATGATTCCTTCTGCCCCTAAAAGCTCTTTGTTAATCTACTGGATGGAAAGTTATACTGTAGAAGCCTATATCTTTAATAGAAATTCTAATCACTGTACAATTGGATTGTTCCCCTGTGGAAACAATAATCTTCCTGAGGGAAGTCTTGCTATGGGAAATGCTTTATTTCACTACCCACTGAAGGTAATTTTTTTTTTTTCAGAGAATGGGATCAGTCTAGATCTTACTGTGATAATATTTCTCCTTAAGGGGCCAGCAGTACTTTAATTTAAAATTACTAAAGCTCATGTAGGTTTTCTATTCAACAGGTTCAGATTGGCATAACTCTGTTCACACAAACTGGTGTGATCAAATGATCAAACAAGTATTAGTCCTTTTTTTTTATTTAAAAGACTTAATGACTTGAATGTTTATAATTTCTTTTAAATGTAGACAATTTTCTGCAACTTAATTTGAGAATCTGATTAAGTGACCGAGGTTTATGAGTTACATAAAACTTGGATGAGAAAATAACAGGGCAGACTCTGAGTTGATACAAAGACATACTAAATACCTAGCCTCATTGATCTATTTTGAATTTAAAACATTTAAAAGTATTTCTTTCTCTCTAATTACAATGTGTGTATGAAAAAATTAGTTACTTTCTTCAGCCCAAACATGAGAGCTGTCAGTAGTCTGTTTATACAGTCATTTACAATGCTGATAGAAGCACTGAAGGAAATGTCTGTGAGGCTGAAGGAAGCTGCACTCTTGAAAGTGAAATACCTAGCTGATTAATCTAAATGTAGCATTTAGTTGAGGCGCACTTTCTGCTTTAAATACAGGTCTGTAAATTTAACACACAACCTTAAATTAAGTGTTAAGAGAAACGAGAATTGCCTTTCATTTGCTAACAGGCCAAAATGAAAATATCACACAATATTTTCCAAGCATCTCAAGTAAGTGAGTCATTTTAGTCACCAACTGAGAAGGCAAACAGTAGTATTTATTACTTAGATGAATTTCTTGAACAGAGATTATCAGATTTGGGCCAAGTATTTTCATTATCACCCAGCATCACACCACAGTCACACGTTAAAACATGCCGTGGTGCTCAATTGTTGTACGTGAAAGCACACTATGTAGCCAAGGCTAGCTGTGAATTTGGAATGATGTTGCATGGCAATACTAAGTTTCAGGTCTATTGAGCAGTTGTGCTCGCAGCATTCCTGTACAGTTGTGAGAGGTCTATCACCTTCTGTTATGTCTGCACATTTGATAATTTCTATCTACCCTTTTTGTTCTGCTTGGATTATTCATAAAGAGCTACTAAACACAATAAATGCTGTTAATATTTACCACTCTTTGCTGGACTTGCTCAAATTTATGTCTTTTTGTTCTTTGTGACTAAACCTGCATGAAGTATTCCTGATTCAGGCTAATGAGTGCCTAGTAAAGGGGAATAATGACTATTCTCTGTCTACATTTGTGTTGCAGCTGTGTAAGCTGTTAGGATTCATTGCTACCAGGGAATGAGGACAGCCAAAAAGGCCTCTAAGCCTTTTCCAGTAGAACTACTACCCAACAAGGCAATCATAGGATCATAGGATAGCCAGGTTGGAAGGGACCCTAAAGATCATCTAGTTCCAACCTCCCCGCACTGAGCAGGGATGCCAATCACTAGACCAGGTCACCCAGGGCTGCATCCAGCCTGGCCTTGAACACTGCCAGGGATGGGGCATCCACAACCTCTCTGGGCAACCTGTTCCAGTGCCTAACCACTCTCCGGGTAAAGAACTTTCTTCTAATCTCCAATCTAAACTTCCCCTCCTTCAGTTTATAGCCATTCCCCCTTGTCCTATCACAGTCTGACCGCCTAAAAAGTCTCTCCCCTTCTGTCCTATAATCTCCCTTTAGGTACTGGAAAACTGCTATAAGATCCCCTCGAAGCCTTCTCTTTTCCAGGCTGAACAATCCCAACTGTCTCAGCCTATCCTCATAGGGGAGGTTCTCCAGTCCTTTAATCATCTTTGTGGCCCACCAATCTGTACCAATATGGGGCTGGCATATGCAGGACTTTTTACCGGATTATCATGTAGTTCATGTAGTCTCATTTCATTTACCTGTTTAGATTTCTGGATGGCATCTATACCTCATGCACGTTAACTGCGCAAACACACACACACACACACACATAAACCACAGAGTTTAGAATCATCCACAAACATGACTAGAATGTGGTTTGCCTCCTCCTCCACTTCTAGGTCATTGAAAAAGGTATTAAGCAGGATAAGACCCAAGATAGGACCCTGAGGAGCTCTACTTGTAAATGGCCTCTAAGTAGAGTACAAACAATTCACCACTGTCTTATAAAAGATCTAAATCACCTTTCTTCTTGCGGGTTTGTTTTTTGTTTTTGACAGACTGTGGAAATGTTCTACAGGTATCAAGGTTCAGATAGTAGGTGCTGCAATTAAACAAAGAATTTTGTATAAGATGAATTCTGGTAAATTCTGAGGACCTCATGAGTGCTTGTAAATATCTAAATGGCAGGTGTCAAAAGGATGGGGCCAGACTTTTCTCAGTGTTACCTAAAGGAAGGACAAGGGGCAATGGGCATGCACTGGAGAACAGGAAGTTCTGTATGGACATGAGGAAAAAACTTCTTTACTGTGAGGGTGACAGAGCACTGGGACAGGCTACCTGCACAGGTTGTTGAATCTCCTTCTCTGGAAATATTCAAAACCTATCTGGATGCAGTCCTGGACAACCTAGGAGACAGTTCTTTAGCAAGGGGGGTAGACTAGATAATCTCCAGAGGTCTCCTCTAACCCCTACCATTCTGTGATTCTGTGAAATGTGATCATTTTAACATTTATTTCTATTTTTTTCCAAATATCCTTTAGCAGAATAACTGTATAGGATGTATATTCTTTTTGTAAATATTTCCAAATATTTCCTCAGATAAGAAGACAAAATAATTCCAAATCAATTAGAAATTGGCTGTCTTTCTTGTGCATTTAGTATCTTCAATTCATTGTTGATAGGAAGGCAGCGGTCAGTAATTGAGCCATCATGAATTCTTTCATATTTTACATTTATTTGCATTTTCTGCAAAAATTATTACATCTATGACAAACTGCCTTTGCCAAAATGCTGAGCACATGCATATTCACATCTACACTTCCTACACTGGCAGCTGAGGTACCAGCTTGTTACAAACTTTTAGTGACCATCTTTATATTAATTGATTTCTTCAGAATTTTTATCTCATTTATTGCCCTTGCAGAATTCTCTGAAGTACATTTTCTCATAAATAAATAAATAATAAATAATGGTAAAATGTAGGATCTGATGGCCTGTTTGATGGTGAATACAGAAGGAACATAAGCATAACTTAGAAAAGTTGGTGTCAAACTTTGCTGATGAAAATATGCACACACAGAGGAAACTATAATTTGATTGAGTGACAAAGTTGCTGTTGAAAAGGACAACATTCCATTCTAGGAATAATTAAGGAGATGAGTTTACAACCAGAAAAGAGGAAAGAAATTTATTTTAAGTCCATGAAACGATTAGTCTCAAAAAATGAAAGAATGGGGAATAAATATTCACAGTTTCTCATAAAAGAGAAAATAAGACACAAATAAAATCTTAGGTTCTAAGAAGACAGGACAGTGTTTTGGATAAAACAACATATATATATATATAAAGCAAAGTTAAGCTATGGAACTCATCGATAAAAATGTTTTTGAAACCAAAAACTTAAACGGATTTAAAAAAAAGGACAAAACACATAGTGTTGGGGGTCAAAGCATTAATCATCATTAAGAATGAACAAGTCATCTTATTCTTGGGATGTCTTTGAGCTTCTGATTACTAGGAGAAAAACCAAGGACATGTACAACTAGTTTCTTACACTTTCTCCATCAGCAACATCTGGCTATTGAATAAGAAAGGACAGTAAATGAAGTGGACCTCTGACATGACTATTCTCATGATACAGTTTCTTGGCAATCCATCATGCTTTTACACTATTTCTGTTTTTCTGCTTTATTGAATTGCATGGATTAATTTACATTCATTGACAAAATTCTGACATTTCTTCCTATTGCTGTGCTTACCCTAGATACACCAGTCAGGGAACCTGATAAGCCACAAAAATGCTAGCTCCTAGTTTCTCTTATATTTCCTATGGCCTTTCTACTTTTGTGTAGCAGAAAGATCGTTCATAGTTTCATTCTTCTCCTGAGTATATATTAAGCTAAGTTCTGTAAAAATCAGGACTGTTCCATGGTGAAAGAAAGATGCTATTAAGCGGTTTAAGATGTGCTAGGATTAAAACTAATGCCAGAGAATTGCTGGATTTTGGGGGATTGTTGATTGGTTTTGTATTTTTTTACCCCTAAGGAAAAGCAAAATATGCATCTATAATTATGTTAGGTTTTTATACTTTCTATCCTTTCTAGGCGTATATATTCAGCTAAGGTGTTTGGAAATTCATCTTTGTTCTTTAAATCTGTTGGTTAATGACATTGAGCATTAACCTTTTAGTAAAGCAAGGACAGCTTGTATTGAATAATTAAATTATTTCTATTAAGATGTTACATGGTAATGAGAATCTGTTGTAAGCTGCAGTCTGTGTCATCCTGTTCTGCTCTTGAGCAGAACTCCACAATCCAAAGAAAAACACGTGTTTTTTTTTCTCTGCAGATATTTCCCACATTCTTGCAAAGGGACACATATTTTCTGTGCCCTTGATGAAACTGATGAATCTTGATTTTTTTTTCAGTTAGTCTGTATAAGTTTAATTAATCAGGATGTTGGAAAGAAAAACATGATGATATACAAGAAATGTGTGATGATATACAACGTTGTACAGTGTGAGTCATGGAAGTGCTAATGAGAGACCTTTTTGTTAATTTCCTCTTAGTGTATGCTATGGATCAAGGCTACCAAAAGCCCCTCTAACATGGAGTGTTTCAATATATTTTGGATAAATGTTGCA
Source organism: Bucco capensis (assembly GCA_013396975.1). NCBI lineage: Eukaryota > Metazoa > Chordata > Aves > Piciformes > Bucconidae > Bucco > Bucco capensis. The sequence continues at coordinate 691,697 of VWZO01004100.1, forward strand.
TATACAAACAGTACTTCAACTACATTATGCTTAGAATTGTTGACTCTTTACTTATGAGAAAGTAAATCAGTTAAAAATATCTAAAGAAAGCTGTTGTGATTCTGCATATATGCAATGTAGAAGGGATGGTATTGCTGACAGGTGAGGGGGAAAGGCCAATGATGGAAGCAAAGGAATATGAATTTCCTCTGTCTCCATTAATGTTGTGTGATATGCACTCTATGCCATAGGACAGGCAATCTGCCTCTCCCAGTGTTCACACCTTCCTCCTAATCAGAACTGCACCTGAACTGGACCCTGCAGCCGAAAAGCTTCTGAAGCAGAAAACTAATATTCAGAATAAGTTATAACATTTGTTGTGCTAAAAAAAAATCCAGTATTTTGTGACATTTCATTCTACATAATAATAATTAAAAAATGGAAGTTTATTATAACACTGAATTAAAAATATAAAGTAATATCTTTAGATATTTCGTGTACACATCTACATCTACAAATGAACTCATAAAAATTGTGTTTAATACTCTGTAAATGTTTCACCAAACTTAAATGGAAAATTTTACTTCAGTCAAAATGAAATTATGATATTGAAATTAGAATAGTAAAATAAAAAATTTGGTTTTTTTCTTTTGAAAAAAATAGGAAAAGTTGACATGATATTCCTATGAAATGTTTTGAATTTTACTAAACTCCTCTTGCTAATAGGAAAGCATTCCATCCATACTTTTTAAAAGTGTACTACATTCTTCTACATGGCCAGTAAACCAATCCCAAACCATGCTTCAGCACCTCCATTTATTACTGGCTTGTCCAAGAGGATATAGTCCAAGTAGTCAAGTAGCAGTAAATTTGCAGAAATATATCAACATGCTCTAGCTCCATCTAGCTTTACTTTCTGGGTAATTCATATTAGACAAAAGTTCTTTGCAAACAGGTTGGGAGTTGTCTTGTCTGAACTGATCATAGAACAGTTTCAGAAGTAAATCTTGTGGTGACAATGAAACTTGAAGAGGAAGGTGCAGATCTGAGGTCCTACAAAAGCTTGCTCAGGGTATCTAATATGGTTTTTAGTAGCAGAGAATGCAAAATATAGATTCATTTGTAACTTACATTACTGTTATTTATTATCTAATTATTGTATTTTAAATTTGTTATAAACATTCTTATAGTGATACAAAGACTTTAGGACTATTATGCTGAAACTCAGATCTAAATAACTAAAAGTTGGTTTAATATTTCATGCTTTTTATAATCCCAAGGATAATAGTCCTTATCTTTATTTCTATAATAGATATAGTTGACTTCAATGGGGCTAGTCATGGGAGTATGATAAGACTATGTATTTTCTAAAGTGAAAACATTATAGCATCCCTAAACAACCAAGAAGGGCAAGGAAGCAGCCCAACTGCGATCACACAGGATTAAGATTTGCCGTGCTCTGCATTTTTCCCAGCAACCCATTCTCCTCCTGTAAAATGAAGCACCTCATTGTCATGAAGTTGACACAATGGGAGTTGGGATAGTGCTCAAACAATGACTCCATTAAAGAGAGATAGTGAACATTCTTGTTGGGAGGAGGATCTCTTACAAGAAGGCTGGAGAGGGCCTGTTTGCAAAGGCCTGGAGTGAAAGGACAAGGGGCAATGGTTTTACATTGAAGAAGAGTAGATTTAGACTGGATATTAGGGAAGAGTTCCTCACCATGAGGGTGGTGGAATGCAGGAACAGGTTGCCTAGGGAGGTAGTTGGGGCCCCATCCCTGGAGGCATTCAAGGTGAGGCTTGCCAGGGCTCTAGGCAACCTGATCTAGTTGGGGATGTCCCTGCCCACTGCAGGGGGGTCAGACTAGATGACCTCCAGAGGTCCCTTCCAACCCAAACCATTCTAGGATTCTATGATTCTAAGACCTAGAGTGATCAACTAGGAGCAAGTAGGGCAGGTGAGAACTACTTATGCTGCTATTGTCAGACAAAGGCCTTTCAATCTCTTCTTAATTACCTAGAAGCACCATAATATTCTAACTTCACAAACCATAGCTTGTCATGAAATAGGAGAACTTACAAAAATCTCTGGATAACTGATTCAAGTAGTGAATATCTTTCCACCTGTATGTTTGTGTTTTCTGAATCAATCATCCTTAGCATTGCTAATATTAATCTATTACACAAAAAGTAAAATTTACTGTCTTATTCCCACAGGAAATAAAGAAGCAAAGGACACGTAAATATATTTTTCTGCTGCACTAAATACAATAGAAAACACAGAGCCTTTGGTATAAGAATTCAAGTCACTGAGACGAGCCTTCTCTCTCATGACTTTTTCTTTATGTTTGGAGATTCTGAATTGACCTTTGCTTTTGCTTGAATTTGATTTTACATGGTTGAAGGCTAAAAGTGACTTTAGTGGAATTCAAAATATGTCAAAGTGTGCTGATGAAGGATACTTGGCAAGTTGTTTTTGTTATTTTTCAGGATGCTCTGGAAATGAAACAAAACCACTGATATAAGTATGAAGTTGTTTTCTAAATCCTTCCACTAACTTGATAGTGGGAGCCCTGAGCATGTTAATATGTTAACAATTACATTTTAGGAAACCTTAAAGACCTCAACTCTTTGGTAGAAAGATGTTGGTTTAACTTGGATATGTTATCATTCTTCTGGAATTTCAAAGAAAATGCAAGCCAGTGATAACACTAACATACCCACAGGACTAAGCTGGAGATGTTTTTTTCCAGTCTCTGTTCTGAGACTGAGATGTTTCTATTTATCTCAATTTTATTTAATATATTTTTTTATAATGTAAAATAGAAATATGGGTAGGATGTGCTCATTAGCCTTCTGGCAGTCATCCTAAGAGAATGACAACTCTAATTCCAAACCCAGGCAGATGGAGCTTGTTTAGCCCTGTAAGGCCTTCCATCTAAGAGGACACTCTAATAAAACCTCCGTCCTAAGGACTTTTCTGCCAGCGCCCAAGCTTGCTAGGCCCTGGCAGATGAACCTTAGGACTAAAGGGTGGGTCCAGCTCTGCGCATGCTGTGTCTCACCTAACAAAAAATCCATCATGCAGGCTCGAGGGTGCTATCCGCTATCCTCTTATTATCAGCGCGCTTGGAAAAGGCACTGATGAGGAGCGTGGGTGGAGCCCTCCCTGGATCTTCGTTCACGAAGCCTAGCCATACAAAATAAAAATGTGCAGATTTACCTGTAGGTTCTACTCAGAACTAAAAATACACCATTATAAATTGGTTCCTTTATGCATCAAAATATAAATATGGTTTATACCAAAACTATCAATTAAATAACAAGTCTAGGGGTATGCAATATTTTTCTTAAGGCTTTGAATTCCAGAGTCATGTTAATGAAGCACATTTCCAAGACAAACATGCCAAGTCTCAGTATAATAGCAACAAAATGGTTTCTGACTAAGAAAAGAGACAAACACAGACATACATACACACACATATATATGTCTGTATCTATAATCAAAATTCCCAGTGCTGTAACTGATGCTGTGACTTCAGAGATTTTCCCATAATTTCTGAAGATTAACAGTTGACTGCTTAATTTCTGCATGTATAAGCATTGCTTCATGGCAGAATTCAACATATGTTGTAAAAAGATTTAAGTTTTTCCTAAAAATTAAAACAAACAACCTAAATGGACATATTCCTGTACACTTTCTGTGGTCAAAAATAAGTGATTAAATTTGCAACAGTATTCACAGGTACTTGGTACTTTTTTAAAAAAATGTAATTCAAAGTTCAATTCCATCAGTTTATTTTTTTTAAAGGAAAAAATATAACATATATATTATGAATTTTTAAAAATGTGATAACCTAATAAAATTCTAATACATTCAAAACTAGTTCAGTCAAGACATACATAAAAGTAATTCACATCCAATGCTGGCTCAGTATTGCTGAGCTATTTCTCCAAAGAAAGAATACACAACTCTGATTCAAAACAAAAGTGTAATTTAAATTAATTAGAAAAAGATTATTTTGAGGTAATTTAAATCTTGTGTGACATAAAAGCCTATTTTCTTTCCACACCTTTGTATTCCAAATATGTACATCGCTATGATCTAGGGAAAAAGATATGTATGCAATGACTTTTCCCTCTTTACTGATGACTTTTACAATTATTTTAATTGATATTTCTTTTTTATAATTTTGCCTATACAATGTCTTCTTTCGCTCAAATGGACTACTATACTTCTGCTTCCTGAACACCAGCTGTGCTACACTGGTAGATATTGTTTTATGTCCAAAGCAGAATAACTCACAAACCATTCAGCTGACAAAACTCTGCTGTGCTGAAGCAGTAGACTACCATCTGCATTTCTCTTCTGAACTCATTTTTAACTAATATATTGTATAACTGAACAATTTTAACTTATACTTGGGGAGCTTATTCTCTTTTCCTTCATCATTTTCAAACAGCTCATTTTTTTCCTTGCTATTATCTCCACAAGACTGCAAATTCTACAGAGCTGCAGGTGACTTTTAATAGAAATAAGGAATGGATACAATGGATAATTTAAAGCAAGATAGACCTCAGCCGAAAGGAAAAGTTGCCTGCAGAGTGAATGTATCCAAATCCTAATGATGCTTTCTCTACTGGAGTTTCTGTCCTGCTCTGTTTTGAAAGATGCAGTTTTTCTCCTGCACTTAATTTAATTTACCATTTCTGATCTCACTGCCAGATTTCCAGATCACCAAAATTATCATCTTAACATCTGCTTTTTTCTTCCTTTATATCATTGCAGATAGGATTAAAGTTTTTATCTGGTACAGATCTTTGTTTTTTCTCTGCCTCTAACAGCTTGGTAAGCAGCTTCACACCATTCTGTTTCACATTTGCATTTGATGCCAAGTCCCTTTCTACTGATTATCTCAGCAGGAACGCCAGAGGGCCAGGGAGGAGGGGAAGGGTTTAGCAGTTATGTCCTGCAAAGGAAATAATCTGTTATTCAAAAGCAGTATGTGGTGTTCAGTTCTCAGAATCACATACAGAATTGTGCTTTTTGTCTTACCCTCTGACCTTGAAAATACCAAAGGAAATGGAAAGCTGAGAAGTTAGCGTATCTGAAAGGCTACTGCTCAGTTGTAGAGATTTAAAAGTAACTGTGATTTGAAGATGGGCTTATTTTGGATATAGGGCTTTTTTTGTTTTAAAATGTAAACTCTCTTCACAATCATTGACTTGGCTCGAGTCTGAAAATAAAAAAAAAGATGTAAATACTGGGTTTACACAAAATATCATGAATAATGTTTGTGTGGTGGATTTTTACCACCAGAAACTTCCACCAAATAAAAAATACCACCCCCTAAGAGGAGACCTATTAGAAATCCTTACAGTTAATATAAACTGAGAGGTTAAGAAAGGGTTTGTATCGTTCATTATTTTACAAATATGACTAAAGAGCAGGTCCTGCTAAATAAGTTTCCAAATAAAGACAGTTTAATCTCCAGTACTGGTGTGAGAATGGAGGATAGTAACACTGACTACTCCAGGAAATAATTTTGTGATTATTTTGACACTGAGCATTCAGGTGCATGGTAGCTGCCTTGTTCCACACTATAGACTTATCCATATGCATTTTATCCAGGAAGATCATGCATGCAGTTAACTGTCCATCCACTGTCTTCTGTTTACTTCTGGATATGCTACAGAAAGCTGTGAAGTAAAAGAGCAGTTGAAGAGCTGACATCTTCCTACTACTGGTGCAGTGTACTTGGAATAGGTTTTAGAGGGAGGAACCACTTGGGTCAGGGTTGATTTTGAAATTAACCCCAAGACAGGAAACTTAAAGCAATGAACTAATTTCTTCATATCATTGGAGAGTAAAACAATGCTCTGAACTCTGAGAGAAAAATATGTGCCACAATGCTTCTTGAAATCCTTCTCCACTGGAAGTCCAGACTGATGGATTTGTTCTGGTGCACCAACACCTCTTCCCTGCCAACGTGGATAGGTTTCTGCATAAGAAAGAAGGCAAGGAAGAAGCATTTGGAAGGGAGCTGGGATTGCCTTGAGCTTAGGTCATAGTGTGAATAAAAGGTGCCCAGGGAAGAACCTAACTCTGTGAGTCACAAAAATGGTGGTATTTACTTGCATTTTTATGGAAGTATAAATGCTAGATTCAGAACTGACTGGTTTAAAAAAAAAAAAGTGTAGTAGAAAAACTGTGATAGTATTTTGAGGAAGAGTTATGCTCTAGAGAAGATGTATGGTTGAAATTAATATATATTTAAATATTTAAAGGTTTAAATGCAGGATAACCACATTGGATAAAGAAACATGTATCACTGGGACCTCTGTAGATTTGTACATGGACTATAGAGAAGTGTGGGTAATCAACCAGCTGTGCAGGTACATGAAGGCATTAAAAACATCATCCATAAACTGTATTTTTGTCATTATCTTTTTAATCTACTTTCATGGGGGGAAAAGTATTAACATTGCACCGTAAATTCAGAACTCAGGATGAATTACAATTGGAAGGAGGGTTTTTCTCACTAAAATATGAAGCTTGTATTTTCAAGTGTGGTTTGGAGAGGTTTTGACTTTTAGAGAGCAATTCAGTTGCCTGCTCATATGTGTCTAGTTCAATTTCCTGTATCTTAGGAGTATGAGTCCTTTACTTTGTACAGAAACAATAGAAGTCATATCTATGTGATGTGGCAGTTGGAGAGCAGTCAGGATACTCATGGGTGCCCTAAAATGTCTGGATACCAAAGCTCAAGCTCCTGGATCCCACTTTCAGGTCCAGACAGGGCCAAAGGACTGTTGGATTAAATGTCATAGACTAAAACTAATTTGGGTTGTCTGTAACAAATAATAAATCATCTCAATAGCAGTGTTCAAAAAGATATGAAATAGACAAGAACATGTAAAAAAGCTGGGAAATTTTTCTTCTTCATGGCTATGTATGCTGTGCAAATATATATATTTTTAGGCCACGCACTAACACACATTTTCCAGCAATAAGAAACAAAAGTAATGTCACAGATGGAAAGAAAAAACTCTCAGGAACTCCCATGCTGCAAACTATGAGTTCAGCATCAATTGCTTATGTAAGAGGATGTTGTTTTTACATGCAATTACATTAGATTATTCTGGTGGTTAGGTGCAAACATTCTCCTGTGACTTCCACGGAACTTGTCCGCTTAATGGGATTAACTTGCTCATTTAATTCATGATCCTGTATTTTACATTGCATATCTGTTTGGGACAGAGGACTTAAAGGTTTTTTGAAAAGGATGAGCATCAAGACTGTGGAAAGTCAGGTTTAAACTTCTTGAAAGAAAAGATCTCTCTGAACAATATAAGGAAATCAACATTTGTGGGAAAGTTTAAAGCATAAATGTATGACACTTACAACTTTTAAAGTGCCAGTGCATGGTAACTGAATGGGCATTTAAATTCTCCTCATGTGACTATCAATCAGATCAAGGCATGGGTGTCCACATCATTTTTGCTGTGATTAATCATCAAATCATTAAGTGCTTTATGGAAATATGTCTTCTACAAAACAACAAACTTCTAAAGTGTTTTAAAGTAGTATTGGATTTATATCACTGGACAAACTGGAATATTCAATCTTTGCTACAAATCAGAAATAAAATATATCTTAATTCTTATCAGGAATTTGTATTGTTCTATCTTGGTGCTCCAGATTATGAAGTTAATCACAAATAGAAAAAAATGAATATGAGACAATGTCTTATATTTTAGAAAATATGTAACTTACTCTAGTGATCAAAGCTGAGATCATTAGTTCCCCAATAAAAAAATGTCAATAAAGAATAACCTTTGAAGAAAATAATGCAATTCCAGAAAAGCTTCGTAGTTCATGACAACATAAGAGTGTAGCTGAAAACATCAGCTGGATGAAACTCAGAATTCTGTTTATCAACAAATGTTCATTCATCCTGACAATGTTTGGGTATCTACTTATGCCAACATTATTACTGAAATTAAATTGATAAGCATGACTTGTATGAGAATGCAATGTTTAAAACTGGGAAAATACTATTAAAAGTATTTACCTAAATTAATTTTAAAGTAAAATAAATCCAATGTGAAGGTTTTATTCTTACTATCTATCTCCAAGAACATTTGAATGAACTAATCTGTAACTACAACATACACTACAAAAGGAAATCGAGCCATAGTTATCTGTGCTAATGTGTTCTCTCATAGATATTAATAATGAAAAAGCACATTAGCAATTCTGAAAACTCTGGGCAGGTTTAGCACTCAGCAAACAGTCAACAAATATAACACTACCTGACAACATTGAGCACTTGCACAGTACATCAAAAAAAGAAAACGGAATTAATTATTTCTACAACTGAGAATAATCAAACTTAACAAAGGCATGACAAAGTACATAGTAATAGCATATTCAAGTGTATAAAGGTGTTCTGAGGTCTTAATTACCTTCTTTAATCAGCTTTAACTAGAGAAACCCTAATTCCAGTGACACAACCACAAAACACCTAGTAAAACAAAATAGACTAGGTTTTCACTTAAAATGTACATATTTTCTCCTATCTCCAGTAGAACAGTGGACATCAAGTCACATTTCTGGCTACTCCATCTACACTTACTCCTTTTCAATAATTTTTTAATTTTTGTTGAATCAATGTCTCATGTGCTATTCAAATTCACCTTTTCTTTCACTAATTATCTAAAGACTTTTTAGATCTCATTAAAAAGCCTCTACAGATATTCCTTATATACAAGGAGATCAATGTGTCTAAGGTTTGCACACATAATGAAACAATACATTCTATATTGCCTACATTGTTGCACAGAAGACTCATGGAGTGCTTGTTAAAAAAGAGGAAAACAAAAAAGGGATACCGTACCTAGGGAAATGCTCTCTTTGGGTAGCAAACATCTCAAACAGGACAACCAGTAACTGTCTGGATGGTTACCAAAGTCTCTGTTGCAGAACTTGGGTGACAGACTCCAAACTTTTGCCAAATCATTATAATCCAGCTGGATCGTGATCCTACATGGCTCTCCAGCACATGCACAATCAATTTCTAGTATCTTACTCTGTATAGAACACACTTGCTATCTTGCCTATATACAAAATCCAGTCCTATATGACCACTCCTGCATTTACAGAAACAACTTCTATTGACTATTTAAAATTATCTGCCTATAGGAACTGATTTAGAGAGTTCTTGTGATGACCAGATTCTGCACCCAACTTGTTAGTTAACTTCTGTAAGTATAGCAATTGTGTAACCACTTGACCTAAGCACAGCAGGAAGTGCCTGGGAGGATCTCCAGAGCTGTCTTAAATTCCCACCTGAAGGGCTCTTGTAACACTAAGGAAGTGCTTTGTTGTACAGATAGGCACGAGTCAGTCCTCTTGTCTGAAGTTGCTCCATTTTCTCTAATCTATCCATACTATACATCTAATCCACATACATCTCGGTTGAGTCACCATCCCTGGAGGTGTTTAAGAGACGGCTGGATGTTGTGTTGGGGAGCATCATTTAGTGGGGTGATAGGGCTAGGAAAAAGGCTGGACTCGATGATCTTCAAGGTCTCTTCCAGCTGTAACTGTTCTATGATTCTATGATCTAATCACCTATGCAGAGACTAGCAGCATAGAGCATCATGGGATCATCTAAGGAATTGAGCATTTAGCATAGGTATAAACACAGAAACACAGGTATGCAGTTGTTAAAATGTTGGGGCAAACATTAATTTCATGTTTAGTACACAGTTATAACTCAAATTCAATGGGCCTTAGCACAATGTATTCCATGTAATTTTAGATGTATAATGAAACATTGTTAGAATGAACAGATGTCTTGCACTGTTATTCATAGCAAAGTAGAAATTAGTACTTAATAAAATTAAAATTATTGTGAAGTGAATCACAGAATCATAGAATGGTTTGGGTTGGAAGAGATTTTAAAGATCGTCTAGTTCCAACCCTCCTGCCACAGAGAGGGACACCTTCCACTAGATCATGTTGCTCAAAGCCCCATCCAACCTGAACTTGAACACTTCCAGCATGGGGCATCCACAACCTCTCTGGGTAACCTGTTCCAGTGTTTCACCACCCTCACAGCGAAGATCTTCCGTACATGTATTCTAAATCTACCCTCTTTCAGTTTAAAGCCACTACATGCACTGGTAAAAAGTCCCTCTCCAGGTTTCCTGTAGGCTCCCTTTTACGTACTGGGAGGATGCTCCTTCTCTTCACCAGGCTGAACAACCTCAAATCTCTGTCTGTCTTCATAGGACTGAATCCATGCCATTCCTATATTCCTGATCATAATTCTGACAGTGTTTAAGAGATATGCCCTACCTCTTGACTTGTCTAATACTACTATACTTTGAAACTCTCTGGAAACAGTTATTCATTATTTAGGATAGATGAATATTTTAAATATTATATAAAGTTGCTGGCTAATGTGATGATGGTAACAAATGCAGTTATTCTTTTAGAGTTAGGAGAAAAAAAATCATACATGTATGTAAAGATATTACAAATACAAACTTCTCAAAAGATCTTTATTTTTTTCAGTGAGTATCTTTTTCCTTGGGTTTAATAGAGATTTGAACATAGGTTAATTGAGATATTGGAATGTTATTTGCATACAGCAGAATGCAAACTGTACAGACTGCTTTGAACTAAATGTTCTAAGATCTCTGACAAGCCAAGTCAATTTCATTATCATATTAATAGGTAAGTGATAAGGTGGGAAACAGAGAAGAGGTTTTATTCAGCTCTGCATTAGTTTTAGAAGAAAGAAATTGTCAAATCTCATAGAAATATGGTGTTGCTTTTTATATATGTATGAAATGTTTTGAATGTTGCCGAGTCTGCATAATACATATCCTATTATCTGCAAGCTAGGTATTCTGCATCTAAAAGTTGCTTTGTTGTAGAACTAGTTAAGAAAATTATTGGATGGATTTATGGGACAAAATGCAAGAGTTTGTAGTGTTATAAAAAAAACATAGATGTGGGGGAAATTTTTGGTAATCAAGTCAGCTCCCTGCAACAGCATGCATCACTTTATATTCTTCATATTGAAATGACATTTTTTTTTCCTTTTTGCCTTTACTCAAGCACTTTCCCTGAAACTTACATATGTAAAGGTCCTAATTTTAAATCTGAATTTATGCATTTTATACCAGTTTCTCTTTGTGCCACCACTGCTCATAAAAATAAATAACTGGTTTCCCTATGTTTCACTCCATGAATGATTATAAACAATAATCAAACTCATCTCAGTCTTTCTTCTGTTCAGCTGAGTTAAAGGCTTATTATTTTCTTTCATAAAATAGACTCATTTACTAGCCCTCTTCACTTCCAGTTTCAGTTTATTTTCATTGAATATGGATGGCAAGAAAGTGTAACCTATTCCAATTTATTCTCACCAGTAAATTTGGAAATGGCTTCACTACTCTATTGTTACTGGAAGTAGCTCTGTAATTTGTTTTAGAGTTTTCTATTTTAGTGGTTGATTCATTTATAGAGGGTTGTAGTGGTGCAGACCCCCTAGGTCGTGTCGAAATATCAGGACCAGTCAACATTGTATTCTTCTTTAGGCTACAAATGCGGTGAGTTGGGACATTTGGTGCTTTCTTGTCCTGGTTATAGTATAGTAAGTTAGGACAATTAGATACTCCCTAACTACACCTGAAACTCCTGCTGCCTGGATCATGGTCTCCCTTGGAAGGTGCCAGAAAAACTTGAGAGTAGCTGTGGCCAGATGGAAATGTACTGACTAAAGTCCATCATGTCACTATCCTATAAATAACAATCCTAAGTGAGACCCTTTGAGCTCTCTAGGATGGCAGTAGGCTGTGACCCAGTGATTCTCCCTTAGCTGGGGTGCCTTTCAGGGTAGATTTCACAAGGATTTCCAAGATCTTCTGCTGATAGATGTCGATGAAGAAGAAAGGGTCAAAGATCAGGTGCTGACAAATGCTGACAAAGGATAATAATGAGCAATTCACTGCAGCTAGACTTTGTCACTACACTCCCTGAGACAGAGTCCCTCTCTGCCTTTTCTGTAGGCCCCTTTTAAGTACTACAAGGTGGCTGCAAGGTCCCCTTGGAATCTTCTCTTCTCCAGGCTGAACAACCCTAGCTCTCTCAGCCTCTCCTTATAGGGCAGGTTCTCCAGCCCACTGATCATTTTTGTAGCCCTATTTTCTATGTGTCTGTGCAAGTGTGTGGTACTTTTTACTTGTATTTTCATCTTTTTGATTCCTTTGTATCACTTGTATCATGTTTTTTTCACGGTCTTTGTGTTCTTTGCAATGGGTATCTAAGAAGCATTCTGTATCTTTATTTCTTGATCATCACTTCTCATGAGGCATGCATAAGAAATGAAGTCAGTAAATGGCCATAAAGTAATCTTTCTCAGAAGTATCAGATTGTATTAAAGCAGATTAGATTAAAATTGACATTTCATACATTTCTTGTCACTAAAAGGTTTTTTATCAGAATTAGATGAGTCTGTTGTTTACATGGAATACTCTTATACTAATCTCAAAAATATATGGCAGTACATTAGTCCAAAATTACCTGGATTGATTATAAGAATACCAATTAAATTTTATCTAATAGGCTACAGAGCAGTACAGGGCAAAAATGCAACCACCACTTAGAACTTTTATAAGGAAAAAAGACCAGCCAGGCACCCAGATCTTATTAAAGGTAAATAGGAATTGGTAGCATAAAATTGTTTATACCTTTGAAAATCTCTTTCATAAAAGTGATCAATCTTCACAGGTTTTAGTGCAAAGGAACTATTTTTATCTTAATGAAATATGGATATAATACCCTGCCTTGGTGATTCCTTGCATGTTGACAATCTTGACTAATGTTCCTTGATCTTTCTCATCCATTATTACAAGATCTAATACAAATTCTTGGGAGATATTGCAGAAACAGATAGAGGGAATGTAAACCTCTGTTGTTTTGTGTAGCTTTTTATTCCTAAGCAAATAAATGTACATGCTAGCAGATGAAGATAGTGTATTTATTCTTCCTTTTTACACTCATTTTACATAGATGCAAATAATCACAGTATGTTAGACACTGAAGAATTAGCAACATTGGGCTAGTAGATTATATTTAATGTATCAAAAATGATTTTAAATGTTTGATGAATAGTTTCACAAATTAGATTGTATTTTGCCAGTGTCTTCAAACAAAGTAACTTGCAGAATAAATTTCTTATAACAAGTTTGGAGACTCACAAAGCAAATCGCGTATGAAAGGTCATTTTCACCTTGTATTCTGCATAGTAAAATATTATAGTGAGAAAAAGTCTCAGAAAGATGAATAACTCTTTACTGAGATAACTTGCTGGTTAATGATACACAAAGAAATCTGCTCAAGAGCAGTCCATACATACCTACCTTGTTATTTTGTATATATTTTATTGGTTTTTTATTAGTAGGAAACTCACTGTCAGGAGGGAAACACACTCATGCAACCCAGTAGTGCCTAGGACAATTTCAACTGCCTAGCATGAGTCAAAAAGTGAACCTGTTCCTTATTTTTCTGAAAAAGAGGTGATAGTATTCTTAACACCTTTCTATTCAGTGGGTTCACGATGATAGTTATCACAAAGGGCATGACTGATATAGCCTCACTTCGTTTTTCAATTCAAGGACCCGAGACTACATTTCCATTGAGATTAACTAATTATTAGTCTGAAGGTTATTCAGGAGAGAGGTAGCCTCTCTATTCCTTCTGCCAAAGCTGCTCCACTATGCATAAAAGTAATTAAATATTAACTTGGCTTGTGAGCATATGTAAGCCTGATTTTATAACTTGATGGTTAGACTACTCTTCTAAAATGGAGGAGATGTATAACCTCTTTTAATTATAATGAGCTTTTTATTATTGGATTTAAGTACTTGGAGATGAAGGGGGAAAAAAAGAAAAAAAGAAAAAAGAAAGCTCTTCTAATTTTAAGGCACCTGCATCACTCAGTTTTTCCAGGACTAGCCTCCTGGTTATCAAGGACTTTGGTTCTGTGGATCCTCAATCATATTTCCTAACTTGATGTGACATCATTTATTTCACCAGAACATCCAAAGTTGAGGCAAGTGAATCCAGCCTCTAATCAATACGGTCAACTAAATTTCCCAAGTTATTTGTCTCACCATTTAATATGCTTGGTCAGCTGAACAGTTTTCATTAACCGTATTGTCTATGTGCTTTATATAATTGCCCTACCATAAGTGTCAAATGTTAATCAAAATCACCTAGTGTGTCTGAGACACCTCCTTAACACTGGCAGGTGTGATACAGGCTCTATGGAAATCTTTGCTCCTTGTTTTTGGTTTATGTGGCAAAGTTTTGGTAGTGGTAGGGCTGTAAATTGGCTTCCGTGAGAAGTTGCCCTCCATGTCCCACGGTCAGCTTGAGATGGCTCCAGAAGGAACCTGTCATTGACCAAAGCTGAGCCTATCCGTGACAGTAGTGGTGCCTGAAGACAGGCTGAGACAGTTGGGATTGTTCATTCCTCTAGACAGATAGCTAAAGTATGCACTGTTTTCAGATACTCATGCTATATTATCAATGACAAGGAAGAAAGCTATAGTAATACTAGTTTTAAATAGTGTTAGTGCTGATTCATTTATAGTTTTCCTTTATACAAATTAGTTTAATCTACTAAAGCCACTAGTAACGTACTTCTCATTTGCATGATTTGGAGAAATCCTGTCAGTTACGGAAATTAATGAACAATTTGTGATAAATTGATCCCATAGTATCTCTGTAAAATGACTAACACTAAATATATGTTCCAATTGATTAGATCTTAAGATGCAGGCACTTGGCAGTGGTGGAAACCTGCTTATATCAGGTAGGGTACCTATAGGAGCAAAATTCATAAATTCATACATATACATGTATAAATATACATATATAAATTTTTATTGATGGAAGTGCTGGGTCTACTAGTTTTTGAAACATTTCAGCTTTGACTGCAGGCTGCATGTTTATTATGACTGTGGCAGAAAATTTCAATATGCAACATACTGCCTTCATATAACTGACTGAAAATAACCCTTGTCCCGTAGAAGTCAACATTATATTCCCTTTCTACAGGTGAAAATGATGCTATGAGAAGATCAGGCCCTACATTTTTCAGGACTTCCTAATTTCCAGGATCTGCAAGTAAAAACTGAATACTTTAAAGTTTCAGTTTTATAGTTTCAAATGTGAAAACTATTCATAAGAAATTTAAAAAAAAGAAAAGAAGAAAAAAGAAAAGAAAGAAATTTTCTTCCTTAAGGAGGTTGCATGCATTCATTTTTTAAAATATTACTAAGATCTTTATTTCAAAAAAAAAAAAAACAAACCCTCAAAAGAGATTGAACCTCAGAGGAATTGGAAACCAATGAGGAAATGCAGTACTCTGTATGTAAATCACCCACTCAAACATTTCTATGAATATCTCCCAATCTACATGTAAAATAGCAGATTTGGTTTTAGCAATGCTTTTGTTTTGAAGAAGAAGATAGCTAAAAAACACCTATCCCGACTCTACATTTTTGTATGTCATAAAGGATCTAAGTACTTTTATTAATCTTGGCAAGGGGAGAAGCTAGCAGACTGCATACAGTATCCATTTTCTATTCAGCCTGAAGAGATGTGCTTACTTGTAGTACTTTGTGCACTATTTATGGGATCATAAATTCCAACACAATAATAACGATTAATTTTTAACTGGCAGAATAAAACTGTTCAATACAACTAATTTGATTCTAATCTAGATGGAAAAGTTCCACAATCTAATGTAGAACATATTACAATAATTGTCTTTGATTTGAAAATGTCTTTATCATAAAGCTAAGCATGGTTATCTTTCTGGAGTATTTTCATTCAGGAAATTCTTTGTCTCTTTCAAAATGGAAATGAAGCACAACTGAACAATATCCATCCATTTTGAGAGGTACAAAATGCAATGAGAAAGAAAACGGAGATGTTTATAAAATTGCCATGGTGCATAAATGTGTGAATAATTCTTGGATTGTGTTTGGAGCATTAGATTGTCCTTCAGAATCATATCGTATACCTTTTCTGTCCTGCCTCATTTTGCAGTGCTTCCTGATATTTTGAAGGCCTAGTAATATTGGAGATTTCAGTATATATGCTCCACTAAGGAGTTAATTTTCCTCATCCTTAACAATTTTGCTTGCGATAACTCCACTATTTCAAAGGACCTCTAGCAATAGAAACCTAGGGTGTAACCGAACAGCTCAATTAGCCTTCACACTGAGAAAGCAGGAATTGTCAGAAGATATAAATCATATTGTTATTCTATTGGAGAGAGGGTTTACATAGAGGTTATCATGTTTTAACACAATAGCATCTTCTCTTTTCAGGTAAAATCACTTTAATTATGATGAATAAAGTCAACACAGGATCTAAAGTCTAAGATGAAACGTCTGTTTACACACTCTTTCTGAAAAGTCTCTTTTGCTCTTGTACATACTTGTTACTTTACCATTTTATGACTAATTACACCCATACATCCATAACTGACATCTGCTCAGACTGCCAGGTTATTTATGACCCTGCACAAAGTTTAAAGCAGATTATTTGCATTTATTCTGAATTTTACATAAAAACTAGTGACTGAAAGAAGGTTTTAGAAAAGAAATTTTTCATTGTCCATGTGGGAATGACACAGAATTTAATTTCTTATTTTTTTTATGCCTTGAAAAGCTATGTAAGTTTATTTTCAGTTGCTTTTATGGCTCCCTCTGAGTCTTGTATGGCTTGACTGACAATAACTAAAGGAGCCTAGATTTTCAAGGGGAAGCATACAAAATTAGTCCCAATACTGTCTTTTTAATTCTCTAACATAATTATTATGATTCAACATTTGAGTTGTGGCAATGTGTAAAGTCCCTAGTCAGGGATTAGTCTAGGCATGCTGGACATATTTGAAGAAAATACAGTCTTGCTTCCCCCAATGGGTTAAAGACGTTTTGCTCTCACTTAAGATAGCCAACATAAATAATTTTTAGTTTAGCAATGTGTTAATAATGTTATCACTCAGATTCATACAGACCATTTTATGGTATCTAATTGATAAACACAGCTTGCAGCTAAAGATGGGAAGCTGCATTTGGCTACTTCTCATTTTCCCTACGGTCTGTCATCTTTCCTGTGGTACATTTCATCACAGGGACAAAATACTAGAGAATCAGGCTTCATATTTCATGTAAGTTCTCCAAATCTGTTATTACATACTGATTGTACAGCCAGTTTTAAATGTTACTCTTAAAATAAGGATAAATTAAAGGGCAGAAATGTACAGATAGTCATTGTGGTATTGTTTATGGTTCTGTGGTGAGTTGACCTTGGCCAGCTGACAATCCAGCTGTTCTCTCGCTCTTCCTCAACGGGTTGGAGAGGGAAATAAGATAAAAAAGCTTGTGGGTTGAGGCAGAAACAGGGAGATCACTTACCAGTTGTCATCAAGGGAAAAACAAATCTGATGTGGAGAAAACTAATTTAATTTATTGCAATTAAAATGGATGTAGGTGGTAAGAAAAAAAAAAAGTGAAACTATTTCCTCTTACGTTCCCTTCCCCCCCTCACCCCCCCACAGGTTCAACTTCTTTTTCCCTGTAGTGCAGAGAGATGGGGAATGGGAGGATGCAATCTGTTTATAACAGAACTTCAACAAGGATGAAGAATCTATACACAATATTAGAGTTGAATGGGGTAAGGAACTTCCTTAAGCACTGAAGTTTGGTTTTCTGTTATACTGAGTGTAGCAACAAGCTGTTAATGTCTTTGGGAAAATGTATTTTAAAAGGGACAAAATGCTGCACAACAGGGTGAATAGTCAGGAAAACAAAATGTTTGAGAGACAACCCCGTAAACGTGAAGTGAAGAAAGATAAAGAGGAGGTGCTACAGGCATGGGAGCAGATATTTCCCTGCAGCCAATGGAGAAGACCAGGGTAGAAAGTATGTTTTGGGTTTTTTGAACTAGCATTGCATTTGTGTTGAATAAAGGCACACTGACTTTAACTGAAGGAGAAATCCTTATCTAAGTTTTAAGGTACAAATGGAGTTCTGACAATGTGAAGTAGCTAATGATCTGCCCATGGACTGCAGTTCAGCAGCTTTGTAGTCAGTATCTAACCCAAAATTGAAGTCAGTACAAAAGTTCCAACTGTTACACATGGCTTTGGACCAGATCTTTCAAACTGAAGTGTACTCAGAGCTTCCTATTAGGCATTATTCTTGAAACAGATTACCATAAACATCATCTGTCTTATTCACGATGTCATGATTTAATATTATGGCAATATGCTTACTGCTAAGAGCAACTACCAATTTTATCAGTCATTTTCATTATGTTTTTACCTTTACTTCCTTTTCAGCTGTTTCATTTAAAGTCTATAAATTTCCTTTTTATATGATGGCTTACTTGAGTTATTATTTCCTTTTGAGATTTTATATCTCTGTCTACTCTTCTTTCCCCTATTCTCTCATTGGTTCAACTTGCAACACTAAAGATTTTACTACTTCATTCAATTATAGGTCCTTTTCCCCTGATTTTTTTCCCCAATACCCACCAGCATTTCTCACCTTCTTCTCAACACTTTGTATTTATCCTTTGATCTTTTTACTACAACTATCTTGACTCCCTTGGTGTTTTTCTACTTTTTTCTTCTTTCTCACCTCCATTTGCAGCTGTATCACACCTCTTTTCACCTGTCCCATCTCATAGTTCTGTCTTCTAGTTTTCTTTCTGTTTTAAATCATTCATCTGGTTGCAAAGAATTGATGACATGAAAGGATTAAAGCTGAAGTGCACTGGATTTTAGGAGGCTTTTTGCAGCCATCTGCTTTTCTGATAATTAATATGAAACTCTTTCCATCAACTCCCTCAGTTCTATTTCATCTCTGAATTTAGTCTTTGTGTGGACTAGGTGAAAAGTAATTGAGGTCCCTATCATCCTTTTTCATAACAAAAAGGGAGGGAGGGAAGGATAATGCTAAATGTCTTTGAGATCTTCATACTCACTGTCAGCAGAAGGATGCAGATTATTAACCCTGCAGAACCTGGAGACCCATAATGAAAGCAATGTAAAACTCTCTTCTCCCATATAAAATCCCATCTTCCTATAGTGCTTTTCAAGGAGAATACTTTCAATAAAGTACCATATGAATTCCTCTGTTCTTGTGTTCTTTTGTTCACGTTCAGCAGGTGCGAGCTAGTTCTTTTTCTGTGGATATAGAATAGAGAGGGGTCATTAATATTGCTTAGAGAGCAGTTCTAGGGGGTGAACACTTTTTTCTATATGCATCCTTGTCTTAAAAATGGTCAAATGGAGAGAAATCTATAGGAATAAAGCCAAGATTAATCTTTATATGAAGCTGGTTCACTAATACAT
Organism: Bucco capensis; assembly: GCA_013396975.1. Taxonomy (NCBI): domain Eukaryota; kingdom Metazoa; phylum Chordata; class Aves; order Piciformes; family Bucconidae; genus Bucco; species Bucco capensis. The sequence continues at coordinate 711,135 of VWZO01004100.1, forward strand.
AGGTTGCAACATGCAATATTTGATTATCTGTAATGTGTGTCAAGACCTTCATTCCAACTATAATCAAGAATATACTGTCCAAACTGAAGATAGGAGTGGAGTTTTACAACTTAAAGAGGTTAATGAGCTGCCTTATGGATTATACTTCAGCAGCTATACAAAATTGCAGAAGATACTAGACCTCCAAAATACAAAATTTTCCTTTCAATCAGTATCTAAACCAAACTTTTTCTTGAAACTTTTGCATGTTGAACATTAACTGATATTTTTTGCTTGTTATTGCTTTCATTTCTTGCTGAAAATATCTGATTTCCAGTCTTTTTCACAATGACAGTTCTTTATATGGGGTTGGCTAAGAATGGATGGTGACAGCTGAAAGACTGAGACTATGTCTTCAGCGTGTGTGCTCGTTTTTTTAAAGAAGCTTTTTAGGCATTAGAGATGCATGAAAAGTCAATCAAAACTTAGACATCAGATACTTTGTCTTAAAATTCAAAGGAAGATGTAAGTGGCTGAAGGGTTGTCATGGAGAAAACAAGTAATAAAATGAGTAAGTTGTACAGAAAGATGGCTTTACACTCAGACAATCTGTTACAGTGGTCCAAATAGAATTACTCATTCCATTTGCTCTGAGGCAACAGTATGATGATTGTAGACTGCCTGGTTTTTTTTATGGATTTCCTTCAACCATTATCCAGAGTTTTATGATAGTGATGTAATGCCTGGGAGCTGTTAAGTTGTGAATGTTAGTGTTTAACTAAAGAAGCCTTAGCTGATCAGACCTGCAGATACCCTGTGGATACCTTTGGTAACAAATGATCTTGCCTGTCACACTTTCCCTGTACATATCCTGGCTGTTCCAACTTGGTTGAAAGGACTGGTATTAGCCAAGAAGTAATAGTCTCTTAAGTTGTTTGCTACACTCCACAGCACATTGTTTGGCATCTGTTACCTTCCCACATTATTAAAGTAGGTTATTGTATGTTACCCTAGCTTAAATAAATATGTCAAATTACAAAGAAAAATCTGCACTTAGATTAAAACAGTAAGGCTATGTTTGCTATAGAATTACAAAACATAGTCCTAAAGTGTTGTGGGGAATAAAGCATCCACACAGTGGGGTTACTCCAGGGATGAATGAAAGTCTTTCCTTATAGGATCATCATCATGTGAATATAATTAAGGTACTGTTGAGGGACCTTGTTAAGAGTGATGTTTTTCTCTTTCAGCTTTGCTATGAGGAACTTTAAAACTACATTATAAAATGGAGAATCAACCCTTTCATACACTTTGTGGGTTAAAACAACCCAGTAAGTGGGAACAGCAGTGACTTTAATCACGTAAAAAATAAGAAATTCCATTATGCTCTGCTGAATGAAGAGAAAGAATGCAAGAAGTAAACACCAAAAGGCAGCAGGTAGTCAGTGGGGTATTTGTTTCCTTTTACTGGTACATGATATGCTAATTTCTCTTAATGTTAATTTTTTAAAAATATTATTGACTTAGATGTAGATAAGATTCATCAGCAACATTCTGTTGAGCATTTTTAAGACATAGAGTGGTTAATGTCTTATTCTTCAACAGGCTTTTAAAGTCTATCTTACCTTTTAACAATTGTACATTAATTTAATCATTTTCCATAGCCAAATTTGCATTTTGTTACAATTCATGAGCATAAAAATCACTTGGAACTATAATAGCTTTCACAGATTTCCAAATCTCCAAGGCTTGAGTAAGAAAATAAACCTTCATAAAGTTATCAAAAAAGAGATGAAGTATTTTCCTGTACAAGGCCCAAGTACAGAATTATTTTGTTTTTTACAGGTATGAAAGACCAGACTTGCTTCATTTAATGAGTATTTTTACATAAGTAAAGATTGTAAATTAAGGGACGTAGACATAAATGATGGCATTTCTCTATGTAATAGGGAAAAAAATTAAAAATCTCTGTTTTAAAGCTAGAACAAATACAAAATAATGGAACTGTTTGCAGAGATGGTAGAAAATGAAAGAAGGAGGAAGCTACATTATTTATAATAAACCACAACACTTAGTTAATTGTATTGCATTTGTTTTCTAGTGCAGATCTGTAAAATGCTTTGCTTCTGTAATTGCACATATGCCGAGCCTTAAAAATTAGCGAAGGAAGTCATAGAGACACAAACAGTGGCATCCATCCCAAGTAACTTTAGATTGCTATATCTGAGCTAGTTATCTTGGGGTTTTGATTCAGGGAAGTTCTCTTTATAAGCTGTCTTCAGTGGAGCACTAATATGAAAGCTAGGTACCTCAGGTTTAATCGTATTTTAAAACATTTGAAGATGTCTTAATTAGATCAGTCAAGTACAGTTCTAAAGCAATTATTTCTCTCCATTTATGGCATGCATGTTTACTACCAAGCAAGATTTCCTCGTGTGTGCTGACAAGCAACAGATACTTTTAGGGAATATTTTACTTGAACTCCCATAGAATGATGTTCCCTGGAGCATCACTGACTATAAAGAAAGTCTTTCATGAGTAATTTCAGTATGGATGCCTTGTTTATATATGTTTAATTTTGGCAATAAAGAACCAAGCCACCGGTTTCCTCATTTGATAAAGTGTGAGTAAAAAGTTTGCATCATCCTAACAAGGCCAAGAAGATATCTCAAAAGAAAATTATACCAAACACGATTTAACAAGTCTTGCACATCAAAGGACATGACAACCTCAGAATATGTCCTTCAAAAATCTTTAGAGAAAGAGTATCTAAAATTCATATATCAACCTATTTTCAAAAGTTTGAGATGTACAGACCTCATTTTCCTTCAGATGTCGTTCTCTCCTTTCAATAACTTTTGCCTATTCAGGTAACATAAATAGTTGTCCTTCTTGCAAATCCTTGGATATTTGGCCTGCTTGAAGATTTGTATCTCTTTACTTCACATTCGTCTTTCCATGTCCTTCTGGGTTTGTGCTTAGGGATGAATTACTTCATTCAGTATTTAATGAAAGTGTGAACTATATCAATCAAAGTGCATAGCTCCCTTGTGTACTTACTTACAGCTTTAGGTCATTCACATACAGTAGCTGTTTAACTGTCAATTTTCCATTCCTGCCAGCCTGTCTCCAAAGTATTTTAATTTTTTTACAAAAAGCAGAGAGCTGGACACTAAGTGTATCATGGACAAATAGTGTAAAATTTTCTAAACTCCGTTAACAAATATTTTTCATAAGAATGATTACTTTTAATGATTGTCATTGAATAAATACTTTATTAAATATATAGAAATAAGAAATCCATTAAGAATTTCTAGAGTAAAATTTGTTCTACAATTTATCAGTTTGTCAGTTTATTTTTTTTCTTTCTGTGTCAAATGACATCACCTTTTTGTTGCGTGCTAGGTATCTACAGTGTTTTCACAGTGTGTAATTTACAGTGTGTAATTTGCAGTTCACTAACAAAATTTAGGTAAATGGCAGGCATACTCTGAAGTTTTATAGTAAAAAAGAATGCGAGTTCTGTGAACGTCTGTTGTTTTCTACCCTTATTCCTTTTCTTGAACGGAAGACAGTTATCCATTTCTGTTTTGTCAAATTATATGAGCACATATTTGCAGTAGCAACTTATGTCTCATTCTGTGCATGGGCATAATAAGAAATAGTGTGTGTCTGAACACAGTGCCTTGTCTTTCCTCCAGCTTTGTAGAATTAGCATGTAGGATTGACTTGGCAAAGCAATGCTGCAGCACTAGGGATGTATGAGTTCTAAGCAATGCCAAAAGGAGCAGGAGAAAGAAGTCATGCAACATGTGGGATGTCCTCTTGTAAATGTCTTCAGTAAATTTGAATCAACACAAGATCTTTAAGTAAATTGGCGTAGATATCTAGGAAAAAAAAAGATTAATATACTGACTGCCTCTTTACTGAAGAAGATATTTGAAATAGAAAAACCTCTGACCTTTCTGCTCTCCAGTAACTAAATATTTGTGTTTAGCACATGTTGGAAATGGCTGGCTTGTAGATGACAACACTGACCCTTAGTATTTTAAAGTTAGCATCTGTCTTCTGACTCCAAGGGAAATGCATAGATTTACAAGGATGAGATTGTTCAGATGTTAACTGTTTCACCCTGCAAATGCCTAGGAAAGGGTATAAACTTAAGCAAGCATGACAGCTACTCAGAGTATTATCTTTACTGTGAATGTGTATGAAGAAGTTCAGTCAACAAGACTATTAGTTTTCCAAAGAGTTTTCTTCTTCATTGCCAAAAAGCCTCTGTATGAAAAGCATGAAACAAACTGCTAATAGCACAACTATGCCAGGATCTTAAGGCTCCTGCCCCGTTGTCATATTCCACTTACAAAACAATCTGTTATCTTCCTTCTGTGTAGACAATATTGTGAACTATGAGGGATCAGATGATAAAAAAAGGATGTATCAAGCATTCTTTGAGTATATAGACAGATGCTGGTAGAGAATAAAGAATTAATGAGTCTGTTGATGTTTCCAAGCCAATTTCCTTTGTAGAGGATGGAAAACAGCTATATGGAGGCTATTATTCTCCATTCTGGTATATAAAAGTAGTGGGATACTTTAAATATAAATAGTCTTGACAAAATTAGATATCTACAACATAGTTATCTAGAGACAGACTAGATCTTTAAGGCTACCTTCAAGATTAACAGAGAGAAATAGGTCCCTCAGAGGGCAGTTCATCTTTTCCAATCTAGAACTCAGGCTGAGTTCTTCTCCAAAAATACATTTCCCTCCACTGATTATAAAAGGAAATAGTACTTATAAGTGTGTACTAAGATATGTTCCTGCCTCCTAACTACATTGCATAAATAGCCTTAATTAGTCATAAACTCAAATAAATGTGCAGGTAAAACTTCTTGTAACAAAATTATAGATAGAAGTTTGAGATTACAAAAGCTGTCTTATGTAAGTATGACTAATAACTGAAAAGGGGAATGTTTTGCTGTTGAATTATGCTCTTTTGTGTTAAATAAATTATACTAGTTTAACTTAACTCAAGAGCTACAGATAATCATATAAAATAAAAAAAAACCTTAAAATATTTATTTGTTTGGGAATTTGTGTCTGATTTTGATTTGGAGTTTGAGGTTTTTTTGTTTGTTTTGTTTTTAGATGTCTCTTTTTAAAGGACAGAATGTTCCTAATCTTGAGTTACAGATTCAGGATTAAGTAATCTGTAGTTCACAAATGAAGTTCTGCTTTACTGCCACTAACCAAGGAGTGAAAGAAAAAAAGAAAGCCATCATTAGAATTCCCTGGTTAGAAACTAATTCAACACATTTAATTTTAGGTAACAATTAAGAAAAGTTACTATCACTAATTAAGCTATACATAAAAGAAATCACACACTACACTTCAGAGTAACCAAAAGGCTTACATTTCAGTCATTTAATCGTAAACAGTAGAATTTTCCAGAATAATTAAAACACAACATTAGATCCACTCTTCAGCCAGCATAAATTTTATTATCTCTCTGGCAGTCTAGGAAGCTAACTGAAGGTCTAGACTAATCCTATTAATATTCATAATTTACATGTCTGCTTTCTCATAACATTATTTATAATCTTTTAAAATTCCTGGTTCTTCTGAGACTCTTAAGATAGTCAGTACATAATCTCTGTGTAGCTTACCAGGCAAATGCTTCTCAGTTTCAGCTGATGGATTTATTTTCTTATGACTAGGTCAGAACTGGAGCAAGGCAGTGCTAATTTTTCCCTTTTTTTTGTTTTGTTAGTCAACATAATGTCAGAGGATTCCAGTAAATATTAAAAAGCCTTCCTAATAGCAACAATTTCTCTGAAGTATTTACTCTTGGTTTCAATTAATAGCAAAACTGCCACAGAAATACTTTCCTACTTACTGTTCAGGTACTGGCTATGTAAACAAACAGGGTTTTTTTAACTTTATAATTCATATAGAGCAAAGCTGCAAAATTTCTGTGGAGAGGAAGTGATAGTCTTGCTTCCAAAGAATAACACGTCTAGCAACATCTTTCTGTCTGTTAGCTGGTTTAACTGTGTATGTTTATTTGTGTATGGTTAGGAGATCCTTCTGGAAGAATGTGTTTATTTCCATGAACATCTTGTCCTTTCCTATGGCCAGATTTGACTTATCCTAGATAGCATCCTCTCCATGGGTTTACATAACAGAAGAAAATGTCATCCAAAGTGAACAATAATCTCAGAAGTTGTCCCTGATCATTCAATTTGAACATAATTCAAAGTACTTTATTCATGTTAACAAGGCTTCTTCTCTAGCAAACTACTGCTTTATTTAGGTACAATGCCAGAAACCATATCATGAGTCATTGCAATTTTAGATGGATGGTGATTCTTGGTATTGCATGAAAAAAAAATTCTAACTCTGCTTTAGACAATTAAGATCTCAAATATCTTATGTGTCCTGGTATAAGTTAGAACAGAACTAATTCTCTTCAGTGATTTTACTTTTCAGCCAAGTTTCTTCTAAGTGACTGCACATTTTGGAACTAATGGCATGTTTTTTGCAGACAGTGTCTGCTTCTAATTGTGATAAGGCTCAATGTTTAGAGTGACTACCAAAGAATGGTATGTAGACCAAGATCACTGCTGGATCTTTTGTGCCATACTGGGGTGTGCAGAGTAAAAAGCCACACCTGCAGGGAGGAGTGGACAGGAGAGGTGACACTAAAATGACCAACTAGGTATTCCATTCCATACACGTCATATTTGATATTAAGCTGAGGGATCACGATGGTTTCTCTCTTTCTCTCTCTCTCCTTTGATGGCCTGCATCTGAGGAGGAGTCTGCCCTTTCTGCCTTTGATCCCAATCCATGAGTTCCTGAATCCAGTTCTGCATCTGTTTCCTGTCTCCCAGTCAAGTCTGGGACTTCTACCACAGCATCACTGTAGATGGTGACTAGTTGCTATCAGGGGAACAGGGTTCACTATTGATCTTGTATGTATTTATATATATTTTGTTGTTATTGTTTTTATGATAATAGTTTTGGTGTTTTTTCCAATCCAGTCTCTCTCTCCTTTATTCCATCCTTCTTTCCCTTGGGAATGGAGAGGGGTTAATAGACAGCATCTGTCACTCATTCAGTGGCCAGCCCTAACCTTTGACATGATATTTTAGAGAAAGGTCTGGATCCTTTATTTTATAAAATAGTCTTTTTTGTACCTGGAATAAAAGGAAATGTTTATTAAGCCCCAGACACAAAGCACAGATTAGACAACTTCTAAGACGGAGCCCCGATTGGTAGGTTAATACTCTAACGTAATAGATTAATCAATGTAAACCACGTAGCTCAGTGGAAACTGCTGTTCCAAATTGCCAATTTCATCTTCATCCAGCAGAGAAAATGCCAGCCTCTCTCTCTGCAGTAAAATCTTCTTGTTATAACAATGAAGCTACTCCAGAGTTACTGTTATTGTGAAACATCTGGTAACTACAAGATGTAGCTCCTATGAGATAATCACATCCCTGTAAAATTTGAAGAACTTACTGAACTTTGTTGTATTTCATGTTTTGTAATACCCCTGAGCGTGGTTGGCTCATAATGCCATAATCACTCTGCCTCAGCACCAGAAGTGAAACCACAGATGCTACACTTTGTTATAATGGCAAGTGCTTAACATAAATAAATGATCAAAATAACAGTATTGTAAATAGAGAAAATATATACACCATAATAAATACCATGGGATCGAAAATTGCTGGGAATACACTAAAATAGGTGCAGAAGGCCTCTTTATGGACATCATAAAAAATAGATCAGGAGATAGAAATATAAAAGGAAAAAAAAAAAAAAGCCTCTTCATTTCTACAACACTGCTTTTATTGTGAAATTTCCAAACAAGTAACTTAATCTGGAAGAACTCTGGTAGAGTCTTTTTCTTCAACAACTTAGAAAAGATAAAAAGAAAGTAAAAAAATTGAAATTTTGTACTGTATTTTGATAACACAACTGAAAGAAACATGTCTTGAAGTAAAGCATAGATCCCTTAAAATTTAAAAAAAAAAGAGAACCTCATATTTTTAATTTTTTTCAAAGTTTTTTTTAAAATTATCTGAAAATGAAATGTTTTTTGACAAATTCTCGTCAGAGTGAAAGCGCCTGAAATAATTACAATAGCCACTGTTGCTCTCTAAGCACTACTCACCCTCTCATCTGATCTGAAAAACTCTTAAAAAAATAATTGAGTCAGGGTATACAAAGGATAGTACTGGTGTTATAAACAGATATAATAACTAACTTACCAGAAAAAAAATATTTTAAATACTTATCACTTTGTATAAACAATAATGAATTTAGGATCAGAGGGTTTTTTTCTAAAAAAAAACAATGACTACAAATGAAGTATAAATGACATTTTTGGATATTATTGTACAGGAATGACTGGAAATCCTAAGGTAAAGCAGAGGTATTCTCGGCAGGTAATGTTAAATATTTTAAGGGCAGTTTCCCCAGGGATAGTTCTGTACCATCACTTACTGCTTCTAATGCATATTTCAGGAAACACAGAATATATCAAAAGGAGTTACATTTTAGTCTTACAAAAAACCATCATACTGAATCATATGAGACTAGAATCAGAAAATGCAGAAATGGCACATTCTCTTGTTAAAAAACAGCTAACAGAAGTCTCTTGTGATACAACTGCAATTGCCCGTGCTGTTTTTCTGTGTTTGGCAACCTGCAGAGACATTTCCACCTCTTCTAGTGTTACGATTTTGATTTTATACTGTTTAATAATCATTTCATGTTCACCAACAAAAAGGTAGCTTATGGTGACTGAGGGTTTCTAGCACAATGATATTCATTATTTTACAGCCAATCAACTCTTAACAACAGTGATTTATTTGTATTATAATAATAGAAGTGGGTTATTGGTTGTTTTGGGGGGGTGTTTTTTTAAATGTACTATACTGTTCTGTATTGTTGTTCTACACTTCTAATTTTATGCTGGAACATAGTTTCCATATGCCTAAGTATTAAATGCCATGGTTACAGTGGATTGGGTCAGCTCTTATGCTGGGGACAATGGGGTCTATATCTACTATATCTTTAGCAAGCACTGTTTTGGTAAAATCTTTCTGAGTTATTTTCTTCTTACACTGAGGAGACCGAGCAGCCATGCACATGCCAGCAAGAAGCCTGGCACCACAGCACACATGAAGAGATGTGTGAACACAGGTTGTGGGAGCAAGCACAAAAGCAAAGCCTAAACTTGTTTTTGTTACTTTGTGAACAAGGGGATTCCCAAAGGACCAATTGAGCAGAGGCACACAAGCAGGAACACAGGCACCATGGAGCTCAATCCTTGCTAGAGGATTGCCTGTTGTTGAACCTGCTGGTTTTGTCTGTTTTTCAGGGATTCACAGAGGTGTAGTTTATGTCTGTGCTTTGATCTTTTCCCACAGCAAGGCAGGAATCTCAAGTATGTTCAATAGGGTAACTCAGTTTATCACAGGCCTATATCTGAACACGGATGTTCTACTTGTCAAGCACACAAGACTAAGCAATGATTAGTACAATACATGTTTTTCTACGTCTCAGCTGCAAGTCACGTGAGTGTTTTTACAATCCTCCTTGCCATTCTTCATTTTCCCAAGAGTAAATACACTTCAGGAACAAAACAAACTATGTCTGTACAGTAGTCCTCAGCAAGGGGGAGATCCCCACCAACTAAAAAGCTTTGGGACTTGAACCTCCAGGAAAAAAACCCAAACTAATAAAGAAATGACAGAAAATCAAAGCAACAAAAAAAAACCCTCACACACACAGACTTGCTCTGTTGGCTTGGTAGGGCCATTTCTAAGGTGAATTGCATATGGAGTACTCAGTAGCTACACATTCGACACACGAGAAAATGACCTATAACTCTACCTACCTATCATTCTGTCCATACAGTCCTTGCAAACAGGTATCTATTAGCACAGCTGTGAAGGGAGGGTTGCTGTCAGCATGAATTTTAGAAGGTCAGAACTTCTGTAACTGTAAAGCCTGTTACTGCAGAAGGTAATATGATAAAGTAAGAACTTCCTTTAGTAATGTGGGTTTTATTGTTTTTCATTTTCTTGGCACAGTGGAAGAATGATGTATACATGGAAGCAATGGAGATTTGTCTGATGAGCTTAACGGGCAATATGTTACTTTTTGCAATAGTGTTTCTATACCATATGGTAAACTTCAGTGCTGAGTCTCTTCAGGCGGAGGTTTTTGATAGTTCTATGTATCAGAAGTGTCAGAAACTCTCAAGTGTTTGTTTATCTGGAGTCAATATAGCAAATTACACTGTTCTACTAGTTGTTATTAAGCTGCTATGATGTTCATAGGATACAAACTTCCTCTGCACAAGTCTAGGATAAAGGCCTTAAGAAACTGTAGCAGATGAGCATATATGTTCCCAGCAGGCAGGCATGTGGCAATATGGTGAGCACCTGGCAAAAAAACTGTGTCCTCTGCTGCTTCTGAGCTTCTAGCATTTGGTAGAACCAATGAAGCTACACAGATACAGGTCTTGTCCAAGCATGTGACCACCCAGCTTTCCAGCTGTGGGATGTTTGAAGGGATATTCCTAGAGGTGTAAAGTAATTGCAAGGAATTCTGTGGGGGATGTAATCAACCGATCAAAAGAGATGATTACCCTGCTGTATTCAGCACTGGTGCAGCCTCACCCAGAGTACTATGTGCAGTTCTGGGCCCAACAATTTAAGAAGAATGTGAAGGTCCTTGAATTCTTCCAAAAGAGGGCAACAAAAACTGGTGAAAGGGCTGGAAGACATGTTCTGTGAGAACTGGATGGAGACAGAAAAGAAACCTCAGGAACAACAACTTCACCAGTAGAGGATGATGTGAAGAATAATTCAATTCTTTCTAAGAATCAATAGAGATGGCTGCTTTTTTAAAAGGATTTTGTATAATTCTTTCTAAGGTCAGTTCCTTCATTACATTTCTACTTCATTAAGTGAAAACTTGAATCTTTCAACTATTTTTATCTTAATATGAGAGCTGGACATGAAAACCTGTTCTGTTTTGTTTTTGAGATCTGTTTATACAGAGCAGAATACAGGTTTGGCTTTTTTTTTTTCTGATAATGCTGTTTAATAAACCTACTTCAGTATTATTTTTTTTGCTTCTCCATTTCCTCTTGCTCTGCTATTTGATTTCACAAATGACTGAACAGGAAAATCTTAGAACTTTTCTTTGCTTCTCATTATTTAAAGCCTACAAAATTGGTTTAGAACTTATTAGACACATTCGTAATTTCCTTACTTCAAAGTCTTACATTGAAATTTTATCCATATGCTAGTAATAATGGGAGTTTAAAATAAGAAACTTTTACACATTAGGACAGAGAGGGCTACAGCATTTCTTAATACAAACAGAAGTGGGGAAAAAGGCCATATAATGCTATTGACTGAATCAAGATTGACAAAAATACTGGCAGATTTTATTGTCAATATGTGTGGTTATGAGGTGGTAGAGGTGAGGGGGATACTGCTGTTCAGTCTGCCTATGGTTAATAAACTCTGGCAAAATACTGTATTCTAATGATACTTCTTGCAAGCTAATAGTCATGCAGCCAGCGTGCAGAAAAAAGCATTCATACAGATGTTGTTATAAAAGAGACTACTGATTGCTAAAATTTACATGAAGAGATTAGGATCTCACTTGACTGGTTTGCATTCCAGCATACAGAATGCAAAATATAAAAGAATATTTTGTTTTGGCATAACCATTTTCTGATATTTTTGTTTGTCAACAGTTCCTAGATATGCAAGGATCTATTTTTCCCTGCAGTCTATTTTACAGATTGCTTATCAATATGGGGACAGTAAAACACCATGCAATAGGGTAATCTGAAGATAGCAGCCAATTTACCTATCAGTGATTGTTCTCCATTGCTCCCCACATCCTTCAAGTATTTCTATGGCTGTTGTTCAGTTAAATTTATAAAATAAATTAAAATGCTTTTGCAAGGAGCGTGATTTAGGTATTTTGAAAATGTCATATTGTAAGTTTAAGCATGTGGAGCAATAAAAAAATGTCTCCTACCTGCTAATATATAGAGGAGAAATAATTTTTGGTTCATTTTTTTACTTATTCCAATGGGTAGATATTGACAAGTTATTAATCTCTGATTTTCTATGTGTTGTTATTAAAAAAATAAAATTTCTAATCATAGGGGAACACGACTTAGACCTGAAAATAAAAATCTGCCTCAGTCTTATTCTAAAAAGAGGACTGAGAAGGTCACTTGAACTTACTAATTAAGATAGGAGAAAAGTTTATAATATTTTGCTCTTAAAGAAAGAAGTATGGTAAACAGTTTCCCATCCCGGGAAATGTTCTTGTATTTCCACATGGAATGTGGAGAATGGAGGCAGAGAAAAAGAATAGAAGCTGTGGCCAGAAAAGCAAACTAAAATAGACACTTCAAGGGTGTTCACAAAGCAATTTTCTCTTTATATATATATATATGATTTTTCTTTTAATCAAGTCATCCAAAACCTGTTTGGAAACTTAAAATACTTTTCAGATAATGACTCAGATAATGACTATGATTCATCTTATCCAAGTTCAGTTCTCACAATCTGTTAGTCATATAAACTTCTAGGGATATCAGAGAGAGACAGTAATTTCTGAAAAATAATTAACTCTGTTTTGGGGTAGATGGTCCAAGTGGGTATGAAAAAATGCTTTCTGGAGGTTCCTGTATCCAGTATTTGCACAGGGTCTCAAATAAAGTGTCCAGACATTTATGATGTCCCACAGTATCTTACACATCTTCACAGAAGTGATGACTATAAAATAGGGTTTATGAGAATCACACACTTCAGAAGGAACAAGTGGATGGTAGATGGGATACCCTAAGGCACCTCAACTATCACTAGACATCTATCTATGGGAATCTAACTAAATCCATGGAGCCTAGATAACCACATCAGAGAGGATGCTTAATGCTCCGGAGGTGGGATTAAACAAGTCAGATTCATTCATGCTCATTTGGGTATCTACAGTGATACTTTGACATGTCACAAAGTGACACTTTCATGGTGTCGCTTTGACATGTGAACTGTCTTAATTTCTGAGTGATACCCCAGTATTTTCACATCACTTTTCACATAGTAACATGTCAGCTCCACAAAAACCGTGTCAGAAAAGATAGTACTCCAGACAATCTAGTTAAAATGGCAAAAGTAAATACATTCTTTCATCAGGATAATAAAACATATGTAATTACTATTCAAAGATGCCAGTAAAATGTTAATCTGACTTCTGTACTATGAATCTTAGGCTCTTGTTAAGTTATGATTAGGGTTTTTCTTGTAACAGGGATCCTAGATATTTTAGGATATGGCAGATTATAGGAGCCCTCTACAGTGAAAACCAGTCCAAGTGATGTCACATGGGAGCTCTCTAATACAAAGTATTCTACTTCACTCCCTCACAATGTCAATTGTTCTTTTACTTTTTAGAAGTGTCTACGTTTTTTCCAGGATTGTAGTTCCATCTTAACTGAAGAAAATTTTGTTTCCCTCTGTTCTAACATGAATGGAAGATAATTGAAATCATGCTTCTTTCTGGAAACACATTCAGGGCTACACACCTGGCCATGACAGTAACATAGTCTTTTAACACAATCACAAATAAAATAGGAGAAAATTCATTTGAGTTTAGTGTTGTTGATAGATAGGTTTTGTTGTTTGGGTTGGGGTTTTTTTGTGTGTGTTGAGGGGTTTTATTATTATTTGTTATAGGGTTTTTTTATTATTTTTGTGTGTGTGTGTGTTCTGGTTTGGTAGATTTGTTTGATTGTTTTAGGTAAAACATACCAACAAGGCTACATCACTATAAAATAGTAATCAATCATGCAAACTACAACTGCTTATTTTTAACCAAAATAAACCAACCCCACAGGAGCAGAATAAATGCACCAATTAGCTTTCATATCATAAAATCATAATATCACAGTATCACCATAGTATTCATTGTTTTCTGCTCACATGCTGTTATGTTCCTGATCCTGCTTCAACATTACATAAGGCCAAAATATCTACTGACTTGGGCAGAAACAATGTCAGATATTCACACACACCTTGTGTGGCTGAAGTGCAAAACACTTAATGGAATCTTCAGTGAGTAACAATTTATATAGAGATGAAAGCAGCCGTGCAGAGAAGGACTTGGGGGTCATGATAGATGCAAAGCTGGATATAAGCCAGTAATGTGTACTCACAGCCCAGAAAACCAACCGCATCCTGGGCTGCATCAGGAGAGGCATGAGCAGCAGGTCTAGGGAGGTGATTCTGCCTCTCTACTCTGCCCTCGTGAGGCGCCATCTGGGAATACTGCATCCAGTTCTGGGCTCCTCAGCATAGAAAAGATGTGGACCTTTTGGAGAGAGTCCAGAGGAGGCCACAAAGATGATCAAAGGATTAGAGAACCTTCCCTATGAGGACAGGCTGAGAAAGTTGGGGTTATTCAGCCTGGAGAAGAGAAGGCTTCGAGGGGATCTTATAGCAGATTTCCAGTACCTAAAGGGGGATTATAGGATAGAAGGGGAGAAACTTTTTGGGTGGTCTGATTGTAATAGGACAAGGGGGAATAGTTACAAGCTGAAGGAGGGGAAATTTAAATTGGAGATTAGAAGGAAGCTCTTTACCCATAGGGTGGTTAGGCACCGGAACAGGTTGTCCAGAGAGGTTGTGGATGCCCCATCCCTGGCAGTGTTCAAGGCCAGGCTGGATGTGGCCCTGGGTAACCTGGTCTAGTGATTGGCATCCCTGCCCATGGCAGGGGGGGTTGGAACTAGATGATCTTTAAGGTCCTTTCCAATCTAGCCATTCTATAAATCTATGAATCTTTTGATATTGCAGAGTCCTTCAAACATCAGCATCAGATGTGTTGAGCAGCATTCTCATTTCACCAAGGCACAGTGAAAGATTAATTTTATAAAGAAGCTGACCAGTAACAATTTGCTCCACATCATTCCTAACACATTTCACAATTTCACCCTTGAGACATGACACTTGATGACATGTCAGATGCCATACTAAGAAAAAATACTCCTCACAGCAAGCCTCAGGCTACTTATTGGTAATTGCTTTCACAAACATTTAGAAAGTGATGAAATAATTTTGCCCATTTATATTTCAAATGCCTATCTCAAAAAACATATTGCTCTACTAGGCAGTGTCCCATCATCTCAAGCATTTTATTTTTTTTTTTTTTGAAAATCATTGTTATAATCTAAACTGCTATGTTCAAAATTTTATTTATAGGTGAAGAAGAACAGCTTGTATGTACTTAAAGCCAAAAATTTGTTAGTGTAAGTGAAATCTTAAGAATGTCATAATAAGGAGTCCAGATCTAATTGTTATGGAAAAAGAAAGACCAATAATGCAATTAAAATTGTAATATACACTAATTATTTTCTACCCCTCTTTCCTAATGTTATACTCTCTACTTCACTGAATGAAACTCCATCTTACTCAGTTACGCAATAGATTGTTCTTGTAAAAAACTTCTGTCAAAAACTTACATCACCCTTTTATATTATTTGTAGCTGTTGAATATAACATCAATATCCTACTAAGAACAGAGATTTTACACATAGTAACTTAAGCTTTTATGTCAAAAATCCAAAGATGTTAAAGGTTATAATATAAATGAAAGGATGACAAATACTATACCATAAGATATTGCTTTTTTTTTTCTGAACTGTGTCTCATAATCTGGCTGAGAAGACCAAATCAAGCACATATGAGGCGCAGATAGAATTATAAGGAAATGTAGTTCTGTTACCCACAAGAGCTTCAAGACATGTCTGTTCTGGGACATGCAAAATAAATTGTCTCCTCAGGAGTGTTAGAAATGGAATGCGCTCTAAAACCTCCAATCCAAACTAAAAATGCTATGATAGAGATACAGTATGTTTTAAAACTTTATAACAGTACTATTTCATTGCCTTAGGCTATCTTGGATTGTTCTTAAACCACATCTTTTTAATTGCTTAGAGTTGTTGATGCCATTTTCTAAATGACAGGATCTAGGAATAAATATTTTTCCTGTTTCAATGTTTATCTTCATGATAATGGGCAGACATTAATAAGAATGACTGTTACTTTTCTTCAGCAATGTCTGCTTTCATTTTTATTCCTTGCAGGATGATAAATCAAATATTTAGACGGTTGTACTCCTCTTATGGGTTTTATTTGCTCGGGGGACCAGAAGAGAAGGTTGTCATTTCCTTTCTGGTTAGTGCTCACTATTATCTACCATTAAGGTCCTTC
The DNA here is from genome assembly GCA_013396975.1 of Bucco capensis. NCBI lineage: Eukaryota > Metazoa > Chordata > Aves > Piciformes > Bucconidae > Bucco > Bucco capensis. The sequence continues at coordinate 727,439 of VWZO01004100.1, forward strand.
TGTTACAATATTTGCAGGTAGAAATGAAATCTGTCAGATGTTGTTTTGTTTTTTTCCTGCAGCTTGGTATTTTACAAAACATTTGTAAAGGTTCCTGTGTTTTGCATCTGCTCGTATGACCTGTAAAAGTCAATAAAGTTCTCTATAGGAAATTGAATCACAAATAATTCTGTTCAAATACTTACTGCATTTGAGAGGAAGTTCTGAGAATGCCTGACTGTCTGCTTGCTCGAGGAAACCATCATTTGGTAAGAAAAACTTCAAAAAAGATTATTCCTTGTTCATTCCAGTTTTTAGTATTTCTTATATACTTTTGTTTTAATTTTGATTATATTTGGAAGTATGTAGAACTATCTTCAGGTCCCTTTCATTGACCCTTCCAAGTTTTCCATATTAACCATGAACCTAAGACAAAGCAAGCATTTGTGGTATGCAATGATTTTAGTAGAAAAAGACCCTGCAATAATACTCTGCAAGTAAAAGCATATATATATATATATGCTTTATATATATATAATAGCTTATATATATATATAAAATAGATATATCTATTCTATATATAGATAGATATATATCTATATCTATCTAAATATATCTATTTCATATATATATAAAATATTTTAAGAAAGTATCAGTGAGTGATCAATAACATTATGTCTATTACAAATAGATCTGAATACTTAGAGACAAGTTTTTCTGAATGCCTTCCAACATTGCTGCTAAAATAACAAAAACTTTACATGGCTTTACATGATTTTGGAACCTGACATTTTAAAACTCCATGTTTCAGGCTCCATAACAGAAAACTGAAGCAAAAGGTTTATTTTCAACAGTATTATTCCAGAAACATTTTCTGGAAGAGAAGTTAATTTCCAGCTCTTGTAATTCAAAGGGAAACCTTCCAAGTCCTTTGACTCTGATAAATAGAAACCATGCTGTTTGAAACAGCTAAGAACCTTAAACCAGTATTGATTAAAAGAGCATACTTTAAGAGAGAGTTAGCTTCATTAGTTTTTAGGATTTATTTTAAATCACAGATGCATAGAATTTGTTTCCCAGTTTAACACATGGGAAAGCCATGAAAATAGTGATAAGAATGTTTTCCTTCTTTTTTTTTTTCCTTTTTTTTCTTAAGTGCATTTTTTTTAACTCCAAACTACAAGATAAGCAAAAGCAATCTCACAGAGTGCAATTTATGACGTGAATGTCAGACATTGTGCTATTGTGTGGATATCACCACTGCAGGGTAAAGTAGGCTGAACAAGCTTCTGACCAGTAGACTGTTACACACATACTGTCATCACCACAAGTTAAAGAAAAGTGCTCAAAAAAATGACTAGATAGACCAGATGGGATATATGGAAGTGTCTAGCATTTCCTTACAAATTTAGATGCCATAGACTTTTAGAAAATAATACAGCTAAGAGAAATGAAGTACAAGAATGTCGTAAATGTTCAGGTCAAACATGCTGAACTCTTACAGAGGTGTTATTTACCAATTAAAGCAGCATCCATTCACTGCAATTTTAATTTTTTGGTTGTGTAAAGCATACAGTGTAATGAAGTAACTTTATTCCCAGAACTAGCTTCTCATTACTGCTTTGGTTCAAAATGAGTGTGGATTTAAAGTAAATCCTTTGATTGTCCCCACTTACCATTTGTTGATTGGATTTGCTGAATAGCTTCGGTCTCCACAAAATCTCCAGATTTCTGTGAGGGCAAGCTAAATCAGAAGACACATTCATGAGTGAACTTACATGCTTTATCTTCTTACTGGAAAACAAAGCTCTGAACCTTCAGCCACCTTTATATTACATGTGTAGTGGGGATGCTCGGTAAATAGGATCAGACTAAATCTAGTCAGGAATAAAAGCTCTGAAGCTCACCTGATGTACATGCAGCATTCCCAGCACTGATTACTTTGTTCTACTGACTGTCTCCTATTCTGTCTGAATGCCTAGATTGTATACATATACACCAATCAGAACCAGGCATCTTACACTGAATGTGGTTTAACTTCTACATGCTTTTGTTAATTTGTTTTTTAACTGTTCTAAGTAACAGTTCTCATCCAGAGTAAGAAATTCCTTGTGCAACAGTTTTTTCTGGTTTTTTTTTCTGCACTGTAGAACTCTGATTAATCTCTAAGATTCAGTTGCTTAAGCTAATTTTCTAGTGCTCTTTTAGATATGCCTCCTTCTGACTCCTCTGCCTGCTTATTTTCAAAAGATCTCCCATAGAGCTTCCCACAGGGCATGTGACATTTTGATTAGCCCCATACAGCCCCTGAAAATATCTTACATCTGGGTGACTGAACTGAGCTCAGTCAGTCCTTTAAATGTTATTTACACACAGACTATTTGAGCAATTTGCTAGGAAGTGCCTGTTTCTCTATGATGCCTAGATCATCAACAATTCTAAATCCAAAAGTCATTTTCAAGTGTCAGAGGATGAAATTGGTCTCCAAGACAAACAATTCTCAGTTTCATTCGATTAGCCTTTTCTACTCAGCCAACAAATTCAATATTCCTGGCACAATACTACTACTACAATACTGTAGTTTCTTTTCTTTTTATCTTACTTCAGTGTGGTAGTGTGCCTCCTACTCCCCACTGCCCCTGCTTAAGCCACCAGAGCAGGTTGTGATGGCTGCATTCAGCTTACTCTGGACTTTGAGGAACATGGTAACCTGGTAACATGGTAACTGAGGGCTGTCTAGAACAGTGACCCAGATGTCTTGCTGGAATGCAAATATGGCTGTAAGTCAATCATCTTACTTTATAACTATTAGACCTCCCAGGGCCCATTGAGCTCTCCTACCTGGCAACAGGCTGCACACCAGGATCTCCCATTGTATAAGGAAGCTTCTCAAGGTTACTTTCCAGGTTGACAGATTCCTTCATGTAACAAATTCTTGGTAAGTGATTAATAGCATACTAAAACTGAAATCTTAGATAAGTGATATAAAGGATTGATTGTGCATATATAGTATTTTGGACATAAACAGCTGACCAAGTCTGGCACTAGGAGCAGATACAGCTGCATCTAAACTCCTTTCTGAGAACGAAGCAAGGAGATCCTTTCTGAACCTCATGACTCAACAGGAGGTTTTCCATGAGAGTTTTGTTTGACCCTGTCCTCTGTGCAGTAAATAATCAAGTGTACCTTGCCATTTAATCATGTTAAACTACTCTTGAATTTACTATTGAACTTTGTTATATCAATAAAGTATAAAGTTGTTTCTCTCTTACAAATGAAGTGCATGACTCTATCTGTGTGGTCCAAGTAGTTTCAGGGAAAGGCAGTGAACAATGTTAGATTATGCTTATGAGAATAAAGCAGAATTAATTCATATGCATTACAAAGTTAAATATATTCCCACCATTCTCTTCCTTTCCACAGTCACAGGGTCTCTGATTCATTTTCTAATTTTACTGGGCTCAAATCCCGAGGTTCATTTGTGCATAGCTGCTGCTTAGTCATGGTTTCTCATCATATATTTTTTTCACTTGATTGTTATTGTTATTGTTGAAGTATGGAATTCAGAATTTCCCTTACTGTTTATTTTTGACCTCCCTCCTCTTTTTTTTTTTTTTAATTTGTCACAATCACTGATATTTCTTGTTTTCCAGTGTATTGGTAGTATTTCCCACATTTTGCCATCTGCAAATTCAGCAAGTACGTATTTTCTTTAAGAAAACATGAAGAGTTCTTGACTCAAGAGAGCTTTTTGCAGGACTCAGTAAAAACAATTGGGGAATGTGAGAATGCATGATAAGAATAACTGTTACACTGAAGCTTCCTTTAAAAATCTAAGTCAGCTGATTATATACTATGGCTGCCCTGAGAGAAGCAATGCAGATATTATTTGTTTTGTGAATGACAATGTTGTATCAATATAGATCTATTCCAAGTTCTTTAGAGAAGCTCTAGAATGCTTGTGATTTTGGATTGCATTAATTACATCCATGTCTAGTGCATTTTATTACATCAGTTGCAGGTAATTCAGTAATTTATATGTAAGTATCAGTAAAAACTGAGGGTTTTTTTCTGTGCTCTTATAAAATTACTTTATGTCTCCCATCATATGGGAATGAGATTAATTTTGAGGGCTAAAAAGATTTATTTCTACAATTTCAGTATGTTAACAAAAGCATATGAACTTTGATAGTTACAAGAAGTAATCCAATTTCCCCAAATATCTGCATATATACCTTGGTACAGTTTGTTAGGTTTTGGCTCTGTCAACAGTAGGCTTTCTAAAAGGTGTCTCTGAGCTCCTGCCAAAGGTAGACTTACTGATTAACCTTCCTCTACCCCATCAGAGGGAGGATGAGTCTCTTTCTCACTTTGTAATAGTTTTATTGAGTGCTGTTCATTAATTATGACTAAAGAGTGATGTTCACTTGCCATATAGTGATATTGTTACAGGATAGCTCTGCATGCAAAAATCAAAATCAGTGATTATAGCCTGAAGTTCCCTCTCTGTGGTGTTACTGGAATTGTCTGTTATTTTCCTATCTTTTACTTATTGTTTTCTTTGAGGAACTAAATATCTTCCTGTGGCTCCTTGTTAACAAACCTCATGAAAAGCAAGTTCCATGTACCTATTCACATACACAGTAGGTTATTAACTCTCACTAAGGAAGAAGAGGGCTTCTTACTGTAGTTTAGACTAAGCAGAAAATAAGAAAATCTGCAGGAATTTATGTGTTACTGAAAGAAGCTGGAAAAAAGGAGTTTTGATCCTGTATTAACCTCTGTGTTTGCAACCATGTCTACTTACTAAGTGGCTCCTCATCTTAGGGAACTGGCAAAAACAAAGTGCTAGAAATAAATTAGAAAAGCAGTATTACACACTCAAAATCATAATCATAGAAGTTTAGAATAAATAATTTTCCCAGAGCTCAACTTTTTTGATAGTAACAGTATGCATGGACATAAGATTAATATATGTGGAACAATGAATAAGTGGTTTCCATATTATTTTGTTTAAAATGCCCAATTCTATTAAGTAGTATATAATTATAAGATCTGACACTGTAAACCCCTTGACAATCCTGTAATTAATTTCAATATAATTAAAAAAAAATAAAATTACTATATTCTGCATTACTTTTCTGAACTTTAGTATTTGCTGGTTAACATAATATTATGAGCTTGGAAACATAAACCAAAGGGGAAGAGGACAAAACATGATTACGTTATGCATAAATCATAAAAAAGAAGAAATTTAGAATAATTTCTAGATCTCAAAGATGACATGGTAATATCTGTTTCTTTGTTTTTAAGAATATAGTCAGAAAGGGAAGGTTAGAGTTTTCTTTTGGTGGCAGGGTAATGAGATTTTATGGGAACTGGTGTGGAAATAAATGTGGAAATGTAGTTTGAGAGAACTTGAAATGAATATGGAAAAATATTTTTTTGGCAAAAAATAGTTTAAAAAGGTCTCAAATTATAGTGGCAAGTTACAGTGGGAAAAAAGTCAGTTTTTGCATAGGTGATAAAAGGTAAATTTCAGGGGATGAGGTAGACAAGTACAATGAATGTAAAGCTTGAAGACTCATCAGGCAGAGGTTACCAAAACGTGATACTGAACTTTTTTGTCTTATATAGTCAAGTCTCTCTTCTTTTAAGAACTCTTTTTCGGGGAGAAAAGAGCTACTGTGCAATGTAAATTATACCTGCACAGTAGATTTGTCACTAGTTATCTTGTAAAGGCACAGAAAAATTCTTAACTGAATGCACAGGGGGTGATTTCATGCATACTTTTTCTTCTCTCATCCAGAAAAGCCCCTAAATTGAACTCAAAACTGAGAGAAATTTTAAGATGCTTCATGGATGTTTGAGATTCCAAGCCCATGGAGAAAATTAGAATGAAAATAAATTTGAAGAGACAGACATCAGTAACTCTGAGCAGCAGAGGAAAGATGAAGTTGTTTAGGTGTGTATTTCTGAAGGAATGCAGTAATTTGATGGGATAGGTGTAATGACTTCTTCTACCCTTTCTCTCTATTACTTTATTGGTCAATGATAGGGAAAGAGAAGCTCTGATGTGACAATAGCATGATTAAGACACAGTTGAAAATAGTAAAGGTTAAATATAGTTGTCAATATAGGTAATAGCAGCGAGATGAATAGCTCTCTAGACTCTTCTAACTATATTGACTTGACTAGGTGTACACTGTAATATTACACTGACAGCTTAGTATTTTGAGTTTTTTTCCTCCACATATGTTCTACACACACAAAGTCAATAAAGAAAAATAAATGTGTCACCTGAAGTAAGGAGTTAAACAGTCAGTGGAAGAATGGCTGTAAGAGCTTTGAGATCACTCTGGTGTCCTAACAGCTGGATTGTACAGTTGAAAAACCTGTTTCATGAGATCAATCATTTGCTTGATTCTTATCCATCAAGAGTTGCTTTATTTGTTTTGTTTAAAGAGGTGTTTTTTTTTTCATGGCTAACAGATGCAGGATAGAGGCTACATGTACAACTCTGCCCTTAGAGCAGGTGAATGGTCTCTCAAGCAGCACACCATCAGGCAGATGTAAACTGACAGTACTTAGACCCAAGTGTCATTATCTCACATGACCGTTGACAAAAAATGTGGCTTGGCAGATCTTATTTTCTGTTTCACCTCTCCATGCAGCATTCCTTTTCTTAATAGGAAATGTTAAAGAACTATATTATATTATATATTATATTTAAACAGAAATCAGAAACCTGCCAAAATTTTATTTCTAATAAGAGTCAGAAATGATACATAAGGCTCAAGTAATTCAGAAGTACCTTTTGCTTTGTTGCGTAGTTTCAAATTAACCAATTCAAGCTAAATATGCTGTATCAACAGGTGATCAACAGTAGCAAGCACTGGGTAAGATGCCCCTGAAATTATACAATGCAGCTCATTCTGCCACCTACAACAATTAAAAAGGAATATTGTATGCTATCAGTGAAGTGCAAAATATTAAAACACAATAGTCGTGTACAAAGCAGAGGAGAGGGAAACAGTTTAATAGAAGACTCATTCGCTGGGTGAAGCATGGATTTAATGTTTGTGTCACTGGTCTTTACATTTGTATTTTCTTTAATACACTACATAAAACTATGCTAGAGAATATCTTACTTAAAGGGGGAGGGAGGGGAGAGTGGAAGAAAAAAGTGTTTCATACTGATATGAAAACAGTAGGAAAGCATACAAACAGCTGTTAAACATATGGAGCTGATGTATAGCCATCCAGAGAGGCATCAGACAGCACTGGCAGAAGAACACTACAAAGTAATCCAGTTTATGACTAAGGTTCTTTTACTCTCTGAACATGCAAAGCTTAGTAAAAAGAGCAACATATCCTATGTGCACTTTAGACTTAAAAGGATCATGAAGTACAGGTTGTGATGAGTCAGTGAAGAAGGGTGGAAACTGACTGTGTTCCTGCAATTGCTGGTTTGACAATAATGTGACAAGAACCAGTGGAGAGGTAGAAAAACCTGACCTGTCAGCGACAATAAGTATTCAAAGCTGAATTTCCTAAATAGTATGTGACAAGTTAACAGCAACATAACAAAATGTAGCAGACCATCAGAGACCTAATGATTGAGATGGATATAGCATGGCTACTCAATGATGGACATATTGGTCATAGCAAATGTAGCCAAAGCGGAGATCTGTGACATCAAGTGCCACAGATGTCAGTTATAACCATATGACATCAATTCCATGTTACTGTATATTCACAGCTAAATTATAATATAAATTATATAAATTTTAAAGATTAAATGCTGTATGTGCATCATGCAGTGATATGTGGGAGTGTTGATCTGCTGGAGGGCAGGGACGCTCTGCAGAGGGACTTGGACAGGTTGGATGGATGGGCCAAGGCCAGTTGTATGAGGTTCAATAAGGCCAAGTGCCGTGTCCTGCACTTTGGGCACAACAACCCCAGGCAACGCTACAGGCTTGGGGATGAGCGGCTGGAAAGCTGCCCAGCAGAGAAGGACCTGTGGGTGCTCGTGGACTGCTGGCTGAATATGAGCCAGCAGTGTGCCCAGGTGGCCAAGAGGGCCAAGAGGATCCTGGCTTGTATCAGGAATAGTGTGGTGAGCAGGAGAAGGGAGGTTATTGTGCCTTTGTACTCGGCACTTGTGAGACCTCATCTGGAATACGGTGTTCTGGGCCCCTCATTACAGGAAAGACATTGAGATGCTGGAGCGTGTCCAGAGGAGAGCTACCAAACTTGTGAGGGGTTGAGAGAACAAGTCATATGAAGAGAGGCTGAGGGAGCTGGGCATGTTTAGTTTGAAGAGGAGGAGGCTGAGGGGGGACCTCATTGTCTTCTACAACTACCTGAAAGGAGGTTGTAGAGAGGTGGGGGTTGGCTTCTTCTCCTTAGTAACTAATGACAGAACCAGAAGCAATGGTCTGAAGTTGCGACGGGGAGGGGTTAGATTGGATATTAGGAAGAAATTCTTTACAGAAAGAGTGGTGAGGCACTGGAACAGCCTTCCCAGGGAGGTGGTTGTTTAAGAAATGTGTAGATGTGGTGCTCCAGTTTTTTTGGTTGGTTTTTTTTGTTTGTTTTTTTTTTTTGGTTGGACTCAGTGATTTGGGAGGTCCTTTCCAGCCACGAATATTCTGTGATTCTGTGACAGTGTAAAGGCAGTGTAAAGATGGAGCCAGACATGACAATAGGTCAAGAGGCATAAAGTAATCAGAAATCCTGGTTAAATATAAGAAAAATATTACTGTGGAGGTAGTCAAAGACTGGAACAAGTTACCCAGGGAGGCCTTGCTATGTGTGCCCTTGGAAGTACTCAAGACTTGACTGGACAGAACCTTGGGCAGCCTTATCCAGTTAGATCTCTTTTGAGCAGAATTTGGAGTATACATTCTCTGGATGTTTCTCCTAAGCTAAATTGTTCTGTGATTCTAATATGGAATATTCTTAATTTATTCTTAATTATTCTTTATTTCTCTGTGGTAGTGGTGATTGTGGCTGTTGTGGCTGTGGTAATCAAAGGATTTAATAAAACAGAAAAGACTTAGCTAAAAAGTAAAATCAAACTAGGACAGAAACAACAATTTTTACAAATAAGAGTTGTAAAGTTTCCTTTCTTTTTAGAGTAGTAGGGATAGAAAAAAGTAGAACAGAGTGACAACTGTGATTATTAAAATAAACATGCATCACTGCAAGATGCACTTTACTGACTTTGTTTTCATGACCTTTGTACTCCTGTTAGCTATCATCTTGCCAGGCTTGGACATCTCTTTCAAATAAACAACATAACTTTCTTACAATTTATGATACAAAATATCCCCCTGGTCAGTTTGGGTCAACTGTTTTCATTATGTCTTCTCCAAGCCTTGCCCACACCCAGCCTACTCACTTAAGGGGAAGAGGAGAGATAAAGTCTTGATGCTATGCACTGGTGTTATCCACACTGTTTCAGCAGCCACTGAAGCAATGCACAGCATCACACAGGCTGATAGTAAGAAGGTTAGCATCAAAAAATCTTCCCAGTGAGACTCAGTACAATTTCTAATAAGAACAGTACAGTTACTGTACTGTTGCAAGTGGATGAAAGAGGTTGAAGGCAGAGGATAAGATTTTCCCTATTTAAATTATGATTATTATTTCCTCTACTGGTTGCTGTGGAGAAGGTAACTGTATTCTTCATCCACAGACTATGTGGTTTGATTTTTTAATTTCTCCACTCTTATAGAAATAAGCTTCTTAGAGCTGAACATTTTTAATTGCTTCTATTTATCTTTAAATATCTTCATGAAGCATAAAGGAGAAGGTTTGTTTGAATAATGGAGACAGTTTTAGGCTCCCTCTAATATTAGAGAACACACATGCTTCTCCACCTGTGCTGTAATGAGTTCTTTCAGGGGAACATAAGAACCAGATTGTCTTCCAGTGGATTTTGATTCTTGGCATTTTTACAAATTATCTGTAACTCTGTATTCAGTCAGAGTTAGGGTGGGACTGCAGAAGTGGCTGTCCTTTTTTTAACTTATTAATTGGTAGGGGAGGGTTGTTTTAGTTTTTTTTATGTTATATTGTAACAAGGCATGACATTTATATCAGTTCTGACAGCTCTTTCAAATGGTTGATATAGAGATCTCCAGTCCAAAGAGTCCTTTCTCATTGCTGGTCTCCAAAAGCTTTGTCTTACTGTTCTCTCTTTCCTTACAAAAAACAGTTTTCAGACTTTGCAAATCACTTGCCCTTCATGTCAGTAGCATTTTGTACCTGTATTATTTAATGACCCCTTTTCCCCTCTGAAAGTCTTCTACACCAGCACTCACTGATCTTTCTCATTTCCCTCATTCTGAGCTTCACCTTTTCCTTAACTGGATGAGTCTTTTTAATATTCTTTGCCTGGAAACTTAGTTTTTTTAAACTTCAACAAACCTGCTGTAAGCTCAGTTAAGCTCAACCCTTTTGACCATGAGTAGTGACAGCAGCAGCCACTCAGCTTCAGTAGAGAATTTCTGCACTGCTTTATTGCCTCAGTTATTGTTTGTACTTCTCATACATACCTTAAAAGACCCTGAACTGCAGATTTCTCCAAGCCTTTCCCTTTGCTAACAAACTGCTTTTTTTTTTCCTACCTACACAAAAATATTGTGTAGCAATAATTTCTTGCAGCCTTTGTTGCTGATTACTTTGCTACTCTGGAAAAGATCTTGCACAATCCTTTGCTGTACCTTAGATCCCAAACTCTCTCTCTTGTCTATTCCTTGCTCCCAAACTGATTAACCTTCCATGGTTACTTCAAAAAAGTCTCACCTGACTCCTTTGTTGTACATGTTACATGGATTTTGAGTAACAATTTTAAGATATTGCCACTTTATGAAAATCCATACTCAGATTTCACCTTCTTGCAAATGACTAATTTCATTCAGTTCAGTCTAATGAATATTTGTATGCCTCACACTAATTGATGTGTTCACAGCAAGATTTAGTGATATATTAGTCATAATTGGGACAGAATGACTCCTTTGGCATGTATCTTCCCTTCACATATGGTCTGAATTCAGATTATGAAAAAATTCCTTTTTACTGCCTCTTATACCAAAAAAATCACCCTTCGAATAATTTTTTAAAAAGAGAAATGTTTTTACTGATTCATAGAATGAAATGTGGATGAGCAATCCAGATTTTTTTCCTAATGTTTTACCAGAATTCTCCTTCCAATAGTGCCATATTTTAATACTTAATTAGCTCTATCTAACCGTGAATACTCCTCACTTCTGCTACCTATGCAATACAGAATAATTTCATTATTATATTAAAAAGCAAAATAAAATTATGTTAAGATTGCTAAATTAATTACTAAAATTAGAAAATACCTGTTGGTACAGTCTTCAATTAAATGATTGCATATCAGTCAATTACGTATCAGCAAAGTGCTAACGCTAGGGAACTTCCAACCAAATGCCAAGCTCCATGTCTCAATAATTGAGATTCTAGGTTTGCTTAATTAAATAGCTGTATTTAGAGAACTGAACAAAATTTCCATAATTATTTGTGGAATAATCTCAGAAAAGGGAAAAAAAAGATAAAGCCCAGAACCTCATATCATTTGTGAAAAACAAAGCAAGATATCTAATTGAATGACATCATTAGCCATGGCAACATACCAGGTGAATTATAGGCATTAATGACTGCAGTGGCAGTAATTCTGTATCATACAGGCACAGGTATATGTGTGTTGTGTGGGGTTTTATTTTGTTTTTAATTTAAGCTTAAAAAAACCCAACATGTCAAATTGGTCTAAGATTTAAAAAAAAAAACAGATCACATACATTAAAAGATTTGTATAGTTAACAAGGTAATTCTGTCCCATAAGAGTCTCATAAAGTACAGCATCAAAAAACTGATCAACTCTGCAGATGCTTTAATTATGCAAGACATACAAGTAAAATGCAACATGCACTTTTTATATTTCAATATTACAGAACAGGTGATGGGGTAAATAACTGAGATATTGGGGACTGGGCTTTGATCTCTTTTAGAGAATAGCTATATAAAAACTAGATATTAAAATCCTAATTCAAAAGGATCTATAATGATCTAACTTACTGCATCTTGGAGCTGTATTTGTTATCGTGATATAATCATAGTAAAATTCATGCTTGCTCTGTATACAGTCCCATTCGAACTAAAGCAATGTATTTTCTGTTTGTAACTCTTATCTAACTATTCACATTTCTATCCATACAGAATATTTATTTTAGGTATAATAGAATTTATTACTGTGCAGGTCATTTAAATAATTCCAAAGATATAAATATATGATAATAAAAATATCAGTCCTTTCAAATACTTGCAGAAATATAGGAAGTAACTTTGGAACTTAAATAAATGTTTAAATAGTGTAATTTTCTAAGTCCAAAAATCATATTGAGAGACATGTTTTATTATTAACGTTTAATGATTATTATTGGTCATCTTGTAAAATCTTTAAAACAGTCTATGATTTCCAGTTGGTAGATTTTACAGCACAGATACAATTCTTTACACTGTAACCAGGAGGTCAATACCAAAAACATGATCTGACTTTGAAGCAGAACGAAGCGAAGTGTGAAGAGGTCTCTTGCAGTGATAAGTGAAAAGATGTGGGGGCTTGCTGTTAGTATTAGTTATCTTTTTTTCCTTTAGCAGTTTTCTTTCTAAATTCGTGGATGTGGACTGAGAATCTAGGTGTGGTAGAGAAGGTTGTAGATGTTCTGCAGTTAAAAAAGCCCTCTGGCTTCTGCATTTTAGCTGTAGAGGCATGCCACAAGGGTGTCTAATTTCAATGTGTTTTAATGTATTTAGAATACATAATAATGTGGGGAGGTTAAAATTGTAACTAGTATACTGAGTGGGTTAAGAGAACCTGTTCACATTAGGCGTATGCAACTACTGTCAATGAAATCACTTACTACATCTTCAATATATAACAAAAAAGTTCTATGAGATTTGTTTAAACAGTAATCTTTGAAAAACATTTAGGAAGATGCTTCACAGTAGCCTTTGTATCTCAGTGTGTATTTTAATATTATAAACTATTTCACATGGAAATATTTTCAGATTACTTTTTATTTTCCTAAAATATTACCAGTCACAAAGATACTGTGTTGTTCAAACAGTGAAGTAATTCCACATCTCATTTTCCGATTAAGCTCCTGTTGACCCTCTATACTGTTAACAAACCTTGTTTCTTCTGCAGTCCAGGCCTCTCTGACCTTGAATTTGAGCCTTGAAATTGATAAGATGCACACTTTTGGAGAAAGTTAGTATTTTGGGTTATCCTGTGCTTTTCAGTCAAATGATGGTAAAGAATAGAGATCTCAGCAGTGGTGGTTTCAGGCAAGATGTTAATATTCTCATCCAGAAAGTGTTAACTCATCTGGCCTACATACTTCTCAGTCTCAAGAAATCTTCCCTATAACCCGAATATTCATAGTAAATACTAGGAAATATTTAACCTGGCAAAAAGTACTACCTAGCTTACTTTTTGAAGCTCTATTGCTGAAGAACTAACTATAAAGATGTCAAAGGAGGAAGGTGTCATGGGACTTTGGCCTCTACTCCAAAGACTGTTTAGAATGACTTTGCACTATAGTCTTTCTCTTCTCCTCTATGAAGTGTCAATAGGTTCATATTATCCATAAGCTTCCTTTTGCTGTTGTGCTTGTAGATTCCTTCTTATTGAACTTAATTGAACTTATTTTATTTGAATTAATCTGGATTCACTAGTACTTCAACGATAAACTGATTACTTATAAGGAGTTACTTATGCATCATTTATTTCTGAGTGATGTATTATTGTGTCTCCAGAGAACAATCAGTGAATAGAGAAAGGCTGGAGAAGTAGCACTAATGTCTGCCTAGGACTATGTTGATTTATATATTAAAAAAAAAATACAAAAAATTTGAGAACCACAGGGAAGGAAGCTAATAAGCTGTATAACTTGATTAGGTAAAAAAGAGCATTAAATGTGAAAATCCTAAACTCTTTAGCTTTCCTGTTCTGCATATAAATTAGAGATTAGGTAGGAGCAATATGAGCAGTCCCTTTGTAATACATAGGTCTAATTACAATAAATTTAGAAAAGTCTGAGGGTGTAATATGCACAAAGTAGATTAAGAGTGCATGGGAATTATAAAATGTCTAGGCTTCTTTAAAGCTTCTGATGTGACAGATAGAGCTCCTTTTTAATTTTTTTTTTTCAAATGGGACACCTATGAATACATTTGGAGTTTGTTTTTTCTTGGTTTTGTAGCAAGTGTATGAAGTTTAATTAGTATGAACAAGCTGAAAATGGAAAGGAAAAGGAATGAGAAAAGGACAAAAAAAACCCCAAATCCAAGCAGTAACTTAAACTGAGATGTTTACCTAAGTGGCTAAACTAAATTAAAAAAAGCAATCAAAAATCGCTGGTTCTACTGTCAGTACTGACTTATCTCAAATTAATTGAGTACAAAATATAATTCATTCTCCCTGTGAGTATTATGCTTTCATCCAAAATATGTATTATTCAACTTTATCAAATACTACCACGTCACTTTGTGGTGTGCAACTGTAAAGGAAAATGTGGAGTTACACTGTCCCTCATATAACAGCATGGGAAGAGGAAGACAACTTTTATAACTACAGTCCATTTTCTGGCTTCTCTTTGTACCCAGGCTCAGCAGACCCTCCCAGCTTTCTGTGCAAGCATCACAGTTGACAATGGAATAGGTTTCACAGGCAGTGACAAGGTCCTTTTTCTGAGTGTGTTAATAAGTAATCTGAGTATCTCCTTCTCCTGCTGGTAAAAAAATAACATCTGAATTTAATGCAAACAAAAGATCAAAGAGATCTGAAGAATAAGACTAGTTTTTTTTATTCATTGAGAAATCAATGTATTCCTAATAAGTGCAAGGAGTAGCTGATAACATGAAAAATGAGCAAATATTCATAAGAAGTTATACATGATAATCCATGCAATGCTTTTTATCTCTTAACAGGAAAAGCCTTGAAAATATTCCAAGCATGCCTAATAATGATAACTGGAAAGTAGCTGATTTTGTTAATCTGTTAAAATGACAGTAATGTGCTTTGTCAACAAATGATTAAAGACTAGACCCAGCCAAGTATGCAAATTACTATTTAGGACTTAGATGGAACTGCAGCATCTCAGAACAATGAGATTGAAAAATTCCTATTAATGGCTTAGTGGTGGACTTGGCAGTGTTAGGTTAATAGTTGGACTTGATCTTAAAGGCCTTTTCCAACCTAAATGGTTCTATGATTCTATGATTATTAGCCAACACTGGAGAAAACTGAACTCAGCAATGTTGTGATTCCTAACCACAGATGCCTAGTCCTGTTTAGCACAGATAAATGTGCTAAACTTAAAAAGGATCATTACTGAGTCTTTAATGATCAGGGAACAGAAGCTGATGTAAAGTGATTAATATTTCAGGATTCATATGTGTTTTTTGTTATTAGTTTGGGGTTTGTTTTTTTTTTTAATCCATTGACCACTCAAGGTAGCTTAAAAATAATACTAGGCATAGCAGCCAGAAATGCAGTCTTGAATCAAGAAAAGGGTGAGCTTTGGGACTTCACTCTGAATCTTATTACTCATAGGCTCTTTTTAACACAGTGTTCAGAGTACTGATTCCAATTAGGTTCAAATCTTAAATGGATTTCGTATGAGAAAGAATAAACTACTGAATAATAACAAAAAATAAATTGAAGTAATTAAATATTGCTGAATTTTATGTTGTTTCTGACAGTTATTTGCTACTATGCAGTTCTTAACACATATTTCCCAGATGCCACCTTTGTGCTGTTTCTCCATGAGTGAGATGGAAATTAGAGACCTTGCTAATCAAAGTGTAGTTGCAAAGATTCCATGTCCTAGCTGTGTCTCCTTCCAGCTTCCTGCACACCCTCATTCTTACTGCTGGAGTGATGTGAGAAGCAGAGAAGGCCTTGGCTCTAGGTAAGCACTGCACAACATAATGAAAACCTCTCTGTATTATCAACACTCTTTTCTGCACAAATCCAAAACACAGCCCTATACTAGCTGCTATGAAGAAAAATTAACTCTACCCCAGTCAGAACTACCACATAGTATTCGTATACATTTCTATTCACAATACTTGGAAAAGGATTTAACAGATGGTCCTGTTTTTTCCTGCCTTCTTTCAAGATACATAATTTCTTCTAACAAAAGATTTCTGCCATACCTTCCTGGCCACACCATTAATGGCTTCATCTATTGGGCTAAGTCACACATATTAGTTTAGTTATGCTGTAAAACTGATTTCTCTCCAGTTTGAATTTATACTCATCAATAAATGGCAATCTGTTTTTATAGCTTGAGAATCTCCGTTTTCTGCTTGTGTATTTACTTTCAGCCTCAGTTATCATCCTGTGATTTTTCATTTTGCATCCTTTAGAGAATGCAGTTTTCTGACAACCTCAAGACATTTTCTTTGAGTCTGGCACATATTCTTTTTGTGACATTCCCAGGTTTATCAGAGATCATGGCAACTCATATTATGCATGCAGTGTAACATCTACCACAGCAGTGGCAGAAGAATTTATGTAACACCTTTCTTTTATGAGAAAGGTGTTTGCCGTTATTGAAAGCCACTTTTATCATTTTGAAGGTGTTGACACAAGGGCAATCTCTAATCTCTTTAAAAATCTCATGGTAAGCTTCAAAATGGCAAGAAGGAGACTCCATGAACTGCAGACCTAGAAGCCATGTTCAGATTTAAAGTGATTGGAAACAACCAGCATGGATTTATCACGGCCAAACTGTGCTTGATCAGCCTGATTGTCTGATGTGGTCAAATGCCTGGCTCTGTGGATGAGGCAAGAACAGGGGATAGCAGTTGCTTTGGCTTCAGCAAGGCTTGGTATCTTTGTGGCCAGATTGGTGAGGTATTGTTTGAAGAGAGAGTCTGCAGATAGGGAGGTACACTGAGTCACTGGGGAACATCTTTTCAGAGAAGGATTTAGGGATCATAGCAAAAAAACAAGTTGAGTATGAATCAACTATCACTTATGGGGCTACATAAGTAAGAATGCAGCCTGCAGGTTAAGAGCAGAGGTCATTATCCTTTATGAAGCACCTGTATGACCCAAGCCCATCGTAATGCCTCAGGTTCTGGGCTTTCCAGTACAAAAAAGACATTGACATGCTGGAAAGAGCCCAGAATAGTTACCATAAAGGTCAGGGGGCTCTGGCATTTGACATGTAGGAGACACTGACACAACCGGGTTTGTTCAGCCAGGTAAAAACTAAAGAGAGATGTCTTCAAAGGGATGTGAAAACTAAAGAGGGATGTCTTTCAAGACTGCTGTCTTTGTGTACTTAATGGGAAGTCACAGAGAAGATAGACCTATCAGGGGTTCACAGTGAAAGGACAAGAGGTCAGGTCAAGGTCATAAGCTGCAGCAAGAGTAAATTATTACTAGGTATCAGAGAAAAAAATCTCCACAGGGAGTATTTAAGCAGTGGAACAGGTTGCTCAGAGAGTCAACTGAACAAGGCACTTAACAGTGTGATCTAACTTCGAAGTTAGCCATGCTTTGTGAAAGGGAATAAACCAGCTGACCTCCAAAGCTCCTATCCAACCTAAATTATTCTCTGACTCTATTTTAACTGTCACTATTAGCATGAAATAAAATGCTTTAGAGAAAGGTGAGGGACATTCAGTTTAATTTGTAAGACCTGAAATGTAGATTTTGAATCTGAGTGGAAATTAGTACTCTGATTTACTTTTTTTTTGAGTTCTGCAGAGTTTATATTAGCCTGTTATAATATGCTTACAAAGAGTGCTCTAGGGATCAGGTAGACATACACCTTAACCTTACTTGATCTAAGACTGTTTTCAAGTTACTGGATAATAAGACATTTCTCATCCAAGCACATGTGAATCTATGAACTACCCTTAGAAACCCTAAGAAGTGCACAAGCTGTCTTATCTGTCCTTTACTGAATCCAAAACATAGAAGTAGTCTTTCTGAGTTCTTGTTTCAGCTGCCTGGCTCTGAGGTGACTCTTGGCTGGCATCACAGAGATAAAGGGAGGTAGAAGTACTTTTCAATGACTGTTAGTGATCTCAAAGTCCTTCTGGCATGCACTGATGGGGTAAAAGCTTCAAACATAAGACTGAATATTACCCACACATTTCAAAATCTGCTTTTGTAAAAGTAAGTGTACCAGCTGTAAGTCAGACTTCTAACTTATCTCTCTTTCTTGAACTTTGTCCTACCAAATGCATTTTGTTTCAAAATATATTACTCAGAATTTTTTTCCAAATCAACCTGCAGCAGAAGTGCTCAGTCTGTGGGACTCAATCTGCAAGCAGTTTGTGGTCAGTTGAAATGAGCCTTTTTCAGCTGGGCTGCATTGCACACTTTGGAGCAGGTAAATACTGGAATAGAAGTTGGTGCAGAATTCCTTCCTGTCGAAGTGACTCAGCAGAAATGCACCAGAGTAAGAATATGGCTAAGGCTGGCCCTAGTTGGTCTTTCAGAACTTAATTACATCCTTAGCCCTAGTCCAAAGTGAAAACAGTTTGGAGCCCTTGGGGAGTCGCTGTTTACTCCCACAGAAAAAGTGCTTCTAGAGTTCCTTTTCTTAGTTCTCTGAGGTATATAAAATGTACCTTCCAGAACTAAGTCATTTGAAGGTTTCAAAGGTGTTTCTAAATCTGAGAAGGTTGGCCACTCATCACCAGGAAGTTTATCATGGGAAGCTGTGTCACAAAAGTCATTAGGAAATATCATGTAAAATTTCTCTGTGAATGCACAGGCTTGAAAAGTAAGCATCTCTTCCTTTCCAGGGTTTGGACCTGTGCTCACATTTGCCCTCCTCTTTCATGTTTTAATCTATCACTGAATCTCTTATCTGCATCAAGGAGTGCATATTTTTAAGGGTAAGGTTTGGGAAAACTATACAAGGAAAGACCCTCTTCTGATAGTGGAAATTCCTCACATTACAAATATTCTCCTTTACAATCTACGTGAATCATTTTAGTCTTAAGAATACATAGAATCACCAGCTATAATGCTGTAATTCTCATGGTATCTAGTTATAAAGGTGGAACATCTAAGCACACAGCTTTTGGAAGAGCTTGGTAACTGAGAAAAAGTGTAAGAATCAAATTAGGCTCTGGGGAAAAAATGTTTACAATTATTACATTCCTGTAACATAAGCTGCAGTACATACCGTATAGGTGTATGAAAATGAGCATAGTGACTAGATTAACTTGAACACAGATTTATTTTATTACAGGATATCTGAATTATTTATTTCAATATCACCCTAAATAACTTATGAAAAAAATGGTAAAGAATAAATAGGAAGCTAAACCAGAATTAAAGTTCAGTTTAAAGTCCCCTGATCCTCTGTACTAAACTCACTGATCCTTTTTCACAGTAGATCTCTTCTAGCTGCCCTAATGACTTCCAGCATTACTGTGAGCTGGTAGTTTCAGCTGCAAAGCCAAGCTTCTCTAACTGCTTTAACAAAACTCAGAGTCCTTCTTCAATTCATATCTTCCCATTCAATGCTATATTCATGGATATTATTATAAAAACAGTTCACTTATCTGCACCAATCTGCATAGACATAAATACAACAACAGCTTACAGTTAGCTAAAGCACATTTCACAGTAAATAAATCACATGTTGTCCTTTAGCCCCTGATAGGTAGTATGAAGTAATCTCTATATCTTTCTAACTGAGAACATTAATGCAAATAAGTTACAGTCAACTATGTTTTTTCTCTGTAGCATAATTTATTACCATTTCCATAGTTCTCAACTGAATGTAAATTGTAAATTCAATATCATACACATTAGTTTCTGAGAAAAAATTGCAGCCTACCTGCTTCTAACTAGTTTGACTTATCTGGGAATAAATAGAAACTGAAAAACAATCAAGCCACCAACCAAAACAAAACAGAAGTATTTTGGGAGACAGGATTTTAGAAGTTGTATTGTTAATATTCACATATTTTAATGTGCAAAAAATTTACATCTAATTTTGAATCGTACTATTCTAGCCACAGCAAGCTATGGTGGGGTTTTTTTGTTGTTGTTTTTTGTTTGTGATTTTTTAAATGAGCAAAATAAAGACCTGTTTCACCTTTCATATTTGTTTTACTGCACTATAGCATAGCTAATAACTGTTTATCTAGTGATAGTTTTCTGAATAAACATAAACTGTCAGAAGCTTCCTATTAGCATGTCTTCAACTATTATTTTATTTTATTTTAATATTCCTTTTGTGTTAAAAACATCTCATGGAACTCCAGGCTTGAAATTGAGGCCAGTGTTTCAGATTTTCACAATGGAAGTATCCCCAAACAAACAAATGTATAATGCACAATTCTTATGAGGATAGCTCTTTAGAATAGACATTTGTAGACTCTAAAAAAGAAAAAAAACCCACTAAATTTTTTCTTCATCTCCAAAGGTAAATATAAAGTAGGTATTTATAATCTTTTCTTAGGTAATATAAGCCTATAGAAGGATAAATATGTTTATAAAGCAAGGTACATTCCCTGTGTGGTCTTCTAGGACAGAAGCCATGAGACAATCAGAACTAGAAATGGCAATTTGGATGCTTGAGATATTTTGGAAAACATAACAGAAAGAATGATGATGAAGTGACAGAAAACTTACACAGCATACATTTGTTTAAAAAACTATGAGGCTTAAAATTCCTTTAGGTTATTTATTAATAGAAAAATACCCAGAATGACACTGAATGTCAAATAAATTTATAGGCCATATATAGAAAACCAATTTTTATGCTTCTAATCATAACAGAGACAAGAGACCGACCAAATCTTCTCTGGCAAGTGGAAAATGATCACTGAAGTATTAAAAACAATTCTCATCCCACATCACTGTAGTGCTCCTCAGATAATAGTGTCACAATAGGTATGTCCTATTTTTCCTATATCTTCTAATGTCGAATTAATCATGAAAATCTGATGTATCAATAGTCTGATCTGGGTTAGAAATCCCATATCCTTTCTTTTAGTAAGTCAGAATATGTCCTCTGAATTAAGTATTATAGTTATATGTAAAGAAATCATTATATTAGTTTTGAGAGTGCCATAGTTAACTCTCAATTCCTGAACATCTGGCCCAATAGATTATATATTGAAATTTGAAATTTACATATTGAAATTTGGAGATTAATTTCCTCGATATTTTCCTCTTTTTAACATCAGTTTTGTCATAAATATCTAAAAAACCAACTACACTGGCTTAAGAATTATTTTAATGCATATTAGCAATATCTGAAAAACTGTATCATTTGCTCTCAATGTAATTATTGCAGACACAGTAGTAATACTTCAGCTGAGCTATGTAAGTGCTTTACTTAGTCTGAATGAAAAAAGGCTATGTTGCTTTTTCTGTCACCATAAAAATCTTTCACCTAAGTGTCCTTTTGTAAAAAACACAAGTAAAAATGCTTTGAAGGCAGGTTTCCTAATCAGATTTTTATGAAGAGATATCCTTCATTGCTCAACTTAACAGGGCAGTTGAATGCCAACTGGTAATTGAAGCCCCTCTGAAGAAAAATAAAATATCAATCACACTTGTCATTAAAAAAAGAAGTAAAAAGGTATACAAATGAATGTAGTTTTGTTTTGAGCCAAGGATTTTTTGAACAGAAATACTGATTTATGCCACCATCAGGTTTGAATGCATGCAACACAACTTTCTCAGATTGAATTCCATTGATTTTCTATAACAATGTCAAGCATTCAATGCATCACAGCAGCAGCGAGACTGAAATAAATAATCCCTTCAGAAAGAAAGTGATTCTTCTCTTCTTAAATACACAGGTGAACATCTTGTTCTCCTGCTCCCTTGCTCTGTTGTAGCTTAAGCTGTAAGGTTTTAAAATTTCTAATCCCTTGCCTTCATTTTCATTTAGGATAGCATGCTTTGTTTTTCTTATGACCTTCTTTATGCTCTTGCCTCTGGGACAAGTTGTTAGAACTCTATGCCATTCTGTTTATGAAATGTGAAGAGATGTAAAGAACAAAATAAATGCCAGCAAATTCAGCTTTGAATGTAGTTTTATGTGATATTGGCAGAAGCTGAGTAGTACAAAAATAGCTTTGAAAGATGCTATTTCACATGTAAGTTTTGTATCTGGAATGTGCAACAGACTTGTAACACATACTGTATACACAAATTAATATTCCTAATGAGCTCTGCAGTGTTTCTGACCACAATGTCAGTCATAATCACTTTTTTTTTATATTGTTAGTTCTGGTTATTTGAGCTTAATGTTTATAGACCAGGATTGTCATTTACAAATTTGAGTTTGATGGGTTTTGTAGTCCACACTAAATTTATTACTTGCTTTTTAACTGATTTGTTTGTCATTTGCTATTCTTCTTTATACATTTGATTTCGAGTTGGTAAACAATTTAAATTGCACTAGAACATTAATTTTAGGCCCCTTGAAGTGTTGTTTGGAAATGCTTAGCATGAACACACCACCACACTGTTGCTTGTAAGGAATGACATACAGTTTTCAGCTGAGCATTTCCATGCAAAAAGCTACAATCCTCAAAGTATTTAACTGGTATGCATCCTGGTTAATTTGAAATACATTACACATGCTTTACAGGTGACATCCAATAAAACAAAAAAATCCAGCTGTTTTGCAAGAAGCATAAGGAGGTCCACTCTTCAGGAGTTCACAACTGCAAGTAGGCCTTTATTTTTACTGGCAATAATAGGTTAATACTGAGACTCATTTGGAATCATAATAGATTAATATTTGTACCTAATATTGAATTTATATGAGACTGATTATTTTCTCCTGGTTCTGAACTCCTGTGTCATCTTAACAGCCTCAAACAGGAAAGCCCTATTTGAAAGGCCTGATGTGAAAATGTGAGAGTAAGCTAACTTATTAACACTATCTACTTTAGCTGCCTTGCTTCTGAGAATTTAATTAGCTGAATGCCCTACACACAGGAAAGAATGACACACATCTTCAGGGGGATATTTGAGCAGACACATAGGTTGGGAGTTTTGATTCATCTCCTGCAATCCTTGTCTCCATAAAGGAAGCCCATGGCAACTCTGTTCCTTGATGTCTGAAGTTTGCCAGTGTGAACCTTGTCCTTTTACCATCTTCCTTTGACTTTTAGGGTGGTTTAGATCAGGAAAGGGAGATTAGGATGCAATATCTAATACAACTTAAACCAGCATGTGAATGACATACAAAAGCAAAATACACATATAACACAGCTGTATTCCATTCCCTTCTCTGTCCTGTGGCCTTCATCAGCATGCTAGTTCCTGATAAGACAAACAGAGCACTTTGAGTATAAGTTATCAGATATGTAGGTTCAAAATGACTAAGATTATCCAGTAGAGGAATAAGGTGTGGAAAATTATGTTTATTGCTTCATTATTAAAATGGAACTTATTTCATCGAATTCATAAAAGAAGTCTGGATATACTTTAGATTTTTAACATATTTTAAATTTAAAATTAAGCAAGATCCATGTAGGCATCTTCTTTAGTTAATAGTAAGAGATAAGTATCTTGAGCTAATATAAATCACAGATTTGCAGACTGAAGAATCACAGTATAATTGAGGTTGGAAGGGATGTATTGAGATCATCTAAGCAAGCCTCCTTTTCAAGCACAGTCAGCTAGAACAGGTTACTCATAGCCAGGTTCACTGGTATTTTCAATATTGTGACTGACTAAACCACTAAGGCTGGAATGTGACTCACTGAATAAACCCCTACAATAGAAGAAAGCTCAGTGGTAATGACTGAGGCACCCATGAATCTCAGAGAATAGTACAAAGCAGCTGAATATATCTGAACAGAAAGTAGACCAGAGGGTGGCCTTTATTGTAGATGAACAACTGTCAACAGTTAAGTGGATCACCTGGTAGTGAAAACAGCTAATTCATGAAGAGCTGTGAGAAGCTGTCTGAAGTGTCTACCCCTCATCTTGGGAGTTGCATTTGAACTGAGGCCTTGGCCCATGGTCTTGCCTGGACTACAATGCAGGTTTGCTATGGCCTTGTTTGGCTACAAATAAACTGTTAGATGAACCTTATTTCCAGCACCAGACTTGCTCTTCTTTTTCAGTTGCTGGATCTTTGTCAATGCCATGCCTGCTTTGCTGTCACCCTCAGCTCCCAACTTGCATTGCCTTATGGAGTAACCCACTTCTGCATACCTCTTTCACATTGAGATGTCCTCTTATCTGTGCCAGATGGATATGAGGCTGCTTTGGCTCTGTGTCCCCAGGTTCAGGCAGAAGTGAGTCTGAGCACACATCCCTGATTCACAAACAAACACAGCTGGTCACACAGATCAAAACAGCAGTCACATAATCATGAACAGCACATGCACTTCTGTTCCACATTTTAGCCTCATCAGGATTAAAGTCTGTAGAATATGCACAAGCACAGTGTGATTCATTCCAGTAGCTTGGTTCAAGAGCCTGGTCTTCTCCCATTGCTTGAACACAGACTTATCAGGCATCAGATCCTGTCTCTCCAGATGTGGTCACTCACAGCCTTCATTCTACTCACTTGCTAGTCCAGTGTTATGTTCTGTAATGGCTCATGCACCTATGCACACAGAGAACAGAGAGAACACACAAAGAAAAAAGGAACAGAGCATCTTAAGAAGGTAGCTGCTGGTAAAACGAACAATAAACCCACCTCTTAAAACTGATCAGTGAAAACATGGTAGAGCCACCAGAAGTGGAAAAGAAGCAGGAGCATTAAGGGCCTTGAGCACAGCTGATCACATCTTGTTTGAGATTGCTGATCCTACCAGAACCTGCAGTCTTCAGGATCCAAAGTTGCTTTAGCTAAATCCTAATAATGTATCAGAGCAAGGTAAATCTCTATGAAGCACATCCCAAGTCTCTTTTCCCTGATTTCCATCCAAAGAAAAGACCACCTGCATGTTCCTCTAACAGGTGCTCTAATCTATACTAGGTGCCAATCTGCAAAGCGAGACACTGTAAAAGATTATACAAGCATGAAAAAGAATGTCTAGACAGAATGTCTAGGACCTTTTGCCTTCAGCATAAGCCACAGTTGCTCCTCTTCAGTTTTTATTCATAGTTTGTGAAGTATGGGAACAGAAGCTGTAAATGGCTTCCTGATATCCTCTGATTTAAGCAAGAAATCAAGCAAAAGTTAAGGTGAATAATCCAGACATTGATATTTGTTCTATATGTCATCCTGTGAGAACCATAGAAATTAGGCTGTAATAGTAGCCCAATATTATGGATAATAACTATTCAGACATTTTTCTAACTGTGAAAATTAACATTTAAATAAGCTAGACCTTTATCCTATGAGAGCCAGAATTATTGAAATCTCATTTTCAGAAGCTTTGTGTCATTTTTTTGCGATGCATTTTCCTCCATGATACCACCTGCCTAATCCCTGTGTTTACCTATGTGCCCAGCCTGATTACTGGACTGCCGGTGTGTATGCTGCTGTCTGATCAGTACACATGTGCTGATCATCCAGTTCTGCCTGTCAGCTTTTCAAAGGACACATTACAATCTGGGTTCTTCTCCTCTATATTGTCACTGGTTTTTATGAGACTTCTTTTTGACACCTTAACATTCCTCTCATGTTTGACAGAAAGAAAGTGAAAATTTACAGAAGTGGATGGATTTAGACAGACCAAAAAATAAAATTAAGTCTTCTTTCCTCAGGAGACTAGACTGAAAGCAGGAAAAATGAGAAAGAGAGCTCATCATTCTCTGTCTATAGCCAAACTTCAAAAATTATAGATGTGAAAGATAACAGAGAGCTATTAGGTCTACTTTCTTCCCTTCTATACTTTGTGTGTTGAAAGTAACTGCTCAGATGGAGCAGGACAGAGATCACAGGAAATCCTGCACACCTTAAGAAGAGTTCTGGTCTTGTTTGTCTGTCTGCTTAGATGAGTTGGTAGTAGATATATTTTTTCCTGGAAATTCATGCTAACTTCTTTTCAGTAAAAAAACATCCTGTGTGTACTATTTGATAACAAGAACATTTTGTTTCCATTTTTAGAAAAGCCATTTTTTCCTAAAGTCTTCTCTCTGTGCATTGACACAACCACATATAGCCTCTTTTCTTTTCTTCTTTACCTCTTTATGTAAGCACACTCTTTAGGAGCGTGCATCAGGCAGACGATCAGTAACTGATGCAAGAAGCATAGAGGACATATCAAGAATCCTCAGCATCTGAGGTGAGTGCAGTAATAGAAAGGGAATGAGACTGAAAACTGAACCAATACAAGCAGATGAGATTTAAGATAAAGATACACATAGATCCTGAAAGCCACAG
The DNA here is from genome assembly GCA_013396975.1 of Bucco capensis. Lineage (NCBI taxonomy): Eukaryota > Metazoa > Chordata > Aves > Piciformes > Bucconidae > Bucco > Bucco capensis. Next base: position 753,817 of record VWZO01004100.1, read on the forward strand.
GAAAAAGCCAACTCTCTCTGGCTTGACCTTTTCACACACAGATCCCTTTTGCCACCAGGAGATAGCTAATGGCAGAAGTCAAGCAGGTTCCCATTATATAAGAAGTAATGACAAGATTATGAAGTTCATGTGGTTCAGATGGGGTCAGGGTGAATTCTAGAAGTTCCAAATAGATATCTAAGACTGGCGCTCTGCCCAAGATACCCAATGCAATTTACAGTGCAATATGGAGGCATGGAAAGTTATCAGAGAATGCCATATGTGTCCAAACCATGAATAGAAACAAAACACTTCCAGCTAGGGCATTCTCACTGCAATGATCCTTTGTAGCATCTGACAATTTAGTTTAGCTACAAATACAACCTGTGGAGTCCATTTTTTTTGCCCTTGAAAAATGTAATAGAAGAATGAAAGTTTTATCTCATTTCTTACTCCTTCATATCCAGAGGTTCTCCAAACAGACAGAGGCAAACCACAAATCAGCTGGTATATTGAACAGTTCAGATTTTTCCACTGTTTCTGTGTTTTGTCAAAATTACTACGATCACTGGTACGTAGAACTCTTTTTTCTTTAATTTCTAATTAATCAGATGTAGTCCAAAAGAGTAACAGAGAGAGAAAAAAAAAACCAGCAAAACAAAACACAAAAATAACATATTTTTATATGTTATTTATATTTATAGTTTATGGTTCAGCTAGTTAATTTTGCCAGTATCTTTCCTTGAATCTGTTTACAAGGATGAACAAAAATAGACATTTATAGAGCAAAATGTTTGACATCTACCTTGGGGTGAGGTGAATAGCACCCCAAAAGTAAATATTGCTTTCCATTAACTAGTGGAGATGAATGTCATTAGGATTTCTAGTTCTGACCAAAATATTGAATGTAAAATTCTAAAATACTCCATTTTGTTCAAGCAGAAAGTTTCCTGTGGTCAAATCAGTGGAAAATATTGTCCATGCTATAAAGTTTTCTGTATCCAGCAGTAATATTTTAAGATTGATTGTTGGATATCCTGCAAAGAAGAGAATTGGAGGAGTGCCTGATTTGCTGTTCTTAATAAGGCTTAATGATGAGCTAGGGGCTCACTCGTTCAGCAGTATCCAAGACTCATATGACTCAGTATGTCCAGGACAGCTCTAGATAATGATGGAATCCTGTGCAGGCTGATTGCAATTGAATAGGGTGAGATATTTGGAATGATGCAGATGGACAACCAGGTAACCCTGCCAATACATCTTTTCAATGACTATGCTACTCCATCCTTCATTTTACTGAGTTAAATTACTCAAAGCTTTATATTCCCTTATTCATAAAAATAATTAACACCATGTAGGAGCATCACAAATCAATCACCATCAGAAAAGCCACTCCTGTAATAGTTTTTTTACCAAGTTCTAATGACTGCTATCTAGCAAATAAAAGGAAGATAAAGTGAAATTAGAAACTACTTAGCTTCATGAAAGTATATGAATATGTAATGTTTATGCAAGAGAGCTTGAAATACTCCACGCTTGCCAAGTGGACATGTATGTCCTAGCCTCTTTTTACATTTTACTCTGCTTGTGTTGTAGAGCAACTGTGACCCTAAATTGAAGTTTGGATTATGATTGGTATCTCTTGACAGATTTGTTCACAATTCTTGAGACATTTTTGCTGATTCAACACCACTTAAAATTGGCATATATCCAGATCTCTGCAGAGACTATAGTTATGCTGAGCTTGTGAAATGTCTTTATTTTGTGCAAAGACAGGGATCTAGGTATTATAGCAAACCTCAATTTTGTTTAAAAAATAAATCAGGATTTGAATGAAAAAGGTGAGGTCACATCCTTCACTACCATATATCTAGAGTAATTCCACAGATTTGATAGCAATTTAAGGTATATATACACCAGGACAAAAACACCACCTGACAAATAAAAGGTAGTAGGGCCCAATTCTGATTACATATACACATCCATAAATAGATAGAGAAAACAGCAAGTAATAGTGATACTTACAAACCTGAACTGGTTTTAAACTGTTAGAAGACTAGAATGAAACCTTTCTTTACTGTCTGTTGTATTACCTACTACTCTGAGCAAACTTTTTGCTTCAAAAAAGAAGCGATAGCAGCTAAGATTTATAGATTTCCCTGGTATGGTTTTAGCAAACACTGACTAAAATATCTCATGTCGTAGATGTTTTAGTTTTGATCTATTTTGCCTTTAAGAAGTGAAAACAAATTTCATTATGCAGAACAAAAATCAAAAATTTAAGCGCATAATTTTTCTTTGATTTTCACCTAACTTTTTATGAGTTTCTACTAAAGCTGAAGTAATTCGAACAGCAAAATTCTGTCCTCATTTTTATCAATATAAATGAGATTTAATTCTTGAGAAAGATTCCTTGGCAATATCTATGTAGATCCACAGAATCAAACACGATTATACCTGTCAGATGTACTTCTAGTAATTTTAAAATTTGTTGCTTTTTAAATCACTGGCTATAGGAACAATATAATGAGATTCAATGGCAGCTTAGCAGCTCAGCAAGTGCAGTATCATATTCTCCTTGGTGCCACAGGAAACCTATGAACATTTGAAAATGTGTTTTGAAAAGTGCCAAATAGTTTTATTTAATGTGAACCCTTCTGAAAAAGAAGAACTGATCAGCATGTGGGCATTATGGGCACTGCATTGCTCTGACACTTTCTAGCAGCATGAGAATTGAAATAGATTTTTTTTTATTAAATTTCTGATTAAATGTCTGAATGCTTGTGGAGAATGAAAAGTAAGACTGCCATAAATAACAGTGGAGCAAAATGAATACATTTAATTCACAAAAAATATTTGGAAATCTCTTCTCAACTAGTCCTAATTATACTAGGTGTTTTTATTAGGGACTCCAAATGCATTTGCTTGGAAAAAGCATTTATAAAAATTATGAGCAGTGAACACCTTGTTTATTATGTTCTGTGTCAAGAATAAACTCTGAGCAGAAAAGGGGCTAATCTGAACATTTCAGGGAAATACAACGTCCCTAGTATTCTTTTTGCAGTGATAAATGTGGAGTGCAGCATGTTATAAATACTATATTTTGGCTTGCTTTTGAGGCTGATGCTAGCTAACTACATGCATATCACTATAGTAGCTCAATTCAGTTTAATTCACTAGGAGATTTTCTTGAATAAAAGCAGAAAGGGAAAGATGATGGGCCAGTCAGTCATACCAGTTAGGAGGTGTAAAAGGACAGTGGTGTGATTTAACCCCAGTGGGAAGCTCATCTTCACACAGCCATTTTCTCACTCCTTTGCAGTGGAATAGAGAATCAGGAGAATAAAAGTAAGAAAATTCATGGGTTGAGATAAAGACAGTTTAATAGGTAAAGGAAAACTTCACATGCAAGCAAAGCACAATGGTATCCATTGCCGCCTTCCCATTGAAAGGCAGGCGTTCAGTCATCTCCAGGAAAGCAGGGATCCATCAGGCATAATGATTACCTTGGAAGACAAAACACCATCACTCTGAATGTCTCCTCCTTCTTCATTCTTCACCCAGCTTTTTGTTGCTGAGTATGACATCATATGTAACAGTATTTCTCTTTGGTTAGTTGGAGTCAGCTATCTTAGTTGTGTCTCCTCCCAACCTCTTGTACACTCCCCAGCCTGCCTACTGGTGCAGTGGCATGAGAAACAGAGATCTTGATGTTGTATGAGCACTGGTTAGCAATAACTAAATTATTGTTATGTTATCAAAATTGTTCTCATCACAAATACAAAATACAAATACATAGGGGCTGCTGTGAAGAAAATGAACTCTATGCCAGCTAGAACCAGCACAGACAGTGATAGAACTCCAGAATATGAGTGCTGTGACTCAAAGGACAAATGCCTTTGGTTGTTGAGAGAGATAAGCAAAGCTGGTAGCATTCAAAAGACATGTATTCTCAGAGGGAAGGATGACCAAATACAAAATTCTGATGCAGTTAACAGATGAGAGAATCTGAAAATTTTTAACTTCCTTTTCTACCCTTGTAAAAATTCTCTGGTATGCACTGCACTTTCAACTTTATTTCTAGTATTTAGGATAGCATGACTAAATCAACAGCAGGATTTAGAAACCTTGTGAGAAATTTCAGGTGGGACTTAGAGATCTAAAATCCAGACTTTAGATCTTAGAAACAGTTGCTTTTTTGTTAACTAATTTTATAGAATCAAATGCTCCAGAAGCATACTTCCTTCTTTGTCTTTTTCTTTTTTTTTTTTAATTAAAATTACTCTACTTCCTATCATTTTCCACTTCTGTGAATAACTACATCCTTACTTTTTCTTTGTTAGTAATGTGTCCTATTTTCTGTAAGATTGCTGTGCCTTGTCCAATTTGCCGCTTTACACTACATCAAGTACCTGCTTTGAGAATAAATACATTATATGTGGACCAAATTACTTGCAGAATGTAACAGTACTAATCATTTTACATGCAAGGCAAATTAAATGATAAGAAAAAATAAAATCAAAATTCGGAGTTAAATCACCACCCTGCAATGCAGGAAAGAATTGAGGTATCCAGATGGTAATTTTCTGCCCTTTAGTTAAATTTAAGCTGACAGATTTCTCCTTCTAGAGGCCTTCAAAGGACTTCTTTTTTCTTGAACATAAATACTTAAATTATGCAGATATTTTTACTAGATCTGATTTTATAAATCCCACTTAAGTTTACTATATTGGATCTTATTTCAAATTTCGTATTTTAAAGGACAATTCCTAACTCTGAGAATATTCTAAAGTCATGATGTGTCACCTCCTCTTGCTGAAATATTGTCCCTTATTATGGCATTATTTAAAAGGTTATCTGGGCCAAAAAGTGAGTGTGACACTGAAAAAGTTTCCCTGGCCTAATATGTGAAGGACTTGCAAGTGTCAAGGAAGAACACTGATTTCTCTTCCTACTCCAAAAAATATTTAATGCATTTAAAATTATATTGTCTTGGATATATGTTTATAAAAATTATTGGGAAAAAGCTCAGTGTCTCTCTCTTTTAACTGCCTTCCTTATCTATGCCAAGACAAAGCTGCATTTAATAGGACACATATGAGCTTTATTTGACCGTAATTATGCAACCTATTAGTCAGTTGATAAATTGCCATCATCAGCAAATGTCTGGTAAATCCTGCTGTGACAGCAAATAAGAGGATCCTTCTTCCTGCAGTTCAAATGCATGCAAAGATGATTGCTTGCACTTCTTTGTTTATAACACTGTGTAACATTCTGGATGTGCTGATTGATTCCTCAATGTTCTATTGATCTATTAAGTATGTTAAATGGATGATCATGCCTAATCTGTAGCCTTGTAATCCCAAAAGTCAAATCTAATAAAAACCTTTATTTTTTGCTTATTTTTTAAAGATGAAAGTAGTCCCTTGATTTTCCAAATATACATGCATTTTTTTCCCCTGAAATTATTTGTTTCATAAATTGAAAGAAGAATGATAAAATAGATATTTTATCTAGTGTGGGTATTTTTATGTTCCATGCTTCTATGTAACTGCAAATGTACATGGAGGGTGAAAGGTCTACTTCATTAACATAATCTGACCAGGGACCTTTTCAAAGTAAAAAGGGATAATAAGTAAAGGGGGAAGAAAGAACAGAGACACACAGACCTGATAGACAAGAGAGACAGGGGCAGAGACCAAAAGGCTTGACTTACTAATTGAAGGGCAGTTATGAACACCAGGCACAGCTATGGACAGAAACAACCTGGGCTTTTTAAATGGTAAGATGGGGAGAACAAGAAGACCATGGAGGTGACCTTAGGAACTATGTAAACTTTCTTAAATAATTTTCGAGAGAGGAGAGTCAAAGAGAAAAAAAAGGGAAGAATCATCAGGAAAGGATATAAAAGGGTCTGTTTACGTGTAATTCAATACTAGTGGCTGTGTTGTGAAGGTAGGCTGCTGCCTCAGCATAGAATCATAGAATCTTTATGGTTGGAAAAGATCTCCAAAATCATCAAGTGTTGCTGTCACTTGGGTTGGACTTTCTAAGTAAGAGTTTCATAATAATAACAAAAAGTAAACTTCCTTTACAGAGAAGTTCTATTTAAGGAAAAAATATTAAGCATCATTCTGAATTAGGAAACAGAAAGGAACTGTTACGACCTGTAAGTCACTAATAAGTAAGGGAATTTATATTTTCTTTATCCCACAGAATCACAGAATCGATTGGGCTGGAAAGACCTCCGAGATCATCAAGTCCAACCCTCCTTCAACCCTAATCCATTTACTAGATCATGGCACTCAGTGCCACATCCAATCTTCGTTTAAAAATCTCCAGGGATGGTGAATCCACCACCTTTCCGGGCAGGCCATTCCAGTGCCTGATTACTCTCTCTGTAAAGAACATTTTTCTGATTTCCAACCTAAATTTCCCCCAGCAGAGCTTGAGCCCGTGCCCCCCTTGTCCTATTCCTGGGTGCCTGAGAGAAGAGATCAGCTCCCACCTGGCTAGAACTTCCCTTCAGGTAGTTATAGACAGCGATGAGGTTCAAACTTAGGTTCAAACTAAACAAAGGATCTCTACATTGTACTTCAATCTGCCAGTGTAATGGTCACATCAGTTCAAAACTCACAAGAGTTCTTTCAATTTCTTTTCATTATGGGACAAATTATCTCATAACTCATCAGGAAAGAAGCCAGAAGCCATTCATTCATGCTCTAAAAAAAGACGTGTAAAACATAACAGTAAGGCTATGTAGCACAAAGGCAAATTACAAATTGTGTTAAAGCTTTTCCTTGTGTTGTGTGTCCAGTGTCTTGGTGAGACTCACCTGGAGTGTAGTGACTCAGATTAGACTATAGCTTTAACATGTGCTAAGGGCTACACCAATGAAATCCTGGATGCATCATATTCCTAACTCTGGTGATACACAAGCAAGAATAAAAAAAAAATAAATCTTAAATTGATTCTCAGTAGCTTCTCTACAGTTCATAAATACCTTATTCCACAGAAGTCAATACATTAACAGTGCCATTGAAGTGTTTGATTCCTCTTTGAAGAATTAAACATCTCAGTGTCATTGTGGATCTGATTTCAGGATGATAAAGTTCTGTAGTGAAAGGACATCTTGTGGTCACCTTACATTTAAATACCAGTAAACTAGGTTCAAAGCTTCTCACAGTGTTTTCTGAATATATATCATTTCAACAAAGCTGAAGATAATATCTCCACTTTTTTCTTACACAGTCATTTAATACTCACTCAAGTTGCAGGAGGCTCAGAGGATTTAAATGAGTATCTGTGACCTCTCAGCTGGATACACAGGGATGGAGTAAACTATATAATATTCTGGTGCATTTATTTTTCAGGCCATTTATAACTACATAAAATAAGAACATGGCAAGGGCATTCAACATGTTAGAAGGCAAATAATTTCCTTCCCTTCTCAGTGCTAAAAAAATTCAACACAGGTGGGCCTATTAAATCGCTCTCTGGTGCACAGATAAAAATATTAAAAAAAAATTAAAAATTAACTTTACTCTGTAACAGAATAAATTCACACAACAACTGAAACACCTAAGAAACAGGTGAGTTTAACAGGAAAAAGAATAATTTAGGATTATATATTTGAAATTTGTATAGCTATTAATAGTAGGTGTTGCAGGAATACATTTAAGTCTTAACAATTAGATAAAATAATAACAATTTGGCTTCATTTCCCTCAACTTTAGATACTATGACCGATAGCCAAACTTTAGGGTCCCCTCACTGTCAATGGAGATTAATAGTCTTCTTCAGGATGTAATTTGTATCAATACCTTATTGTAGGAGTTGACAATTACAGGAACAGCCTTTGAAAAGGATGTATTTCGCTTCACTGACTGTGAAGCAGTATTGGGATAACTAGTTTAGATATGGATGTTGACATGGCATATATCTGCATTTAGTCAGATGAATATCAGCCATGAAAAAGCAAGTTCTTGCCCCAATGAATTTACTATTAAAATAAGAGTAGAAGAAATGGAGATTCAGAGAAATAATAGTTTGCACAAAATCAGATCCTAAAAGTAGTATCTCCTGAGTCCTACTAAAATGTTTTAAACAGAAGACTGTATGTGCTTCACTTTTCAATATGTAGTTGTTCTTTCAAAGCTCTTCTCTTTAGCACGCTGGAAAGGTCATCATTTTACACTCCTATGTTGATGACAGTTTTTCTTTGTTTTCTTTTCTAACTTATTTCCACTGTACTAAAAATGCTCTTTGAGTCACTTCTACATGGAGACCTCATAAAAAATTGAAAAGCTTCAATAATTTTAAATCATTCTACACTGCACATAGAGATTTAAATTCCAATGCTAATTTTTTTATTAGCACTTTAATTTGGAAGATACTAGGCTTCTACAAGATTTAAAATTATTGGAGCATTTCAAATTTTTATAAGCTTTCCAGTAAAGATGTGACTATGGTTCTGGGCTTGTAAAGTGTAGCACAATTTAAATTTAATCTAAATTATTTAAGTGCTTCAGACTTCAGGGAGAATTTCAATCTTTCAAACTGGGATTCATGTTCAGAGACTAGAGCAGTCTTATAATGCAAAGTGCTTTCATCATTTCAAAGACCTGCGGGCAGCATTCAGAACAAACCTTTTTTATTGTCAGTTTGTTAATTTAAATTATTTGTTTTCATCCACAGTGTATGGAAAGGAAACAAGTAAAATAAGAGCATAAAGGGAAGACACTGTTTCCTCTAGAAAATTTAAGATAACAATGATAACAATGCTAGAAGGTGAGGTGGTGTGAAAAACACTATTTTTCAACTTACTGTGAGATGTTACATGATCTCTAGTCTCACCCATGCCCATGGATATTAAATTATCATAAAAGATCAAAGACACATAACATGCCTTTTCACTCTTGCTGAAGACTTTGTTCAGCTAGAGCGGAAGCAAAACATGCTTAATTTTTTTAAACACATTTTGTTTAGTTTTAGTCTAATGTGAACACACTAACTTCTTTTAAAACCAAAAAGTGATATATTGTTTCTATAACCATCTTTAATCTAAAATTAACAAAATATTATGGCATTAAATACATGGATTTGTGATTCATATAATCCTGTGAAGCAAAATTTCAAAGACCATTATTAAGTGCCTGGGGAATAATTCTGCTAGCATCACCAGTAATTTTGGTACTAGAATATCTTCACCCATCCAGCACATGAGCATAACTAATTCTACTGGTCTTTTCCACCATTCTGACAGTTATTTTTTCCTGTTACAGGAACATCATTTGCCATTCAGATTGCTCAAAGTAATTTCATTCCTTTTACATGGCACTGTAAAACTTCTAAAGGAACCAAGAAATTGTTATACAGTTAATAGTGAAAGGTGTCTGCATCACTAATTTTGCAGGAATGAGCTTTCAGATTCAATCTGAGCAATAGTTATATTAAATCGTTGTTACATATGTTTATCAAGATCTGCCCAGAACTGTTGAGAAGTGATCAGCTGTGATAGTGAAGCAGGCACTAGAAACTCTAGGGCACTAGGGAAAGTGCCCTCTTTGAATCCCTGGTCTGGTGGGTCAGATACAAACAGCTGATGAACAATCATGTAATGTTTACCACCCTGATCTATAAAGAACTTTACAGATATATCTTTTTGAGCTATTGAAGGATTGGAAGATCTAAGAGGAATCTTTTGAGATGAAATGTATGGCTAGGCTTCGCGAACGAAGATCCAGGGAGGGCTCCATCCACGGTCCTCATCAACGCCTTTTCCAAGCGCGCTGATAAAAAGAGGATAGCAGATAGCACCCTCGAGCCTGCGCTATGGATTTTTTTTAGGTGAGACACAGCATGCACAGAGCTGGACCCACCCTTTAGTCCTAAGGTTCATCTGCCAGGGCCTAGCAAGCTTGGACTCTGGCAGCGAGGTCCTTAGGACATAGGTTTTATTAGAGTGTCCTTCTCTTAGATGGAAGGCCTCACAGGGCTAAACGAGCTCCTGAGATGAAATAATTAGCTGGCAAATGTCTATCGTAATAATAAAGAGGTCTGACCCTTTCATAAAAAGGAAGTTGTCTTATTGTACAATCCCAGGTAAATCTTATCTACTGCTCCCCTGGATCATCATGTCAGACATACAGAGAATGTCTACACCAAAGAAACTGTTGTTCATGCAGAACAGAAGTTGATAATTTGTAAGAGGCAATGGATTCCCAATCCATCTCCATTAATGACACAAAAGAAAAAAGGGAAAAAAAAACCCCAAACACCAAATACATTGAGTTATGGAGGAGTGTGATGGAATCCTGCCTTTGCAAGCTGGAAGGCCAGATTCACTGATTTACCCTTAAGTACTCTGGTTGCCTTTGTGTACAAAGTAGTCATGAATTTGGTTTAATGATGAACATTAAACTAGGTTTACAGCTGTGTTCTGTTCTTAGGGTGGTATAAACCATCTGGGCAATACTACTAAATCTCACCTGCAGAATCAAGGCCAGGTTCTTAGATGATTTAAATTTAAGATTGCCTGGTAATGCCAGTTTTTATCATCTTCAGTATGTATCACCATCTCCATTAAGTCATAGTTTTGATTGAAGTATACATAAATGAGGACAACATGGCAAACTGAGATAATTATTCAATACTAATGGTTGTATGAAATGTGCAACAAAAATAATTAAAAAAACAAATCTTCTCAATAAAGCCACATAACAAGGGACAACCCTTGTCCCAGGGTTCCTGTACTTGCGTGCAAGAATAAGAAATATATAGAAATATTTGCCTGATTTTTCATAAAAGTAGAAATAAACTAGTTTTCATTTGTTTGTCTTTTTTGTTTGTTTGTTTGTTTTTTGGTTGTTGTTTTTTTTTACTATAGCAAGGAAAGAAATAATAGGGAATTTTTTTCCTAGCCATTTTCATTACATAGCTTTGTATTGCTATAAGAAGTGTTGTACCTGAAATCTCATTATCTATTACTCAATGAAGTAAAATGACAAATGCAGTCAACATTAATTGTAGCAACCAAGTTTCAATCAATAGTAAACACAGAGAAGTAATTACAGCACAAACAGACGTTTTTGTAAAACCTAAGATGTACTGCAATACAGTGACAGCAGGTTCTCTCTGTAAGTTCTCTTCATAGACTGTGACATCTCAAGCTTTCCTTTTTAGATCTATTGAAAGTGGTGTAATGCTAGAGATATTGTCATGAATTAGCAGTACAAACTACTATCCAAAGAATCTACATTTTGTTTTTCCTTTATTCTTTCTTTCAGTCATGAAATGTTCTGTTGTTTCACTGCTAAGATTTTTCTTTACAACACTTTTTATTTTTAATAATAAACTTAAAATTTATTAAAATATGATGATTTTATTTCTTTACCCTTTAAAGCACAATTGAAATCTTTAGTGCCATATTTTCTTTAGCACTGGCCCTCTGTATATTGCTGTAAATACAGATATAACCCTAGTGTTTCATTTGGCTAATATGAGATTAAAATTACTGTAGTTTCCTGGGCCATAGTTCTGCCTTAGACAATCTAGCCAGCTATTGGTACCAATCTGCTTGACAACTCTGGAGATTTTCATCACGAAGCTGTAAAACTGCAATCCATCTTGTCTTCAATAAAGAAATCATCCCTCTACAATGATAACTTTACAATTCTTTTATACCACTGTCTGTACGTCTCTTAGTCCCAGTAAGTCAAATTTAGAAGGCACTCCCTGGAAAGGTCCTGTAGTTCTCAAATGTATTTGTCTGATGTGGTGTGTGATATATCAAGAATTACAAAAAGCTGCATGTTCTTTCTCTGTATAAGCTACAGTTTTCTAGAGCTTGTGTGGTCTCCACTAAAGAGTATCCAGCACACCTCTGAGCAATGTTACTCTATTGTTTATACACACATATCACTAAATGCTTTAAATTGCTTTAATTATTTCCTAGTATGGTTTTGGGTTTTTGTTTGCCGGTGATCTCCCAAACAATTTATATTAAATGCTTGGGAGTTAGCATGGGTCACGGGCCATTCCCAATAAAAAAGTTAGGGGAATCTGCACTTTCTCTGGAGTCTGTAAATATTTAACAGTATGAATGCCAGATGTATAGAGTCAGCTGATGTGACTCAGAGAATGGGGCCTGGAACTTTTAAGATACAGGTTTGATTTGTCTTGAAGCCCTTCCACATAATTTTATTTTATTATTTGTTTTTAATTCTTGGAGATGTGTTTTTCAACATGCATATTATAAAGAATTATGAATAAACTTTCTCTACAAAACTGACAAAGTTACTTTATTGGGAAAAGTATGGGTTTTGTCAGGTTTACTTCCAAACCATTTGTCCAACCTTTGTTTTCTCCCTTTATAAATGGTATGTTTACTACTTTCCAGGTGGCAAGAGGGTCTATTTATACTCATGAGACACCAGTGTTTCCTAATATTCCTTGACAGGTTAACCATTCTCTGAGAGAAGTGTTGTCAAGATTCATGATACCAGAGAGGTGAGAAAGTGCTATAATGCTAAGCTTACAGATCTTATCTCAGCAGTGTAAATCATTATTCTGGAGATGTGTGCAACAACCAGAAGACAAAGTGAAGAGTGACTGATAAACTAACAGTCTCTTCTGAACAACAGTGTTTCTGTTGTCCCTTTGCTCTGTGCAAAAGTATTAGAGGACAATAAAAACTATCTAAATTAGCACTGTTATTAATTTTATACCACAAATAACAAAATTCATATTTCATTCTTTCAAAAGTATTTTAGAAGCAAGAGTTCACTCTATTGTCAAGCATTTTACTAGCTTCCATGTACATCAGAACTGCAGCAATTCTTCATAAAGTAATTGTGATATAATTCAGAATTTTTTATTATTATTATTATTTTGGCTTAGAAAACTCCATTCCTTAAAGGAGTTTAAATTCTGTAAATTCTTTCTGCAGCTCACTGGATATCCATGCCCAAATTGTTACAGGCATTTGTATAGGTGAACTGTGGATATACTATTCTAATTAAACACTTGGCATTAGTACCTGTGGTTCTGCTATACAGATGTATGGGAGGGACACTGAATATGAGGAAGATCTGAGCAGGACAAGGAACAATATTGTACAGTGGATAAGTGGGACCATGGACACTGAAAAATGCATAAAATCAAGCAGATTAGCTATAGGGTTTTCTCACTTACTGACTCCATGACTAAGTCTGTAATGTTCTGGAAAGCTTCTCTCACCCTTACTGTCCTGGGAACCTGTCCAGAAATTTGCCTGGCTCCTTAATTGTTGTGGATTTAATCCTAATTTTCTGCCTTAAAATCTGGTACCATTGTGTTCTGTGAACTCATTAAGTATTTCTTTAGATTCAGCTAGTTCATTGTTCCACATTTCACTATCTTTCTCACATTTTCAATCAATTTCTTTTTATTTGTTAAGTAGGTCAAGGATGGATTCTCCTCTAATTGGTACATGGTTGGCTCTTTTTGGTTTCTAAGAGATAATTCCTCTGTAAATGTTGTCATGTGATTCTGAGTACCCTGAGATTTGATCCAGGAAATTTTCAGTCCTGTGGGTCTATAGTTGTAAACCATCTTTCATTTCTTCTTTGTTTTTAATTCGTTGCAAGTTTACCTAAAAACTGAACAATTGCATTTCTTAATTAGGACTTTTTGAAGTTCTGCGATGTGTAGAGCTGCAGTTTTGAAATGGCTTAAGGGAACCAGACACCTATTTTTGATTGATTTGGGGGGATGGGGCAGGGTTTCTTTTCTTTTTTTCTTGTACTATGTGGTAAACTACATCTACCCAGCAATGTTGGGCTGTTTAAAATCCTCATAAGAATTCTGCCTCTAGATAACTTTTCCCATATATACACAGTTCTCTCTATAGTATATTGTTATTCTAGTTGCGAGAATCATCAGACATAAAACAGTAAAACTTATTATGCTACTGTAATACTGTCATTTAACATTATTTCTGTGTCCGTCTGTGCTCTGTTTTTACAGTTATCAAAGTATGTAGTTAATTACTTATTCTCTTTTTCCCTCTTTTTCCCCTCTTTTTTCATCTTTTACTTTATATAAGCACTTAGGCAGATTCAATGTTTTATTAGCAACAATTTGGTATCTCAGTAAGTAGCAGATGGATTTAAAAGACAGCTAATTTTCCCTCTTTCAACTGCTAACAGTAGCTTAACACTTTTCTAAAGAAATGTACCAATTCTGAACCTAGGTTAACTAGTCATATGTCAAAATATGGTAAGTCTCAGCTCAGACTACTACAACATGCAACACTTGCAGCTGTTAGCATTAATAATACAGAACATTGAGACAACTATAATATCTATTATGGTCCTCTGTATTATAGAGATGATGATAAGCAAATCTTTGACACAAATACTGTATCAGTCTGTAGTTGGCAAATATTAATAAGATGTACTTTGACACAGGGCATCATGTCTGAACTGAAAAGCCATTATCAAAATTACAATATAAATAAAACGTGGAGTGAAAGGCTAATAATGAGTGTGCCAGATGTTACACTCTGAAAGCATAGAATATTTATGAACTGTTCCAGTCAGATGTAATGGAAGCTCTGGACACATGGAACATTTGAGAAATACAGCCTTGGAATATACTGAATAATACAGCATGATACAGATGTTTTCCAGAGGATGCTAGTTACTATATTCCTGACTAAGCACCAGAAAAAAAATTGGAGTTTCAGTGATGTGGAAAAGGGGACTTGATGAGACTTCTACTAGCGGTTAAACAGTATGCATATTTTTACTGATGACTGAAACAATTTTAATCTGATTCAAAAATTGAGAAAGAGATGAAAAAAAAACCATCTGAAAAGACTGCTAAGCACTTTCATGGACCATTGCTCTAGAGCTATTAACTGACTTGTAGACTTAATCTGCAAATTTCCTACCTGGTAAATAGGTATTAACTCTTAAATATACGCAAAAGCTCTTTATTGCTTTACTCTATACTGTTTTATTGTTTATCCCAAACAATGTCTATGTTATTTGGGAAGTTGGCTGGCCACTGAATAACTCTGAGAAGCAGATGGTGTATCTATGTGTGTATTGCAAATACACAAACACATACATACAGCCTAGTTAAAAAAAAAAAAAAAAAGAGCAACACCTATTACAATCTACATAATGTTTTGAAATTGATTTTCTTAGTTTTTGTAGTTTTACCTTGATAAGCTTAATTCAGCTGCTAACTTTAGCCAGTTTCATCAGATAAATCATTAGCATTGATAAAACTATAGGGTCAATAAATCATTAGTGTTGTGAATTTCAGTTCTCCCATCCTCAACACCTATTTTATCTGAATATTTTAGATAAGTACATGCAATTCTGATATAAGGAAATGAGTTATGAGTATAACTTGTCCTATATATTTGAGTGCCACTTCAAGCCTTAGAGTCACACATAGGAGAGGATGAAACTTCAGACTGTAGGCATCTGGCAATTACATGTCTATGTATAAGTGTCAAAACTTGCATTATATCTGATGGAAAAAAGATGTTCTATTAAATTGTTCACACATTCATGTCTCATGCCATCTTTCTCCTCTAGCAGCATCCAGAACATCAGCATGGACGTGACAAACATGACACAAGAACCACAGGAGACTTGCAGACTTCTAGAACAGCAGATGGAGGTCAATGGGGTTACCTACATTGTGGAAAATGGCACTAGGTGTGCTTCAGCTGCTGATTCCTGTCTCTAGTTGTTAAAGTCTGGAGTCTTGACAATTACTTAGGATAATTAACATTGGATCACCTCAGATGTATACAGCTTCTTTGAGGAGACCTAAATACTCCTATTATCCTGCCATTTTGTCCTCAAATTGAGTGCAGAATAACAAAGGTCATCTGGTCCAACTCCCCTGATCAAGCAGGATCACCTAGACCCAGTAGCCCAGGATCATATCCAGGCAGCTTTTCAATATTTCCATGGATGAAGATCCACAGCTTCCCTGAATAACCTGTGCTCAGTCACTTGCAAAGGAAAAAAAGTATTTCTTGATATTCAGATGATCCTCACTTGTTTCAGATTGTGCCCATTGCCTTTTATTCTGTCACTAGACACCACTGGAAAGAGCCTGGCTCCATCCTTTTTTACTCCCTCTCTTCAGGTATTTCTATATATTAATAAGATCCTCATTGAGCCTTTTCTTCTCCAGGCTGAATAGTTCCAGCTTTCTCAGCCTTTCCTCATGGGAGAGATCCTCCAACTCCTTAATCATCTTTGTTCTTTGCTGGACTTTCCAGTGTACCCATGTTTCTCTTGTGCTGAAGAACCCAGCACTGCTCTTATAGGGGAAGCTCCTATAGGCAATTCTCTAATAAAGAAACAAAAACTCCACTCTAGTTAATGAAGAAGGCTGTCTGTCATACAGTAATATTTTGGAGTGAATGCTTAAATGCCAGGACTCTCAATGGGATGTATTGCAGTCATTAAAAGAACACTTGCAGGAAACTAATCTCAGAGCTGCTCATTAGGTAACAGTCCTAAGAAGTAGAGTGTAGTTTCCCAAAGCCATAAAATTCAACAGAGAAAAAAAAAACAACAAAATCCTGCATGACTTTGTGAATCTTGGCCTGAGGTTTAAACTATTCAGGCTGTGAAAGGTTTTGAAATGGACTTATATTCCTCTGGAGGCAGGTGCTAACCATCCATTTATAAGATATCCTAATATGATGCTATCTGAAGCCCATTTCTTACAAATGTTTCACTCACTATTCATGAACTATAAAATGTTATTTCAGTCCAAGAAAAGTAATGACAGCTTTCTAGCTGGAGAGATGGGGATGGGACTTCAGACTTGCACCTGAGAGGTGAAATGTATGGTTTACAGACTTCAATTTAGTGTTTGCTAAACATATGATATGTGTTACAGTTAAGGTTAAATACAAAAGGCACCGTAAGGTTGTGTTTTGGATGCTTTTCTTCAAAGCAAATGTATTGTAGGCCCAGGTCTTTTCAGGAAGGAAGGAAGAACTGAACTTCTACTGCATCTTTAGAAATAGTTACTAATGTTTCCTAACTAACTTTTTAAGAAGGGGACAGAAATTTAACATCTTCATTTAAACGACCATATGAATTTTTAAACTTACAGACTTTTTGGAATGATTAAAACTGTATTTTCCAGATAATAAGGAGCTTGCCAAAATACAAGATTTATCTCTTTTTCAACTATTAAGCAGATATAGCTAGTGATGTCACAGCACTTGTTTTCCTACGCCGAGAATGCTACCACCTGGCTGGTAAGGTTTGCAATTAAGATTTTATTTGATACAAAATTTATGAGTTTGAAGTCCATTAGGATTTCTCTTGAATGCCAAATCATTTGGCACAGATCATTCCAGAGCCAACAGATGATATAATACATTTGGTCATTATTAATCTGAGCTAAACTTGAAACAGTTACCTGGAGGTAAAAGTGTCTGTATGTTATTTCCAATCCCCTGAGTGAAATAGTTCCATAGAGTTTATTCTCTGCAATAATAAGATTTATACTGAGCAGACAAACTGTAGAAGCATTTTATTTGCTTCTCTCTGTTAAGCAGATTTGTTGCAGCCAGTTTTCATATTCACATTTTACAGGTCTTTGGATATTAAAGGTTGTGTCAGAAAAATCACATTTGGCGAAATTAAGAGTTCCTTTTTTAAAAATTTACTTGATATTAAAGGGAATTTTGGTAACATCAGATTTTAATGCATAACATCAAAGCTAAAATGTATGCATGTCCACAGTTATGAAGTACCTGTGAACAAAATGGGATGATAAGAAATCCGTATAATGTAAATCTCAATATGTTTTCCTTCCATAACAATTTACTCTAAAGGTCATTCTTCTATGCCATTAATAGAAATATTTTTTAAGATAAAAGTGGTAAAAGCAGCTGTAAAGAGCTGTAAATGAGCTCTAAAGTGACAATGTTACTTAATAGTTTATGCTTGTGAATGGATTCTGCTGTATGAAGAGCTGATGTGAAGGGTACTCATGTTACCTGCTGTTAGAGAGTTCTTTTAGGCTACAGAGGGATGAATATTAATAGAAGCAAAGAATGGCATCCTTTGTAGCCTGAGCTGTTTGCATTCTGTGAAAGAGTGATAATTTACATCAATGTGGCCATCCAGCCCACATTTACATAAATACTTTATAGACCATAAAAGCTTACGGTGTTTAGTAGAATATTTGAGAGTATACCAAGTTTCTTAAAACCGTACAGGGGCACCCACACCATTGACAAAATGCCTTGCCTTTCTATACAGATGCATAGAATGCTTTGAGCTGCAAGGCAAGGACATTTTCTACTAGATCAGGTTGTTCATAGCCCCGTCCAACATGACCTTGAACACTTGCAGGAATGGGAAATATACATCTTATCTGAGCACATAATTTGGTGTTGCTGGGAAACTTGCTGAGGGTGGACTCAATCCCATTGTCTATGTTACCAACAAAGATTTTAAATAACCTTTCCAATATGCAGCAATGTATACTAGGCCTGGTTCTTCTGTTAGTTGTAAAACTTGTATAAAAAACATACTAATTAAGGCAGCAATTTTCCATATTCATTTTATATTTATGCACGTGTTTCAGTTTTTATTTTGTCTTTTTCTTACCTGTAGTTCTTTAAGTATCCTGGTGGATTTTTATTGATAACACAGGACATATGTCCATGCATATATTTTAATAGATAATATTAATTTCATACTTTTTTTCTATTCATTTCTGACTGAATTTCTCCCCAGTGTCATGGGGATATAATCCTCTAGAAGAAACTTGGTATAAAAAAAGTTTTGTAAGATGAAAAAAGAAAAAACAATCCCATCTACCTCAGCTATATTAAAGCTGATCATTAAGGGAAGTTAACAGTCCTTTTATAATTGGTATCTAGAAACCATAGATGCTTTTACGTATATTACAGAAATTTCATGGGCACCTACAAGTTCACAGATGTAAACAAAGATTTCCTGCATTTTCTATTTGTCTGAGGTTTTTATTAATAGTCTGAGAAGAGATTATAATGGCAATTCAGCACTTAAGGTGCAAATGAGAATACAGAACTTAAGGATATGATTGCCTAAAAATAGTTTTTGTACAGTTTGATCTGCTTAGAGTATATGAGGCATTTACATGAGACAACCAGGTATAAGACAATATTTATGGAAATTCCTACCTGCCTTTCTACTGATACAGAGGCTACCAGAAGACAAGTAAGAACCCTAGAGCATCTGAAATTGTTCTAGTTACTTAAGTGTATGAATTGGCTACTAATAAACACTACAAATCATATACATGTGATTTCAACCAATACAGTTCAATATTTCAAGTCTAATTTCTTCAGAAATTAAAGCCTCTTTCTTGTTTATTTGAGTAGTTAGTTTATGCTTCACTGACATTTTCTTGCTGCAAAGCAAATACCCTGAATTTGGGATTTTTCCATATTTTGCCATTAACCAGTTTGACTATTTCTAATTACCTTCTCCTTGCTGTTTGTGCTTGTCATTTTGCAAACAAACACAAAGAAACCCCATGTCGTTTTGCATTCGGCTCACAGAGGGATAATCTGTTCCCTTTGCTGGAGGAAATCCTCAGTGATATGTTGCCAATATTTTAACAAGAGACTCTCACAAATCATTCTCCTCTTAAGTCTATGGTAAATCTGTCCATCAGGAGTATGTGTGCTCCAGAGGGGAATGGCAACATACTCATTTGTTTCCAATTTAATGTGAAAACACATTCTCATAAACATAACCAAGAAAGATGGCATCTTACTTGGCAGACAAACTGCTATTAAGCTCCTGGAAATTTCTAGACTACGTTCCTTAGCAAAAACGAACTGATGAAAAAAAGTGTTTGCAGATAGGTTTACTAGGATAGCATTGTGCTTTGAAACAGCATGTGAGCAATGCTGCTACTTGTTATCTATTGAGATGGAATACACTGGGAGTTGTTTGCCTCTCTGTGATATCTACCATTTGGTGAACACCTAAGAGTTCTAAATGCAAAACGTCTCACATACTGAACATATAAAAAACCCCAAACAAGCAAACCAAACCAAACCATCTACTAAAACAATTATGAATAATCTGAGAACACTTTGTGTGTTTTGAATTACTACACCCCTATAATACTGTGTATGTGTGTGTGTTTCAGTATTTCCCAAAGCAATTACAAGGGCATAGGAAAGCTCTATTGTATGAGAATACCCTCGAGAGTTATCAGAGAATGGGGCTAACACAGTGTTATATACCTAAGGTTCTTCAGACCAATAAATTATATGGGGAGAATGAGAACACTCTTCCTAAGTTTTCCTTTGCCAATGGCTGAGACACTCTAACAGTCCTATAACCTTTAGGCTACAGTAAATTTTGGGAAAGCAAACTGTTGTTCTTTACTGTTAGAGCTGTTTCACATTACATGGATAAATTAAATATTTATTGGCTAAAAAAAGGGGGATGTAGCCACAGCAACTGTGACATTTCCTGTTCTAATACTCAGGTGCACTAGAAACAGTGTTGTGTGATTTAAAATGGTGGCATACAGGCTTTTTTCCCCTTTTCTTAAAGCCCTGAAGGCCTCAATTTTAGTTTTAATCTAGTATTTTAATGAAATATTTTATTACTTTTGACTAATTTAGAATAAAATGATATTTAATAAAGCTACCCATATCCTAATTACAAGTAGTCCCCAACAATTTGACTTAAGCATTGTGTTCACTCTCTCTGATCAGCAGATACATAGAGAATTTCACAGAAAGGGCGTAATTTGTAAGAAGGAAGAAATGTGGATGATCAATTTATTTATTTATCCCAAATTACTTGAAAGTTTGATTGTGATCTACCTCCTAGAAGATACATTTTCTCTAGTTGCTTAATACCTTATGTATCTGGCAGACTCTGCAAAGGCAATTTTTCTGTTAAATGTTGGCATTGTGAACAGATTGGGAGCTACCAGAGCAGTCTGCTGACCTGTATAGAATTGTCTCTGCATAGACTTGGCCATGTGGATCATCCTAGAGACTTTTATAACACTATGAGGGCATAGCCAAACACTGTATACAAATATTTTACATCTGTATGTAACTAATAAGACCACAAAAGAAAGACACGATGCAGGTAAGAGGCTCCCAATTGGTAAAAAGGAGAGAGGAATGTAAATAGGCAGTTCATTTTCCTGAATACACAAGAATAGTGACTGCAAGAAGACCCAAAAATTAGATACAAAAAACTGGGAGCAGATAAGAACTCCTTTTGGGAGAGAAACAAATGTCATGAAAATACCAATGTGAAAAGGAAGCATGGAGAAGAAGGAAGACAATTCTGCTTCAGTTTTCACTTTTCCTTCCAAAGAGCTTTCAAGCCTAATTATCTTAATCTCAGAGAGTCAGAAATGACCTCTGCCTTCAGTACTAACTATTTAGCAACTGGTCTGAAGTATTGTATACTTACAGCTAATTTAGAGTGCAAATGTCAAAGACTAAAGCCATCAAACATGTAGTGATGTTTAATAATGTGTAAGAACTAAGAGTTAGTAATGTGTTGTTAATAAACCGATTTAGTAAGATTTGCTTTTAATGTTTAAATCTCAAATGATTTCATCAGATTTTTAAATGCTTATTCCCAGCCAGCTCTAATTTACATAACTATACAGATATATCTACAAAGATATAGAAAGATAGGAGCACATCTAGTATCAACAATTCCTTCCTGTGTGATTCCTGTTTGCTGGTTTTCATATAATTTGCAAAGGTCTAGTTAAATCTTTTCACTGTTGTACTTGTTGTATTGGTAGCCTCTTGCTAAGGTGATAATTTTTATCTTTACTGTTGTCTCTGTTACGCACTATTTATTTGGGTTTGGATGTCTGTTTCTTAGTGTTCATGTCTTTTGTATTTGTATTTTTCTCTTATGCTGAATAGCTATTAATGTAGTAGCCTGATAGAACAGAGCCATACAGTCTAGATATCCTTGCAAGGTAGTATATCAGATAAATTTTGTCCCCACTGAAGTTAGAGAACATTTTAATACTGAAGTGTGTGATTTTGACACCAGAATTTCATTGGTCTCCTGTCTTCTCTGACATATATAACATTATAACAATATAACTCCCATCTATAAGAAGGGAAGGAAGGAGGATCTGGGAAATTATAGGCCTGTCAGTTTAACTTCAGTCCCAGGGAAGCTGATGGAGCAGACCATCCTGAGTTCCATTATGCAGCACGTGTAGGACAACCAGGTGATCAGACCCAGTCAGCATGGCTTTATGAAGGGCAGGTCCTGTTTAACTAACCTGATCTCCTTCTATGACTGGGTGACCTGCTTACTGGATGAAGGGAAGGCTGTGGATGTTATTTATCTTGATTTTAGTAAAGCATTTGACGCAGTTGCCTACAGCATTCTCCTAAAGAAATTAACTGCTCTTGACTTGGATGGGCATA